>CAJHQP010000049.1:370000-377708 GCA_905132765.1 Moricandia arvensis
TCCATTTAGAATTATTAAAGTCCAAAAAGGAACAATAAGTTCATATAGGTCAAAAGGTCACCTCGGGCTGGAGGAGACGTTTATGCCGGCTCTCCCAATTCAAATGCATGTATTGTTTTATGTATTGTTTTGTTGTATTCAATTCAAAGGTATCAAAGCGTAAAGGAAATCGGTGCATTTGAGATGATCATAAAGACACTTGATCTTTGCCGGATATCACATGGCCTTTAAAATTAACTTATGAAGATGGGCATGAAGATCCATAAAAAGAAAAGGAGGAGCAAAGAAAGACCTATTTCTTTGATATAAAAAATATAGTCTCAATATATTCATATTTATTTGCCCTCACACACTTTTGGTATTCTTCATTCTTGTCTAATTCAACTATCAACAAAATTCGTACTTTTCTCAGATAATTGTAGCCGAAACATTCTATTTTGCGATCACTTCAGAGACACGTCTTAGTAAATAAAAACTCAATTTCTGAGTAGATTTTATGATCCAACAAACAATATATGAAAAGTATAGTGAAATGACCATGTTATCAAATATTTAAATTATGTTTATTTAATTTTACCTTTTATATAGTTGATTTAATTTTATCTAAAACTGCTATCGTTATTGTATATTTAATGAATTGTGTTGTTTAATTTGGAAAAAAGCTTAGTAATGAATTTTATTTAACTAGCACAGGAATTCTGTACAGCAAAACTTTAAAAGAAATATATACAGTTACCAAATATTTTTCCCAAAAGACATCAAATTATTACATTATCCAATTTGATTTTAATACACATGCTATCATTGCAGCTGTTCTCTCAAACAGTTTGCATGTCACTCTCAGATAATTAATGTTAGATTGGAACCGCTGGGATTCTGATTGTGATAGAATATATTCAATCATTTTCATCATTAAATATAATACCTGATGTGATCATCAATCGACTAGTGCAAAATAAGGATTTAAAAAGAAAAATTCTGGGGGAACTTTCGTTTTGATAAGAAAAAATAACCACGTCCTGTAGGGGAGAAGTGTAGATTTTTTCTTTTGAGAGCTAGGGGAAAATGTATTGTTACCAAAGAAAACGAAACGATTACGTTGGTTTACAGCTTTGCTTATATGACCACACTACTAGTCTACGATTTGAGAAGATAGCAGACCATTATTGACTAAGAATACATTGTAAGCTGTGGGAGGGGAATCGCCTCCCCTACGAGGATCACGAAATAGCCGGCCTGGCCCAATGAGTATAATAGTCGACTCGGCTCTCGACTAAGACACACGGCTCAGCTCCGGACTACTTTAGCTGATACAAATCACCCACAGTCGGCTAGAAGAGAGTATCAAAAGACAGCTTGTCCCGCGAAGAAACCGGCCCACACGAATGGGAGGGTCCATTAAGACATATTGATTTAGGACATCCACCAAGGGAGATCAGCTGTAAAGGGGAGAGAGAAAGAAAGGAGAAGAGGAGGAAAAACATGACAAGACGACTAGGATTATGATTTTTCTATTCTCAGATCTAATTAACTTATAATTTCCCGGCAAGCTCAGGGAACCCCAGTTCTTTCTTTTTCAGACTTTCATTCTTTTGTAACCAATAAATCCTCTATAATCTAATAAAAACGTCTTCAGAAATAACCCACCGACGAGTTTCGTCCTTCTTACTAAAAGCACCGAACACGGTTCAAACAGTTCCAAAGAACCCATAACTCGTCACTCGGTGGCTCGACAAACGCGTGTTCATCGGACTTGACGTAGAAGTAGTCCTTATAATTAGTTTTTAACCACCCTTTCTTTTGTCGTGCAGTTAGTCATCTATACCTGACCGGCGTCCCCGAATCTTTCTTCGATAACGCATGTGCGCTGGTTGAGCTTGGTCACAGAAATTGGCGCAACATAAGTGAAGCGAGAGTTCGTCGTGCACTTGACCGCATAAACCAATGTATTGGTTCCTTTCGGACACTTGCCCATGTTTCCTCTTTTCTTTTTCTCATTTCTTTGAAACTGGTTTTCAGTGTAGGTGACTGGGATTCTAAACTTCCATGTCAGCCTCGAACCGGGAAGAAGAGATCCTCGCTTTTCTCAAAGGCAGAGCAACGAGATGTGACAAGGGCATTGAAGATGAAGGAGCTGCCATCGAAGATAGGATCGAAGGCTCTTATGCCGCTGCTGGACTCATGATTATGTTGGACGACTTTGGTCTTGATGGGAGGGGATCGAAGCGCCCTGGACCCGGAGGCCGTCTTGAGGCTGCGAGCATCAAGATTCCACGCGCTGATACCAGAGTTTCCGAACTTCCTCCAAGTAGCAGAACGAGGTCGCAAGAAGATCCCCCTGATGATGGCTTCTATGGAAGTGGACGCAAGACGGCGAAGGAGGTTTGTTCTGGAGAAACTCCGAAGAAGAAAAAGAAGGATAGATCGCCGAAAAGCGACCAATGCTTGATGTGAGAGGGGTTGACGAGAGAGGAATTCCCCACCTATGAGACGAATCACTAGAGAAATTGGGCCCTGAAGAAGCGGTTGAGGGAGGTCTCAGTGAGGAGGCGGTTGCTTTTTCGGGTGGCGGTGCTCACCCCATCCCCCGGTCATGCAGAAAAGGGCTCCTCCCGAGGCGGCGGCCAAGAAGAAAAAGAAGAAGAAAGGTGATGCGAGGTATGTGCCACAGGTTGTCGGGGATCCTGACTCCCGGGACCATCAAGTCGACGTGCCTGGGCCCGCGCTCGGCGGACTGTCCATCCGGGGGAGCAGTGTGGCTCCTCAGGGAACCCGGGAAAAGGCGATCACTTGGCAGTTGAGGACTATTTTTCCGGATCACGTATCCTTTTTCTACAAGCCCGACACCTTGCTAATCTGCAACGGCCCCCAGTGCGGGAGCATAGTCCATCAGATCAAAGGCGAGCCATGCGGTCTACCAGAGGTCGACGACTTGTGGTTCAAGAAGGCGTACGTCGTTGCGGCTCGCAGCCAATTGATGGTAAGTGGCTTTGTTATCTTTTTAGGGACTTGGTTGTGCTTATGTTATTCAGACTGAACTCGTACTTTGTCATGTAGGACGATGGCAATATGAACTACCTGGTGGAGAAATACGACTTCAAGCTTAAGGCAGTGTATGCTCGCTTAGGTAAGGCTGAAAATATAGTCAAGGCCGGGAGAGCGCACACTGTTAAGTTGCATGAGATGAAAACTTCTCTCGAGCAATTAGCTCGCGAGAGGGATGAGGCCCCTAGTCAGAGCGAGACCAGATGATGAGGGCCGCAGATATCGAGAGTGAACTAAGGGCCGCCAGAGCTGCAAAGGAGAATCTCGAGAAGGAGAAGGCGGCCTTGGCACTGGAGAAGGCCAGCCTTGAGCGAGAAAAGTACGCCACCGCCGAGAGACACGCGAGCGAGGCTGCTCACCTAAGAGACACGCGAGCGAGGGTGCTCGCCTAAGAGACACGCAAGCGAAGCTGCTCGCCTATGAGACTCAAATCTTCAAGGTTACGCACGAGCGGGTGAGGGTGCAGACCGATATGATCGGTAAGGCGACCCGCCGGTTCAGTCGTATCCGTGAGCGGGAAGCCTAGTGCGATCCTTACGACGAGGCGAGGTTATTCTAGAGCAAGGCATTTGGGATAAGGAAATGACTTCAACTGCTCAATTCTAAAAGGGAGAACATCTCGAAGGAGAGAATCGACTTCTTCTTAGCGAAGAAGGAGAAGTGGAAGGCGGAGTCGGCTATGGATGACTAACTGCACGACAAAAGAAAGGGTGGTTAGAAACTAATATAAGGACTACGATCAAGAAAGTGGTCTACCACTTTGCCAGTTCCAAAGAACCCGGAACTCGTCACTTGGTGGCTCGACAAACGTGTGTTCATCGGACTTGACGTAGAAGTAGTAGCGCTGCCAATCTTGGGTCTTGTTTGGGTGGCCGGTGATTATGTTGCATTTGGGTCTCATCTTCACTGAGTAGAGACCGTTCGGCACGGGTTTCACCATCATAAGCTCTTAAAACGCCCATGGACAGAGAGAGATACCAATCTCTGCAGACATCACCATCAACGCGACCGCTAAACGAAATGAGCTATTCAAGAACTTACAGATGGAAAGATCCCGACGAAATACAAAGTGATCAGCCGAGGAATCGGGAACCATAACCTGGTGTCTCTTTGGAAGTACGACTCGTAGACGCACTGATAATCGACCGGCAGCGACCAAGGCCTTTGTTCCTTTGTCGGTATCAGATAAGTGACTCCTACCACATTGCAATCCTTGAGCAGCGTCTCCACGCTCGTGGAATTCGACTAGGTTCCCCACACTCCTCCCATGTCTTCCCCTCAATGATGATTGGACGTATTAGTGCGGGGGGGGGGGGGGGAACGGCCTGGAGCTGCTGAAAGATCCCACAACCTTCGTAGCGAGTCGCGACCAGAGAAGGAGCAACTTCTGCTCATCTTCGACGGACCAGCGGAGAGCATGTTTCATCGGACGCATCTGCCGCATAATTACCACCATCCTCTCCTCTGAACTGCCTCTCCGCCTCAGCGACCAGAAGCCTCTGCGACAAACTGAGACCAACGGTGTCCATCAGCGCGTCACGATGATCCAGATCAAAGTCCTCGAGTGGTTTGTTGGTGGTCCCATCTCTAGCGGAGCTAGAGGTAGCCGCCACCACCACGAGCCCAACGAAATAGCCGGCCTGGCCCAGTAAGTATGATATTCGACTCGGCTCTCGGCTAAGACACGCGACTCAGCTCCGGACTACTTTAGCTGATACAAATCACCCACAGCCGGCTAAAAGCGAGCATCAAAAGACAGCTTGTCCTGCAAAGAAAGCGGCCCACACAAATGGGAGGGCCCATTAAGACAGATTGATTTAGGACATCCACCAAGGGAAATCGGCTGTAAAGGGGGGAGAGAAAGAAAGGAGGAGGGGAGGAAAAACAAGACAAGGCGGCTTGGATTAGGATTTTTTCATTCTCAGATCTAGTTAACTTGTAATTTCCCGACAAGCTCAGGGAGCCCCGGTTCTTTCCCTTTTCGACTTTCATCCTTTTGTAACCAATAAATCATCTAGAATCTAATAAAAATTTCTTCAGAAATAACCCACCGACGAGTTTCGTCCCTCTTACTAAAAGCACCGAACACGGTTCAAACAGTTCCAAAGAACATAGAACTCGTCACATGGTGGCTCGACAAATGCGTGTTCATCGGACTTGACGTAGAAGTAGTCCTTATAATTAGTTTTTAACCACCCTTTCTTTTGTCGTGCAGTTAGTCATCCATACCTGACCGGCGTTCCCGAATCCTTCTTCGATAACGCATGTGCGCTGGTTGAGCTTGGTCACAGGAATTGGCGCAACATAAGTGAAGCGAGAGTTCGTCGTGCACTTGACCACATAGACCAAGGTATTGGCTCCTTTCAGACACTTGCCCATGTTTCCTCTTTTCCTTTTCTCATTTCTTTGAAACTGGTTTTCAGTGCATGTGACTGGGATTCTAAACTTCCATGTCAGCTCCGAACCGGGAAGAAGAGATCCTCGTTTTTCTCGAAGGCAGAGCAACGAGAAGTGACAAGGGAATTGAAGATGAAGGAGCTGCCGATCTTTATGCTGCCATCGAAGATAGGATCGAAGTCTCTTCTGCTGCTGCTGGAATCATGATTATGTTGGGCATCCACCAAGGGAGGGCACATTAAGTAGGAGGGCTCATTAAGACGGATTGGTTTAGGGCATCCACCAAGGGAGATCGGCTATAAAGGGGGGAGAGAAAGAAAGGAGAAGAGGAGGAAAAATAGGACAAGGCGGTTAGGATTAGGATCTTTCCATTCTTAGATCTAGTTAATTTGTAATTTCCCGGCAAGCTCAGGGAGCCCCAGTTCTTTCCCTTTCGAACTTTCATCCTTTGTAACCAATAAATCCTCTAGAATCTAATAAAAACGTCTTCAGAAATAACCCACTAACGAGTTTCGTCCCTCTTACTAAACGCACCAAACTCAGTTCAAACATAAGCTTAATAGTATGGAACGAAACTATTATATCATCTTCACTTAAGTTCTCAAACATATTCCTTTAATTTTTTTTAGTTTTCTTGTTAAAATTTTTCTCTCTGACATGACTCCTTGTGCAATATGTGTAGAATGTCCATGGCCATACTTCCGGCCTGAATCCTCTGGCGTTTGCTTATGGAGAACCACCAATCATCCTTCCTGATACGTCCTAGATTCGAAAAGGATCACTCAAACGGTTCGAAGGATATGAACTCACCAAGAAGGGAGAACTGATGGGTTGAATGGTGACACAAAGGGTTGCGGACGGCCCGATGATACTACCAGAGATTCATCGTTGCTTGATGTGACGCACAAGTCCAACGAACGAAAGTTTGTTTACTCAAAGATTACCTCACCAAGAAACAGAAATACTCTAAACAAAGAACAAAGAGGATAAACTCAAAATAAGAAAAAAATTGATTGATTTTTTGTTGTAGAATGATTACATATTTATACTGGCAAAGGCATATGAAAGGACTTAAAATTTTGTGGAAAAACATGCATAGAAAAATGCAAACAAAGACTTGACTATATTATTGTTTTAACTGAAACCTCTTGGTATAGTCACGACCAGGACTTTGAAAAGTGAAGAATATTCTCCTGATATGGGCCAAGACATGTCCCTTTGAGGCCTGGTCGAAATCCATCTTTTCCTTTAGCCAATATTTTATCGGTTTCTCCATTTGGCCCAAACAAATCTATTTTTGAATATTTTCGAAAACCATCAAGCTCAATGCTTTCTTGAACATTTTAATCATGAATAGTCTTCTTTGGCATGATTGAATTGGTCGTTGGTCCATCAGAAATAAGGTTAGCCATTTTCAATTTCTCGGGTGGTCGAACCAGCTCGGAAGATCTAACTAGCTCGCTCAGCTCGTCCAAATGAGTGTCAATAAAGCTCAACTCGTCTAGGATAGTGTCAGTACAGCTCACTTGATTATTCAGCTCATATAAGATAGTGTAAATTAGCTCATCCAGCTCCAAGGCAGTGTCGGTCCAGCTCACCTGAATGCGCACATGTCTGAATTCGTGAAAACTAAATATCACTTGGTTTGTAAATGACATAACTCCCACATATGAACTCCTTTTGATCTGATTCTTCTTCATGGAGATCCATGATTGAGTTGAGAACATTCTCCAAGTGATTTCATGCGTAGAAGCCTCATGGTTTGGAAGATATGAGTCAAACAATGAGCATATATCTTTACTGCTTCCCATGATCAAGCCATGCATGTCTGTTTTGCCCGGTGTGCTATCCAAGGGCGCATCATTCCCTCCCTCTTGAAAAGGATTTGACCTTAAATCCATTTTACCTGTATTAAAAGGAAATGAATCAGGGAAAAAGAATCTAAAGAACATGTAAAAGTTAGTGAAGAGAAATTTTGGAAAGAAACTTCCTTGGAGTATTAATGCCATTTTCTTTGCGTACATGCATCTCCAAATCTCAGACTTATAAGCATGGTCAATGCTTTCTCTTTTCTGAGGCTGAACCTCTTTATCCTGGGCACTCATAACAAACATTAAAATACCAGGATCATATTGTGAGAATGGCTTAATTGCGGAAGTAATACAAAGAAGAATATACTAGTTAGACAGATGATCAAACATAGAAGGAGTTTGTGATTTGAAGAGAATGAGAATGGGGAAGAACATGTTTTCCCATTTCTGTGTAT
>CAJHQP010000050.1:0-376721 GCA_905132765.1 Moricandia arvensis
TATTTATTAAATGTAAATTTTATTTAAAGTTAGTGACCATATTAACCCTTTTACATAAATATATTTAACTGAATATATTAAAATGAAACATTTTTCAAAAACTTGTTTTCACCTTTTCCAAAAAGATTTTCCAAATTAATTAATAAAATAAAAAAACCATTTTCAAAACTAAATTATAATTGCTATAATTTTAACAAAAATCTAAATAATTACATATAATATACCCTTGATCTTCACTCCAATCCTAATTACATATTTTAAAGATCTATTGCATATATTTATGTGTCATTCTAACAAGGATACACATTCTGTTAACACCCCTCCACCCATCCAACCCACTTACCCAAATTATATATACTAAAACCCCACCACCCCACAAACCTTCCATAAAAAAATCCCATCCCACCCCATCGCTTTTTCTCACTTACACGCAAGGAAAGAAGAGAAGAAAAAGCAAGAAGAAGAAGACAGAGAAGAGGAGAAGGTAAAGCAGAACAAGAAAAGTTCGCCCCGGAAAGACGCTACCTGGAAGCCACTGCAACCCTCAGACTTGTACAGCTCCTCGCTGCCTTGTTCCCCGAGTTGATAAAGCACCAAATCTCACCACCCAAAGTTTTTATTTTCGTTCGTTTAGTATAATCGCCCATAACTCTCTAACCTGACGAATCTGGTTAAAGCCGATCACCACATCGCGTTCCTCTCGTCCCCAGACTACGAAGCCAAGCCGTCGAACCGCGCTCTCAAAACGGAGCTCAGAACGCGCCCGCATATTGCATAGAATTTTCCCACGAAAAATCCACGGCCACACGGACCACCCTGCGCGCCGCCGCCGGCGAACCCCGCGCTCCGCCGGACCCACCCGGCCGCCCCGCCGCCGGACCGCTCCGCGCCGCTGCGACGCCGTGCCGCCCCGCGCCGGCACCACCGCCCCCTCCGTGACTCGCCGTCGACTCGGTCAACGTTCTTGACCGGCTTCATTGATTTCGTTCGCTTAGGGTCTAAAACGGCCGGCTAAATCAAATGAATTTCGGTTTAATTACATTAATTAATGAATTAATAATTTAATAAATAATAATTAATAAATTAATTAATTTAATCTAGTTATTTACTTACAAGAGTTGACCTACGGGTTGACTTCTCCGTAAACCTATAATCAGACCCGTTTAACCCCCGTTCGAAAGCATTCGACTCTAAAATATTCGCCCTGATTTCAGATTTCCTGTCCATTTTGACCATCAGAGTCACTACGATACCACTCTTCAAATTGTTAAGTGAGCTTATTCCCCTACTCTCAGTATACAGATCTTCAGCGACTTGCAACTAACTAATTATTTTCTAGTATGTTCCGTTTCTGTGAAATCGAGTCTGTCTTGCGGATATACTAGTCTTTGATAAACGGACTTAGTTATAGAAGATTCAACATGTTGCTCACTAAATGTAATCTAGTTTTAGAGATTGGACGGATACAGAGATGACACCTGTAAGCCGAATTTGAGCCGACAACGGTCCGACTATAGTCGACGCTCAAGGACCGTAGTCTTATCATGTTTGTCGATAAATCGTCTACCGGCGTGTTGTGGGCACTTCCCAGCTATAAGCTGTGACCGTCAGGGCAGCGAGGCTAGCCTCCTAGCGAAACCATTGTCTTGTTGTCGAGTACTTAGGTACCGTGATTGATATGATTAGAATTGAATTATCTTATTCGCCGCGGTTAAACCGTGTCCCGCGGACTACGGAATAACAATCCCATACTCACTGAGCGGACTCTCCTGTGCGCACCCCTCATTTTCCATTTCAGTAGACCAAACAACTATGTGATAGTTGCGACGGACTTGCGTGCTACTGGATTTTCATTCGATTTGATTGGGCTTGGTGAGTTACTTGGTATTGGGCTTGATTTAGAGATATTGTTGGGGTCCCGTCGCTTTTATTTTTGTAGTACGGCGTCACCTAGTATATACGCGTCGGAGTACACGCTGTCATCCCAGGTAGGTTGAATGCGGTGTTACAGTTTGGTTATCAGGCGGGTTCCCATCCCCGGTTCCGTCCGGGATTGGCCCGGTCAGGATCGTTCAAGTCTTCAAAAAGTATACATACTATTAATAGCTATGAAAAAGTCATTTTGACAGAAAAATCCCCTTTAGCGCCATTTCTGTTCTCAGCATTACTAATCCAATTGTCGCGTTCTATGACGCATGATTAAAACCATCGTCTCGCGCACCGACTTAACAGCTGTCTACCAGATAATTCAGCAGGTCTGACCAATCTTCAGCATATGTGGATTTCCAGTTTTCAGATTCTCAAGAGTTTATTTGTTCGACCAGTCATTATTCCAAGTGTTCAAGAGTGGAAATGTAAACGTTTCTCGCCACCGCACAATTCATTAATCATCGTTCCCGAGTTTTTTGTTACAAGATCTTCCAACGTTCTTGTGAGGTTTGAGCCATTCTGACATGTGGATATTTTGTGTACCAGACGCTGGTATTTGGATGATGCTCGTTGAAACTTGTGGGATAACTTTTATATTTGGTGCGCTCAGTCGCGTGGTTGATAGCATCATGGAATCACCTTTTTGCTATATTTCGGTTGACAATCATTCCAGCAGTGTCATTGAGAGCTGACATAGGTATAGCAGAGACTATTATATTTATTGTGTACCAATTATCTTGGAGGCGCCCGAGTTATCATAGACTCATCAAAGTTGCGAAATGTTCTTTTACGATACTCATCAATGGGATGATTGCATGACATCAGATATATGTGGTATCTACCTGAGGTCAAAGAGTTTCTTTTCTTTGGAACCGCGAGAGTTTTATTGCCATCATGGTACATTTTGAGGATATATTAGATGTATGAACATATGATATTTCGATATCATAATCTGAGTTTGAGACTAAAGTAGTTGCAAGAGTTGCAGACATTTGCACGGCCTTGAAGGACTGTCACCAGACAAGGAGTCATATTGTAATTGAATGGAACCAGGGACATCTTGTTTCACAAGCTTCGATACGATCAGCCCAGTAGCATGCATGGTCGTGCAGGAGATTTGAATATTTATCATATAGTTTATCAAACTGATTTACTCAAAATAAAAAGAGCACTAGTATTAGTTGTGATAAAGAAAATTAAGGAGGTTAAGGGCCTTTATCGACTACAAGACTTAACAATAACCATTAAGAATATGGTAACCCGCCTTCAGCTTATAGGTTGTTGATTAGCTGAGCGGAGGTTCGTGGTTTCAAGTTGATTTGGCTATCATGGATGCTATTCAGATGCCGATAGTAGCCTGCCAGAATTGTATATATACGACTTTTAACACCTTATGGATACCATGAGTTGGTAATGATATCTTTTGGCCAGACGAATGCAAAGATAACATGTGGATCTTATGAAAACTGTTCGTGAGCACTAGATAATTCGCGATTGTATTCATTGACGACACCCTTGATATGTTTGGAGTAATGAAAAGCATGTCAAAACATTTTGGACTGTGTTGGATAACTGAGAGCAGATCATAACTTTGGTAAGGATGAGCAAGTGTTCCTTCTGGCAAGGAAGATGACTCTTGGTCATGTGGTTTCAAAAGCTGATTTGTTTCTATCGAAAGATACCGCAATTTTCTTATAGCTAGCAGCCTTCAGAGTTCACAGAGGATCATAATTTCCTTGGTTTAGCGGGATACCTACAGGATTCTTCGCAGGGGTTTGCTAGTATTGCAAATCGAGAAGCGCCTAATGAAAGGAACATCAAGTTTATTGAACAATATGATTACCCGGATAGTTTCTCTAAGTTGCAGTCGACAACGACAAAGAAAATCAACTTTGCTATTCACGAGTCTGAAATACCATATGAGGTTCACACAAATACGTCAGGTACTAAATATGTTGTGTTGAGCAGGATCAATCATTGCCATAAACAACAAGTCAATGAAGAACATGAACATAAAGCATTGAGATTAGGAAGTTATTGCCTCCTTATGTCGATGGGAACCTTGACCTTTGGAGCAGCAGTGAGATATTGAGTGTCAATTAGTGTTCGCTCAAACTGGATTCATTCAGTATATGGCGGTGAAAAGCGTGCTAGTTCAGTGTACGCGAGGTAGAGATTCGCGATAATGTGTTTTTTTTGTCATTTACAACAAAGAGAAGCGTTAATGAGAGAAAACATACTAAGAAGGGACTAGTACGGCATTATCAAATGTTCCCCGTGCATCACCATCATAGGAGAGGATTGTAAGTGTAATTTTAGTTATTTCCGGACATACATCGAAGTCAATTGTCCATAACCCCAGGCATGGCAGTTAACAGCAGATTTTGTTCGCCATAAAGATCTGGAGAATCATAATAATGAAAGGAAAAGTGAAAAATTTTTCATCGAAACACCGGAGTCTGAAGTACATCTACTCAGCCAGCCTGAACTTGAGACAGCGCAGAATAGATTAAGTTATTAGCCAGACTACAATTTGGAATGATCAACTATCATTCCGGTAAAGCCAATTAGTAGCATATATCTCTTAAGTAGGCGAGGAGTGATTCGAGAAACAAGAGCCGTTCATTAGCTGACGAGGATCGCCTTGCTAGTCTCAGACTTGGTAGTTACTGTTGGAGAGAGAACAACTGTATTGAGCCGTAGAGCAAGCAAGATTATGTGGAAGATACGCATAAGCGCAGGATAGTGATGCGCTTTGTTAAGCAATGAGATCGAGTGATTGTACCATACAACTTCGAGTGGATGTCATGTAACGAAACGAGCTTGTGCTGAACGATAACGCATTACAAAGGAAATTCACAACAATGACACCACTCACATTTTTCTAATCCATCAAGAAATACTAAATGTACAAGGTGATCTAAAGCCGCCCATTATCACTGCTGGAATGAATAAAATGTTGCCTACTTTTGTATCGCAGTGTCGATATATATTTGCAAGCATTGTTAGCTGTAACATCAGTTGTCGTAGTCGGTATTGCAGATATTGCGCCCTTGCCAAAATGGTAAATGCTGACATGGACTTTGAATTTCTGTGAAAAGGGAACTTCCGAAACTACTGGGAAAGAATGTCATTTGGGATGTGGATAAGACTCACTCAAGTCTGCTCATTCTTCACCAGATCTACCAAAGAGATTGTGAGGTTGCTGGAGTTCCTGCTAGCAATATGAATGTATATCCTAGACAGTTCAGCATCTCAAATTTGTAGAGAGCCTTTCAGAAGGCGCTAGCGAACTAAGGTCAATGCAGTACTGTTTATCACCCGCAGACAGATGGTCAGTCATAACAACTATTCAAACATTGAGGAACTATGCTCAGATTGTGTGTTTAGATGGGAAGTAAGTGGGTGATTACTCTACCGTTAGCCAAACCTTGCATACAAACTAAACAACTACCACCCACATAATGGCACCGGTACAAGGCTCTTTATGTAGGCCTTGTCGTAGACCAACATTGTGACAGAAGGGAAGATGCTGACATCGGAAATTCAATGGTTCAAGAGACCGGTTGAGCAGTTGAAATTGCCAAGAGAAAAGACTTAAGGAAGCCCAGATTAAAAAAGAATACACAACGTTCAAAAGAGTTATGCCCAGCATAAATGTCGTAAGGACGGATTTCAGATAGCTACATAGTATCCTGAAATGAGGAAAGTCAGTCGAGTATCTAGACACGAAGCTCAGAAGCTTAAACCAAAGTTATATGGGCATTCCCATTTGAGCATATGAGCAGTTGCTTACCCGATGGTTTTATCGCAGATTATCAGACTCCACAACGGTTTCATTGTCAGTTGCAGAAACATGAAAGAGCCAAAAGCTCATTCATACATCACAACCTAGTGACCTTGCAAATAATTGAACGCCTGTGCCAGGCAATGCGAGATTTGATCGCCAAGTAAACCGGAATCAGGGAATCGCGATGACCATGATGGTCAAGATCGTTTGGGAGAGAGACAGGATTCAGAGGAGGAACCCCCACCCCCCCTGGGAGTCCGAGCCCAAAATGAGGATTGAACGACCATAGCTTATTTGAGGACATATTGAACAGACGCTCATAACTCGGAATTCGGCGACGAATTCCTTGTATGGAGAATTTAAACACCCCGTCCATCCATCCAATCCCTACTTACCAAATTATAATACCAAAACCACCACCACTAAAACCTTCCCAATAAAAATCTCATCCACCCCATCTCTTTCTCTTACACGCAAGAAAAGGAAGAAGAAGAAAAAGAAGAAGAAGAAAAGAAAAGAAAAGAGAGAAGGGAAGAGAAAAGAGAAAGTCTCGGCGTTGAAGGGGGTAGCGGGGGGCGCCGCCCGGCGAGTCGGTGCGCAAGACAAATAAAAACACAACGCAAAAAAGAAAAAAACCCCCCCCCCCCCCGGTGGGGGGGGGGGGGGTCCCGGCACGACAGAGTAGCGGGTTGATTAATAGAACCACGAGTTTAAAAGTTAAACACCCCCCCCGGTGGTGTGCATCTTGTTAGATACCAAAAGTGCGTGGGTGCCGAAAACCCCAATTTGGGTGTGGTCCCCTTCAACCCCCCCCCCCCCCCCCCCCCCTACCCCCCCAAAAGTCGGTGGTGTGGCGTTGTGGTCGGTGGTGACCCCCGGAGCCTGGGGATTTACCCCCCCCCCGCCCCCAAATGCTGGGTGGGTGGTGCGGCCCCCCCCTTCCCCCCCCCCCCCCTCCCTTTTTTTTCCCCCCCCCCCCCCCCCCCCCCCCCCCCGGGTGGGTAGGTGTGGGGGTGGGGGTTGGCCCCCCCCTTTTCTGAGGGGGTTCGGGGTGTGGTGGCCTTCCGCATGGGTAACACGGAAACACACCCACTAGAGTTTTTCGTCGGTTATAAATCGCCCCATAACTCCCTCAACTGATTAATCTTGTTAAATCCGAGAACCCATCGGCTTGCCTCTCGTCGAGACGAATCCTACCGTCGACCCGCTCAAACGGAGCAGACCGCGCAATTCATGGGAAAGTTCGCCAGAAAATCAATCGGACCACCACCGGCCACCGCCCGCCCCCGACGCCGCGCGCCGCGACCGGGACCACGCGCCGCCACCGCCGACCGGCCGCCGCCCCGCGACCTCCGGGTGCCCCGCCCCGCCGTACCACCGCCCCGCCCCGTGACCGCGTCGACTCGGTCAACGCTTTGACCGGTCAAGTTGATTCGTCGCTTAGTAAACCGGCGTAAATCAAAGAATTTCGGGTTATTTTAATAATACATAATAATATTTAATAATTAAATAAATAATTAGATATTTAAATTAATTTAAAAGAGTTACCACGGTGACTTTGGAACCTAAAACAGACCCCTTGTAACCCGTTCGAAATGCATTCTGACTCATAAATTCGCCCTGATTTCCAGATTTGGAGTCATTTGACCATCAGGATTCATAGATACCACCTTCAAGTTGTTAGTGACTATTCCCCTACTTCCGTAAACCCGATCTTAGAGTTGAATAACCTAAAATTAATTTCTAGTTGTATTTTCTGCAAATCGATCTGCTTTGCTGTATAGACTAGGTTCTTTTGATAAACCGACTTAGAATAGAAGATTCCAACAATTGTTTGCTTTCACTTAATGTAATTCTTTTTTTTGTTTTTTGTATAGTTAGATGAATTGTGACGGAATACAGAGATAGCTTTCAAACTTGTGAATTCGCAACAAGCTTCTTCTTTGTTGTTTATTGAATCCGCTAAGGTTTTGCGGCTCGCACTGATTCTCTGAGTGAGGGCGCGTGACAGCTCGGATTGACAAACCGTTAGCAACGATGGTTTCGTCTTCTCCGGGGCTTCAATTTGATATATTACACGTCTTCTAACTCCACACGGTTTGAGAGATACACCACTTTGAAGTTCGGCTAGGAATTAGGGTTTATGTTGACGAAGGTGAGAGAGAAGAAAGAGATAGATCGGTTTCTTGCTTAGAGACTATCGTGCTGATAACGTGTTGTGCGCAAGGTGTTTTGGAGAAGTATTTCGTGGTATTAGAATAATGAACAAGTACATGGGGGTTTCTTTTATATAGGAAATACATAAAGCTTATCCATAAGATATGGATAAATACAAATATAGATAAGGATAAACACAAGTAGTAAATCATCCTTATCTAGGATTACATATAGTAAACCTAAACCAAGTGGGTTTAGGATTTGTCTACACTAAACCAATACGCCGTTGGTTTATGGTAAACCTATTGACCATAGGTTTACTAGTCGGTCCAGTCGGTCCGGTTATTGGCCATCCACAATGTTGCGCATAACAATTATTACATATATTTTTTCACTAAGAGGTAAGAGACTCTTAGATTAATTAGATACCTAAACTTCACATTCCAAATAATCTACCCCACCCCTGATTGTAAACTAAGGCTTAAATTAATTAATTATAAAGTTATAATGTTTTTTTCTCTCTTATTAAGTGAGGGTAAAAGTGGTTAACGTAAACATGAAAATATAGTAGAAATATTGTATTTTTAGACAATTTCCATTTAGTTTAACAGGATTTAAATAGGTTATTCTCTTAAAACTTATTTATTAAATGTAATTTTATTTAAAGTTAGTGATCATCTTAACCCTTTTACATAAATATATTTAACTGAATATATTAAAATGAAACATTTTTCAAAACTTTGTTTTTCACCTTTTCCAAAAGATTTTTCCAAATTAATTAATAAAATAAAAAAAAATTAAAAGGAAATTCAAATACATTTTCAAAACTTAAATTATATTTTATACTTTTACAAAAATGCTAATAATTACATTATAATATACCTTGATTTTATTCAAACCTAATTACATATTTTAAATATCTATTGCATATATTTATGTGTCATTCTAAAAGGATTACACATTCATAATCAAATTTATTTCTACTAGATTATTAGGTATATAATAATTGTAACATTTAAATGTAGATACATGAAAAACAGAAATTTATATGATAATAAATAAATTTGGTTTATTCTGAAAATAAGTCTGCACTTTAAAATCGCGGAAGTAAATACTTTATAATGGGAGAAAATAAAACAAATCAGCAAAGGAAAATATAGATTTACAAGATTTGTAAATGGTGTAGACAAAGGGACCGGAATGGTTTAAACGATATGATTAAACCAGATTTCATTCCTATCACACCATAGTGTTCTGCCGAAATTAAATTAGGGTTTTGAAAGAAGAGCTAGCAAGCGTCTCTGGGCGTTTCGATTTTCGCTCACCTTGGTACTCTCTCGCTCTTTGTTTTTTCGGTTCGCACATCCAAAATTTTAAACCCTAATTTTGGGATTATCTTCTTTCGGTCATCGCAGATTCACACTCTTTTGTTCTCTCCGGCGATGGCTTCTTTGTTCAAGGTACACAAGTTTAGATTTTGCAGATCTGTTTTGAGAAGGCATCCTTTCAATTGGATTTAGAGTGATGAAACCCAGATCGACTAATTAGCCACTTCCTTTTGATATCAGGAGCAAGCAAAGCTCTCGGCTTATCGAGATAGAAGATTCTCAGGAACGCAGGAGGAGTTCGACGAGGCCTTAAGGACCTCTTCCACCGTCTACATTGGGAACGTCTCTTTCTACACAACTGAAGAACAGATTTACGAGCTTTTCTCCAGAGCTGGAGAGATCAAAAAGATTATCATGGGACTCGATAAGAACTCCAAAACCCCCTGTGGTTTCTGTTTCGTCCTGTGAGTTTTCATTTCTCACCACAATTTTTTTTTAACAGTGGGTAAGGTAAAGTAAGTTTCATTTCATGATGGTTGTTGTCAGGTTCTACTCGAGAGAGGACACAGAGGATGCAGTCAAGTATATAAGTGGCACCATTCTTGATGACCGTCCTATTCGTGTTGATTTTGATTGGGGCTTCCAGGAAGGAAGGCAATGGGGTCGTGGTAGAAGCGGTGGCCAGGTTTTCATCAGCTCTGCATCCTTCTCCCTCTGTAATTTTCGGACCATTTTTACATATGTAATCATGATTCTCTAACTTCCATTACAGGTTCGAGATGAATACCGTACAGATTATGATCCTGATATCCTTTCATTCGCCATTCTTGTGCTTAAGACACTTCTTAGTTTTGTCTGCTTATTATAGACACAAATCAATTGCAATGTTTGGTTTCTTGGGGTGTTTTTCTTTAACTGGTTGTTACCTAGAGGTGGTTACGGAAAATTAGTTCAGAAGGAACTCGAAGCACAAAGACAGCTCGTAGACTATGGTACTGGTTCTCTGGGAGGATCCTATCCTGCTCCCGCGCCATCCAATTGTATGTTTTTCTAACCTTTTTTTTTTGTCAAGTCTACTTGATCTTTTCCATGGGTTCTTGCATGTATCAGAAAACATGTAGAGCTACCATGAATGCGAATCTAAAGTTGCTTTTGTAAGCACTGTATTGCAGAAGAACTCTGTTTTTGTTAAACATCTTGTCCTTTTACTGGTTTCTTTTGTAATAGATAGTTTGAAAATTTAGAAAATCATGGATCCTAGTGTAACGAGCTCTAATTGATGTCCATCATGCGAGCAAGCTGTATATATAGGAGTCTGCATCAAATTAAATTCTATGGAAAGAACGAAGCTATCTTCCTAAATGTATATGTCAATCATGCAGATGAAAGGCGTGGTGGACCTCGTGGTGGAGGGGGCTATGGCCAAGGAGGATCAAATCGCCATGGACGAGGGGGAGGTATAAATGTTTCTGAATTAGCATTGTGAAATAGTAACTGTATAAATGAAAACCCATTCAATGTTTTTGTAGATTTCCATCGGAAACGTCAAAGGGACGATGATCGTTATGGACGCGACAACTCAAGAAGAAACTCAGATCATGAGACTAGGAGAGACTCTGATCACGACATGAGACCGGTAATAAACACACAACTTTTAATATTGTTTAGTGCATTTTAGTATGTTACTCGGTGTGATGGTGGAACATGTCTGCTATGACAGGAGAAGAACCCACGATTCCGTGAGAGCGGTGACTCAGACGATGACGGTGAAGATGATCGGAAGAGGTCTTAAAAAATGAATTTTAGAAGTTGCAAATGTTGTTGAAGGATCAGTGTAATCTTTTAGTTTATGAGACTGAACTCAACTTGGGGTTTTCCAGATTTTTCATTACAACATTTATTAAGTTGGGTTTCACTCAATATGAGAGATGTCCTCATGTAACCTTGTCTGCTTCATCAAAACGGAACTATCATTGCTACATTTGTGCGCCAAAATGCCCATGTGATGACCCACGTGTGTACTCTCTAATCAAATGCATGTTCGACAAACATAACGATGATTGGCAAACATTGATTGGATGGAGATGTTTCCAGCGGCAAGAAGTGAATATTTACGGTTTGAAGGATCTGATCACCGACCCCTTCTAATTCACTTCGATAATCATCTAAAGAAAAAGAAGGGTATGTTTAGCTAGTGGAGACAACGTGGAAAGATTCGCCTACGGATTTTGTGCTCACAAAGATAAATCAGGTCAGGCGAAATATTGTGGAATGGGCAAAGATACAAGCAGCTTCGTCAAAGGAACTCATAAGCACAAATCAAGATCTCTTGGAACAAGCTTTATCTGACCCAAACCTGAGGACTGATCTCATTGGAGAAGTGGAAAAAACTCTGAAAACTGCTTATGCGGAGGAAAAAGCATTTTGGAGACAAAGAAATAGGATCCAATGGCTTAATGGGGGAGACTAAAATTCGAGCTTCTTCCACGCGATAACAAGAGGCCGTAGAGCTTGCAACAAGTTCTCAATTATTGAGGATGAAAAAGGAGAAGCTTTCTATGAGGAGAGGCAAATTGTCAACTCCTTTTCTCGCTTCTACCAGCAACTGTTTACCTCAGGGAACACAAACTCTAAAGAGGTGGTGGAAGAGGCTTTAAAGCGAAAGGTGACAGCAGCCATGAATCAAAGACTCATTGAAATCCCGGATAAGGCAGAAGTTCACGCAGCTGTGCTCTCAATCCACCCGGACAAAGCGTCAGGCCCTGACGGCTTCTCGGCCAGTTTCTATCAAGTTTTTTGGGATGTTATAGGGGACGATGTATACAGAGATATACAAACCTTCTTTGAGACATGCTATATGCACCCGAGGCAGAATGAGACACATCTGCGTTTAATCCCGAATATGATAGGGGCGAAAAAGGTATCAGATTTCAGACCGATGGCGTTGTGCAATACTCATTACAAAGTCATCGCCAAGATCTTATCCAAAAGATTGCAACCGCTTCTACAGTCACTGATTTCACCGTCTCAATCAGCTTTCATACCGGGAAGAGCAATTTCTGATAACGTCTTGATCACACAGGAGATTCTTCATTACTTGAGACATTCAGAGGCAAAGGAAAGAGTCTCGATGGCGGTAAAGACGGACATGAGCAAAGCCTACGACAGAATTGAGTGGAGTTTTTTAAGAGAAGTACTAAATCAAATGGGTTTCCATGAGATTTGGATTTCTTGGATAATGGAATGTGTATCCTCAGTTTCCTATTCGTTCTTGATAATGGAGGTCCACAAGGAAAAGTACTCCCCTCTAGAGGCCTACGACAAGGGGACCCCCTGATGCACCCCAATACGAGGAACCAGCCCAGCATGGTGATCAGGATGAGCAGATCAGTCCAACCGAGGTTCGCCCATCCGACCGTACCAGATCAACGAACAGTGCCGTGTACAGAATCGACCCGCGTACATCCGAAAATGACCTAAGGCTGGAATCACGACCTAATGAACGAATGGACTGTACCACAGCAAGTCTTTCCCGACCCATTCGACATTCTAAGAACAATAGTCAAGCCAGAACTCAAGATCAACGAGTGGAACCAGAAAACGGACACAACACTTCGCTTCTGACGTGTTTGGTACGTACCGCATGGCCCGATGGACATGAACAAGACTTTTCCGACCAGTTTGAGGATCTCATTGATGCACCCCAGTACGAGGAACCAGCCCAGCATGGTGATCAGGATGAGCAGATCAGTCCAACCGAGGTTCACCCATCCGACCGTACCAGATCAACGAACAGTGCCGTGTACAGAATCGACCCGCGTACATCCGGAAATGACCTAAGGCTGGAATCACGACCTAATGAACGAATGGACTGTACCACAGCAAGTCTTTCCCGACCCATTCGACATTCTAAGAACAATAGTCAAGCCAGAACTCAAGATCAACGAGTGGAACCAGAAAACGGACACAACACTTCGCTTCTGACCCGTTTGGTACGTACCGCATGGCCCGATGGACATGAACAAGACTTTTCCGACCAGTTTGAGGATCTCATGATGATCGACCATTCTAATCTCTCTAAGGCAAGGATACTTAAGCTCTCTGAAGATTTGGTTCATCTAAAGTGGTCATCCGTTCACGAAAGTTCATCAATCACCCACACGGACACACCACAGTACGTCCTGCTCCTTACCGCGGTACACCCGCTGGGTACAAATGAACCTGGACAGTAGCCGAAGGGTCATCTGTTGACCAGACTAGATTCGGACGAACCTGGACAAGTACACCAAGGGTCATTCAACCAGATCAAGAACCGAAGAGTTATTTTGACTATTTTTCATCTTTTTCCACAAAACTCTAAGTCCTTTCACATACCTTTTGTTACTATAAATATGTAACCTCATTTCAGCAATAAGATCATTCGATTATCATCTTAGTTTTGAGTTAAACTCTTAGTTCTTTGAAGAACTCTTCTTGTTTCTTGGTGAGTCATATCCAAGTTAACAAAACCTCAACATTGTTGGACTTGTGAGTCATATCAAGCGACGACGAGAGGAACTTCCTTTGGTGGACTTGTGAGTCATATCAAGCGCCAACTGAAGTCGGGAATATCGGAGGCCTTCCGCAACCTTCGTGCGACCCTTCAATCCATCAGTTCTCCTTCCGAAGTTCATATCAATTCAATCCGGTCGAGTGATCCTATCTTAGGGCGTATCAAGTGGTATCAGAGCCACTCTTCCGGTATTGTCTATTCATCCATCATTCTCATCTTCCATTTTCTTCAAACACTTCTTCTTCTATCTATCTTAAATCCGGGCCCCTCATTACCATCCACTAGTATAAAAAAAAAAAAAGAAAAATCTCGATCAAAAAAAAAAGAAAAAGAGAATCAAGAGTGTAATTTGTGGATTGGTGGTGGAAGAGAAAGCCTGCTGGCTGAGGAGAAATCCAGCCTTTGAGGAGGTTAAAACGGATTTCAAAACCCCAAAAATCTCTTATCTTTCTATCTTGTGAAATTCCCTCTTGTTTGCTTGGAATTGTCCATTGGGATTCTTGATCAGTTCTCTTAGAACCTAGAGTGGAAACTCGTGTGTGTGACCACCAAAAATCTGAGAGAAACACGTGTGTGGGTTAGGATCAAACACTTGAGAGTGTGAGGTTTTTATCTAACGTTTTGTGTTTAAGAAATTTCAGGAACCATGAGTAGTGAAGGAGAAAGAAACCAACCTGGAAACTCATTTGCCGGATTGTCTAACCTTCAAATGCGTGCTTTGAATGATTCTATGACTAACTTGATGAATGCAGGTTTAGACCAGATCCATCAAAGGCTCGATGAGCTTCAGGCCAGTCAACAAACTCATCCTAGAACCGGAGCAAGGAGAGATCGCCCAAGGAGGCACAACCGGTCCGATGATGAGACCCTAGGGGAAGATCTTCGAGAGGATGAAGTAAGGTCAACCAACCGACCTAGGAGAGGTCATAGGAACCGAGAGCAAGGTGATGTCAATCCATTTGCTAGAAATGATCGTGTTGATGATAACTTAGGAGGATTGAAACTGAAAACCCCAACTTTTGATGGTAAAAACGATCCTGATGCTTTCCTTGAATGGGAAAGAAAGATTGAACTTGTTTTTGATTGTCAAAACTTCTCTGATCTTAAGAAAGTTAGATTGGCTGCTACTGAATTCTCTGGCTATGCTATTAACTGGTATGACCAAGTTGTGACTCATAGGAGGAGAACAGGTGAAAGGCCAATTGAAACATGGGATGAACTTACCATGCTAATGAGGAGACGATTTGTTCCTGCTCACTACCACCGAGACCTCCACCAAAGGTTGAGACGTCTACTTCAGGGTACCAAGTCTGTGGAAGACTACTACCAAGAGATGGAGATCTTGATGATCAAGGCGGATGTGGACGAACCTATGGATGCCACCATGGCACGATTTCTTTTAGGTCTCAACCGTAACATACAAGATCGTATGGAGCTTCAAGAGTATGGTAGTGTGGAGCAAATGTTACACAAGGCCATTTTGATTGAACAGCAAGTCAAAAGAAAGAACTACTCGAAGCCGGCCATTGCTCCCAAACCGGCATACGCTCCAAAGCCAAGCTATCCAGACAAAGGTAAGTCTTCTCCCACAACACATAATGCTTTTAAGACTAATGTTCCTGCTCGTGTGGACAAGGGAAAGGAAGTTGAGACTTCTGGCCGAGCAAGAGACATGAGGTGTTTCAAGTGTCAAGGTCTAGGACACTATGCCAAAAACTGCCCAAACCAACGAGTGATGATTCTCTTGGAGAATGGTGAGGTTGAGTCCGAGGATGAAGAGAAGGACAAGGAGGATTTAGGTCCTATCTTTGATGAAGAAGAGGAAGACTTTGACTACCCACATCACGGACCTTTGCTTGTTACTAGAAAGGTCATGGACGAACCCATCTTCGATGAAGAGGACGACCGGCTGGTCGATGTTTTCGGCCCGACCTTTGACGCTGAGTCTGATCCGATTTATGATGAGGAAGATGACTTCGACCATCCAGCTCATGGTCCACTACTTGTTACAAGGCGATCCTTGAGTGTTCAGCCCAAAACCAATGAAAAGGAACAAAGGGAGAATCTCTTTCATTCTCGTTGTCTTGTTTCTGAAAAAGTTTGTTCTTTGATCATTGATGGTGGAAGTTGTACTAATGTTGCTAGTGACACTCTTGTCAGGAAACTTGGACTTGTGACTAAGCCTCTCTCTCGACCATTCCGGCTTGAGTGGCTAAATGAAGCTGGCGAGCAAATGGTGAAAGAACAAGTCACCGTCCCTCTTACCATTGGACGATACGAGGACGAGGTTGTGTGTAACGTCCTTCCCATGGACGCATGCCATATTCTCTTGGGCCGGCCATGGCAGTTTGATAAGAAGGCCGTGCATGATGGCTACACCAACCGACACTCATTTGATCATAAGGGCAAGAAGATCACGTTGGTCCCATTGACTCCTTCGGAAGTTCACCAAGATCAGATCCAGCTCAAGAGGAGTCGAGACCAGGAACCCAAGAAGGACGAACCGGAAACATCCACTCGACACTCCAACTTTTTTATTAAAGAAAGTCAGGTCAGGAAATCTCTTTACTCTCAAAAGCCACTTCTTTTACTTGTGTACAAAGAATCTCTTATGGCTGCCCCTTCTTCTGACCTTCCACCGGAGACTCCGAGTGAACTTCTAGATCTTTTGCAGGAGTTTTCTGATGTTTTTCCAGATGAGAATCCAAAGGAACTGCCACCGGTTCGAGGCATTGAACACCAGATTGACTTCGTCCCAGGCGCATCCCTACCGAACCGACCAGCATACCGCACCAACCCGGTGGAAACCAAAGAACTTCAGAAGCAGATTGGTGACCTTCTCGACAAAGGTTACATCCGGGAAAGCCTTAGTCCTTGTGCCGTACCAGTTCTGTTGGTACCCAAAAAGGATGGTTCATGGCGTATGTGTGTGGACTGCCGTGCCATCAACAACATTACGGTAAAATATAGGCATCCCATTCCTAGGCTTGATGACATGCTTGATGAGTTGCATGGTTCATGTGTCTTCTCTAAGATTGATTTGAAAAGTGGATACCATCAGATTAGGATGAAGGAAGGTGATGAATGGAAAACTGCATTTAAGACCAAACTAGGGTTGTATGAATGGCTTGTGATGCCATTTGGGCTTACTAATGCACCTAGTACTTTCATGCGTTTAATGAATCACGTCTTGAGATCCTTCATTGGTCATTTTGTGGTAGTTTACTTTGATGACATTCTTATCTACAGCAAGAACCTTGAAGATCATAGGATGCACTTGAAATCTGTTCTTGAAATTCTTAGGAAAGAGAGGCTCTTTGCAAATCTTGGTAAATGCTCTTTTGGAACAGATAACGTGGTGTTCTTAGGTTTTGTTGTAGGAGCAGATGGACTAAGAGTGGACGAGGAAAAGATCAAGGCTATCCGAGACTGGCCTAGTCCATCGACCGTGGGCGAAGTGAGAAGCTTCCACGGCCTTGCCGGCTTCTATAGGCGGTTTGTTCCAAACTTCAGTACCATTGCAGCCCCATTGACTGAAGTAATCAAGAAGAATGTTGGGTTCAAGTGGGAACAAGCTCAAGAAGAGCCATTTCAGATTCTAAAAAGGAAGTTGACTCAAGCTCCTTTACTTGTACTTCCTGATTTTTCTAAAACCTTTGAGATTGAATGTGATGCTTCAGGAGTTGGTATTGGTGCTGTCTTGATGCAGGATAGGAAACCCATCGCCTACTTCAGTGAAAAACTCGGAGGTGCCACACTCAACTACCCTACTTACGACCAGGAGCTATATGCTTTGGTGAGAGCCCTACAAACATGGCAGCACTACCTTTGGCCTAAGGATTTCGTGATCCACACCGACCATCAGTCCTTGAAACATCTTAAGGGTCAACAAAAGCTGAACAAGAGGCATGCACGTTGGGTGGAGTTCATTGAGACATTTCCTTATGTCATTAAGTACAAACAAGGTAAGGACAATGTAGTGGCTGATGCCTTGTCTAGAAGGTATGTACTTCTCTCAGCTCTTGAAACAAAATTGCTTGGTTTTGAATTTATCAAGGATTTATATGCAACTGATTCAGATTTCAAAGAGATTTTCAGAAAGTGTTCAAAAACGGCTTATGGCAAGTACTATCAAATCTTTGGATTTTTGTTCTTTGATAACCGCTTGTGTGTGCCCCAATGTTCTTTGAGGGAGTTGTTTCTCAGGGAAGCACATGGAGGAGGTCTTATGGGACACTTTGGAGTTAAGAAAACACACAAGGTTGTGTATGAACACTTCTTTTGGCCGAGCTTGATGAAGGATGTGGAACGAATTTGTAGCCGATGTGTGGTTTGCAAGAAAGCCAAGTCTAAAGCCAAGAACCAAGGTTTGTATTCTGCCCTTCCTATTCCTTCTCATCCGTGGGTAGACATTTCTATGGATTTTGTGCTTGGTTTACCTAAGTCTAGATTCGGCAAAGACTCTATCTTTGTGGTGGTCGATAGATTTTCTAAGATGGCTCATTTCATACCATGTCATAAAACTGATGATGCTGTGCACGTTGCTGATTTGTTCTTTAGAGACATTGTTAGGTTGCACGGAATGCCTAGGACAATTGTTTCAGATCGAGATGCTAAGTTTCTTAGTCATTTTTGGAGAACTTTGTGGTCTAAGTTAGGTACTCGTTTGATGTTTTCCACCACTTGTCACCCTCAAACTGATGGACAAACTGAGGTTGTCAACCGGACCTTGTCAGCATTACTTAGATCATTGGTTAAAAAGAACCTTAGACATTGGGAAGAATGTTTGCCTCATGTTGAGTTTGCTTATAATCATTCCATGCATTCTTCTACCAAGTTTTCTCCTTTTGAGGTTATGTATGGTTTCAATCCCTTATCTCCACTTGATCTTTTGCCTTTGCCTTTGAGTGAAAGAGTTAGTACAGATGGCAAAAAGAAGGCGGACACGATTCAGAAGTTGCATGAGAAAGTTCGTGACAACATCAAAGCCAAAACTGAGAGTTACACAAGAAGGGCAAATAAAAAGAAAAGGAAAGTTGTCTTTGAAGAAGGCGACCTTGTTTGGGTTCATCTTAGGAAGGAACGTTTTCCTGAAGAAAGGAAGTCAAAACTTATGCCTAGAGTCGATGGTCCTTTTCAGATCCTTAAAAAGATCCATGACAATGCCTATCAGCTGGACTTGCAAGGTAAGTATGACATTTCTTCAAGTTTCAATGTTTCTGATTTATCTCTTTTTTGTGCAGATGATCCAGATTTGTGGACAAATCCTTTTGAAGAGGGAGGGAATGATGCACCCCAGTACGAGGAACCAGCCCAGCATGGTGATCAGGATGAGCAGATCAGTCCAACCGAGGTTCGCCCATCCGACCATACCAGATCAACGAACAGTGCCGTGTACAGAATCGACCCGCGTACATCCAGAAATGACCTAAGGCTGGAATCACGACCTAATGAACGAATGGACTGTACCACAGCAAGTCTTTCCCGACCCATTCGACATTCTAAGAACAATAGTCAAGCCAGAACTCAAGATCAACGAGTGGAACCAGAAAACGGACACAACACTTCGCTTCTGACCCGTTTGGTACGTACCGCATGGCCCGATGGACATGAACAAGACTTTTCCGACCAGTTTGAGGATCTCATGATGATCGACCATTCTAATCTCTCTAAGGCAAGGATACTTAAGCTCTCTGAAGATTTGGTTCATCTAAAGTGGTCATCCGTTCACGAAAGTTCATCAATCACCCACACGGACACACCACAGTACGTCCTGCTCCTTACCGCGGTACACCCGCTGGGTACAAATGAACCTGGACAGTAGCCGAAGGGTCATCTGTTGACCAGACTAGATTCAGACGAACCTGGACAAGTACACCAAGGGTCATTCAACCAGATCAAGAACCGAAGAGTTATTTTGACTATTTTTCATCTTTTTCCACAAAACTCTAAGTTCTTTCACATACCTTTTGTTACTATAAATATGTAACCTCATTTCAGCAATAAGATCATTCGATTATCATCTTAGTTTTGAGTTAAACTCTTAGTTCTTTGAAGAACTCTTCTTGTTTCTTGGTGAGTCATATCCAAGTTAACAAAACCTCAACATCGTTGGACTTGTGAGTCATATCAAGCGACGACGAGAGGAACTTCCTTTGGTGGACTTGTGAGTCATATCAAGCGCCAACTGAAGTCGGGAATATCGGAGGCCTTCCGCAACCTTCGTGCGACCCTTCAATCCATCAGTTCTCCTTCCGGAGTTCATATCAATCCAATCCGGTCGAGTGATCCTATCTTAGGGCGTATCACCCCCTCTCCCCTATCTCTTCATCATGTGCACCGAGGTCTTGTCGGGGCTGTGCAATCAAGCGCAAGAACGTGGAACTTTCCCGGGAATAAAGGTTGCACGAAACTGCCCTCCAATAAACCATCTACTGTTTGCCGACGACACAATGTTTTTTGGGAGGTCAAATGCAGCCTCTTGTGGTATGTTACTCTCAATCCTGCAGAAATATGAATCAGCTTCGGGACAATGTATAAACAGAGGGAAATCGGCTATCACTTTCTCATCTAAAACGAAGCTCGAGTGCAAAACTAGAGTAAATCGAGAACTGAATATGCGAAATGAAGAAGGCATTGGGAAGTATCTCGGTCTGCCGGAACTTTTCGGAAGGAAGAAACGAGATATCTTTGCCTCCATTGTGGACCGCATAAGACAAAAAGCTCATAGTTGGACAAATAGATTCCTCTCGGGAGCGGGGAAGATGGTGCTTTTAAAGTCAGTATTGGCAGCTATTCCCTCCTACGCGATGTCGTGCTTCAAGCTACCGGTCTCCTTGTGTAAACAAATTCAAACGGTGTTGACAAGATTCTGGTGGGATGCAAAACCGGAACTGCGAAAGATGTGTTTGATCTCATGGGACAGACTCACTTTCCCAAAGAGTGAGGGAGGCTTGGCTTTAGAGAGATTGAAGTGTTTAATGATGCCCTCCTTGCCAAACACACTTGGAGATTATTAAAGGACCCGTCATCATTACTAGGTCAAACCCTACTCAACAAGTACTGTAAGGACTCAGACTTACTCTCCTGTGTTGCTCATAATTCTTCGTCTCATGGATGGAGAGGGATTCTGGCCGGAAGGGAAGTTATAAAGAAGGGTATGGGCTGGTTAGTGGGGAACGGAGAGTCCATCAAAGTATGGGGAGATAACTGGTTGGCTGTAGACAAACAGCTTGGACCAATGGGACCCCCCATGCAACAGAACCAGAACCTAAAGGTAAAAGACCTTATGCGCCCAAACTCCACGGAGTGGAACGTAAAAGAAATTAGGCGGCTCCTCCCCGAACATGAAGCAACCGTAAGGCGACTGATTCCTAGCTCTGATTTCTTGAATGATGAGATTGTTTGGCTATTGGAAAAATCAGGAAATTACTCTACCAAGTCGGGATACGCGATAGCTAAAGTGAATGGTGGTGGGCAACGTGAGTTTTTTAACTGGAAAAAGCTTGTTTGGAATGTCGAATTCTCACCAAAGCTGAGACAATTTCTTTGGAAGCTAAAGAACAATGCTCTAGCAGTGGGTGAGGTCCTAGAAAGAAGAGGAATTCAAGTTGATGGAAGGTGTAAAAGATGTGGAGCAAGCGAATCAATCCATCACGTGATGTTCTCTTGCCCAACAGCAAAAAAGGTGTGGGATATTTGCCCAACATTGGTGACACCAACAAGAACTACTTGTAATTCAATGGAGGACCTGCTAAGCTCATGTGCAAAAATGATAAATCTACCTCCAACAGGGCTTTCTATTCCTTTATACCCCTGGATTCTTTGGGTACTATGGACTAGCAGGAATCAACTTTTGTTTTAAGACAAGTCTTTCTCGAAAACTGAGATGATGTCTAAGGCAATCAAAGCAGCCAAGGAATGGCAAGCTTCCCTCCCGACGCCCAAACAAAGCTCGGCTTCATCTAAAGACTGTCCAAAAACGATCCCTCAGCCTCAGGTACCAACCAATGGCGTAATAGTGTTCTCCGATGCTGCGTGGAATGTTTCTTCTCTTGCAGGTGGATTGAGTTGGATTGGCAAAAACTCAGAGGGGACAGTAAGGTTCCAAGGAACCGATTCTCGACGTTATATAGCATCGGCTCTTGTAGCGGAAGCGTTGGCGTTAAAAGCGGGCCTCTCAAAGGCAGTATCCTCCGGCATAAAAGATGTAATCTGTGTATCAGATTCCAAATGCCTTATCGATTTGATCACTAGAAACAGTTCGGAGATTGCACTTAGAGGGATTCTCCATGACATTTGCGTGTTGAGTAATTCCCTCACCTCTATATCGTTTTAAGTTTATATCTCGGGGTTTGTAATGGTCCAGCGGATAACCTGGCCAAGAATGCTCTGTTTCAGTTTTCTAACTCTCTCTCTGAGAGATATAACTCTGTTTCTGGTTAGTTTTTTATGAATGAAAGGGTTCGACCAAAAAAAAACGATGTAATTAGAATAGTACAAACTGCTTAAACTTCGACACATGCACTCAATTAGAACACATGATCAAACAAGGATTGATTTATCTTCCTTGCAAAAATACTTACAAAGATACCCCAAAATATGAAGTCAACAATTGTAATTTCGACGAATTTTAGTTCGCTCAAGGAAGAGGAGGAACATCTGAAATGCCTTGACGTTGTAACTCCGTCATGACGCCATCAACTGACGGTGGATTCAGTCCCAGAGGAAGTGGTAGCCACGGCTTTGTTATAACGTCTCCTATAGCGGCGTCTATGCTCTCGTTAGACTGCATACCGGTCATAGTCAAAGAACTAATTAATGAGAGAACGATATCAAAACTAAACAAAAGTTATCCAATAACTCTTTTGGATTATTTCAGAATTAATTAGAAGTAAGACAAATAAAGGTGGACTCACGGGATGAATGTCGAGGGGAGGATTAGTGGGGCCTAATTGTCTTGTGGGAACACCAATGCTTGAATGATTCGATGAAGCCATACCATATCCCTACACATAATTACATAAACTCTTAATTAAAATGCAACAACAATTTTTCCATAAATCCATGCTGCATCTGCATGTATAACTTACAACTCTCAATCTGATTAGTAATCCACACAAAGAATAGTTTATAGTGGAAATATAGAAATATCAAATAATAGTTTAGTTAGATCACATGCTTTTTCTATTATATTCATTTAGAAATCATTTGTCAAAACATATCAAGATTCAAATTTTGAGACTTAATTAAGAATGGTTAAAGATAATATAATCATATATTCCTATACGTAAAAAATGTGTTAATAGTTAACTAATCTAAACTTTCTTACGATAATTTTATAATTTCCTGTTAATTATTTTTTTTTCAAATCAGCCAGTCGAAATCTATAATATTTACATAAGGATGTGACATATACTAGTGGATAGTGAACAAAAAGAACATATACCTGTGGATAGAGTGGTTGTAGGTGCCAAAATGGGGGATGGCCTGGCCAACACGACGGAGCTGGTGGAATCCGATGAGTAGAGGAGGAGGATGGATGGTTAGGCTTGGGTTTAGGCCACGTAGGATGACCCCACACATGCAAAGGCCTGAAGTGGCATTGATGCTGATGCAACGGTGGTGGATAACCCAAGGCATGAGCCATACATAGCTTATTTTCTCCTCCTACTCCGGCAACTGCCACTGTGGCATGTCGTTGGAGATTCCAGCACGCAGCTTCTGCTTCACGGGCTTGTATATGCTTCCTATGTGACCTATATTTCTACCATTACAAGATAACACAAAATTTAATCATATAATAAATAATATGGAACATGATTGGTTAAGAATATATGTATATAGTTAAGACTGTAAATTAAAATAATACTTGGAGATGGCTAGCGACATTGTGACGATTGAGTGATGTAACGTTCATTATTTCCAAAATCCGAGACGGCACCGCCTTCTCTATCCCTAATTTCTCCACCGCTTTTACGAATTTCCGGTGCAAATCCGGCGTCCAATCCACCTGATTTTCCGGTACCATCAAACATTTAATATTTAAGAGTAATTTATTATAAAAAAAAAAACACCAAACTGATTTGAAAATATGTAGTAAAGAAACTCACCTTTGGTTTTTTCTTAATTCCGTTATCGTTGGACAAACGGTCTTTACTTTTCTTCCCTTTACGTTTGCCTTTACGCACCGTTTTGTCCATACTAGCACCACCGTCTCTCTCCGATGTCTCCCACGCCGCCGAAGTGTTTCCCTCACTGCCGGAATATTCCCCGAGAATCTCCAGATCGGGCAAAACATCATTTCCATCGAACTCAATGAAAAGGTCGTCGTAGAAATCGATTCCTTCGAGAACATCAAGACTTCCTTCGTCCGCCCTGAAGTCCGGCAAGCCTTCCGTCGTAAAATCTGCGAAAACCGCCGCCATGTAATGATTCCTGGAGGTGGTGTTGACGGCGAGTGGCGACACAGTTAACATCGAATCACGAAAATGAATAATTCAAGATTCAAGAGAACAAGGGTGATACAGTGAAGTAGTAATATGTGTGTACATCTATATATAATTGTCGTCTGCGTTTGGCTGTAGCCTGTATGGATGTAGATAGTTCCAAGTTTTGTTAAAAATCTTTATATATGTGTTGCTGATACTGACATGAGAAAACTTGTGGTTGAGAGATAGGAGAGAGAGTCAAATTTTTATCCCTTCTTGTTAATTTAAAGTCTTATAATAAAAATTTAAAAAAATCATAAATCAGTTGTAGATAAATCATGCTAAGTTATAATAGATTTTTAACCTTGTACAACCTTAGAATATGTTATTGTTGAAGAAAGAAAGAAAGAAAGAAAGAAGAAAAAACTGGCGTGTCTTAAATTTAAGCAAGAACATGATTTTTAGGTCTAAGCGAGAAACACGATTTTGTGGTTTACGTAAAAAAAATCAATTTTGTAGTTTTATGGAAAATTTGTTTATCCAGTTTTAGCGAAAAACTCGATTTTTCAGTTTAGCATGAAAACTCAATATTACAGTTTTGGTGTGAAAATGTGATTTTGTAATTTTGGTCGGAAAATCCCATTTTTTTGGTTTTGGAGTTCAAATCTAATTTTGAAAATTTGGCGGAAAACACAATTTTGCGGTTTCGACAAAAAACTCGATTTTTAAGTTTTTTTCAGGAAAAGATAATTTACAGTTTCAGTGGATAGTTTTGGCAAAAAAACAACAACATAATTTTGCGGTTTTGGGGAAAATCATATATTGTGGTTTTGGTGGAAAAAACTTGATTTTGTGATTTTGACGAAAAAACTCAATTTTACGGTTTTGACAAAAAAATTCAAATTTTTTATTTTAATGGGAAAACGTAAATTCGTGGTTCAGATGGGAAAACACAATTTTCCGGTTTTGATGAGAAAATTCGATCATTGTACGAGAAATAGAGTACGATTGGAGTAATTTTATTTCATATTTTATTTTATGTCATTTTGAAAGAAAAAATAAAGATTTATATTGGAGATGCTTTTAGCACAATATTTATAACAATTATGTCCATTTTTATATCGTTCTAGAACATTATGTAATTCTATAATTTGTGGTTGATTTTTTTCCTTACAACAACTTGTATTTTGAAAGTTACTGTTGTGCAGCTATGAAAGTGACAAAAATACTCATATAAAATTACTGGTAATGTAGCTATAGCAATTGGCCACGGTTATCTAGCTTCAAGAATTGTAATGTATAAGTATAGACAATAGTTATTATATAATGAAAATTCTGTACAGTATTTGTTTTTTCTTAAACTGCACAAGTACATCGCTTTTAGCTCAAACAAAATTTTCGGCATGTAGTTAAATACATTTAACAACAATTGTCTCAAATAATTATATTCACAAATATAACTCAAAAAATACCAAAATAGCAATTTTTATTTTGAAAAACTAATATTTATTATATTTTTTTTTAATTTTAAACTTCACATAAAAACCTCCATCCCATAAGTTTAGATTGGTTAACACATGAAGTATATTCGTACCTTTTAATAAAATATATTTGGATTATCTTTTTTGTTCCAAATGATATTTTGTGACAAAAACTTTTTAAGGTTATTCTTGAGTATTTTTCTTTATATATACTATAAATAAATTTGTAAAATTTCTAGATTACAGTAACTAATTCTTAAATTGATGATAAGATGAAAAATAATAAACCATTTGATTAGTTTAATTTAAGAGAACTAATTAATAAGCTAATTTTATGTTTAGAATTCGTGGAATCCGATTTGTACACAAATGAACGTTAATAATGTGATCACAAGTTCTGATAAACTATATTTCCCCCTTTGTGTATGGGGAGAGTATAGAATAACATTTTGAATTTGAATGGTGACACTTACTAAGAGCATCTCCAATGGTGAAACCACCATTGGGGTCCTTAAGTATTATTTAACTTTTTTTTTTTGAATAGGTAAGGACTCGAACCAAAAAAGTCAGTCCAATGGTGTATTTAATTTAGGAATCCTTAGGAAAAAAAAATTTTAAACATGAAAAAATTAAAATTTTATTAATTGCATAATTAAACATAAAGATACAATAACTAATATTCATCCCTAAATTTGTTCCAAATATTTTCGATTAAATCATTTTTCAACTGTTCATGTATACGCCTATCGCGAACATGATTCCGAATGCCAAGCACATAACCGAGATTTGTAGGCATGTCAGTACTGTAGGACATATCGACCTGTGAAGTTCTAGTTACGTCTCCTTCTTCAAATTCAGATATATCGTACTGAGTGTATCCATCTTGTTCATTTTCGACGATCATATTGTGTAGAATGATACATGTTCTCATAATCTTCCCTATCTTTTCCTTGTCCCATGAAAGAGACGGGTTCTTAACAATCGCAAAACGAGCCTGCAATACTCCAAAAGCCCGCTCCACATCTTTTCGGGTTGCTTCTTGAACTTTAGCAAATAACTCTGCTTTAGGACCTTGAGGAAGTGAGATAGATTGGATAAATGTTGACCATTTTGGATATATACCGTCAGTGAGGTAGTAGGTCAAATTATACATGTGTCCGTTGACCACGTACTCTACCCTGGGAGCTCGACCTTGTAAAATGTCGTCAAAAACAGGAGACCGATCGAGGACATTAATATCGGTTAAGGTACCTGGAGGACCAAAAAAGTGTGCCATATCCAAAGATCGTGTGAAGCTACAACCTCTAAGACAATTGTCGGTTTTCCCGATCCACGTGTGTACTGTCCTTTCCAAGCAGTTGGACAATTTTTCCACTCCCAATGCATACAGTCAATGCTTCCTACCATCCCAGGAAACCCACGTTTCTCTCCAATATCGAGTAGTCGTTGAAGATCCTCCGGTGTGGGTCTTCGTAGATACTCATCTCCAAATAACTGTATTATTCCTTCAGTGAAATTTACTAAACAAGAAATTGCCGTGCTTTCACCAAGACGGAGGTACTCGTCAACTGTTACGAACACAACAATCCCATTTTTATTTCCTACACCAAGTACAATAAGCTTGATGGACAATCATCCCGGTAAACAACAATAGTCACAGAGATAGAAACCCAGACCTTTTAAAAAACCGTAACAACAAAATCAAATATCCCCAAATCGATTGAAACTCAAATCTTTGAAACCGCAACTACAAACCCAGAGATCCCCTAATCGATGGAAACCCAAAACTATTAAAAACCCCTAACAACAAACTCAAATATCCAAAATCGATTGAAACCCAAATCTTTGAATCCCCAACTACAAACCTAGAGATCCCCTAATCGATACAAACCCAAACCTTTTAAGAACTCCTAACAACAAACTCAAATATCCCCAAATCGATTGAAACTCAAATCTGTGAAACCCTAACTTCTAACCGAAAGATCCGGAAATCGATTTAAAAGCCAAAACCGAACCCTAAACGCGAGGAAAACAACATGCAAGCTATTCTAATGCCATAAATCAAGAATATAAGCTTCGATTTACCTCGATTATCTTTCGAGATGAAATCGCCTCTTCAGTCGCCGAGACCTTCTTTTTTCGTTTTGTTTCGCGAATGAGTTTTTTTTTCAACACCGAAGTACATTTCTTCCCCAGCCAATTACACGCGGCCTCGTCACTAAGGACTCGATCCTTAAACTCCTTATTTACGGACCGCTCATTAGCGGACTGGGCTTTGATATTATTATTTTAACCCAACTGCTTTAGGTTTTAGCGCTAAGGACCCCTCATTTTGGGCCGTTGGAGATGCTCTAACAACATTATTTATGACAACCGTATAGTTAACGATTTTTGTTTACTACATTATATAATGTAGCACTTTTCATTTTACCTAAATTAAAGAGACATTTTCATAAATATTATTTTTAAGAGGTAATTTAAAAAAAAAATATAATCAGAATCCTAAATTTTACATTCCTAAACCTTACCCCACCCTATTTCACCCCTTAACTCTACACACTAAGTCTTAGTTTAATTAACCAAAGGGTTATAAGTGTGTTTTTTTTTCTCTTAAAAAATAAGAGTAAAAGTGATTAAGGTAAACATGAAAAGTGGTAATAGCAAAGTGGTATTTTTTACAATTTCTCATATTCGAATTATTAGCTGATAAAAATGATATTTTCTGCCTTTTCTTTGTATTTAGCATTTTTTGTACTAAATATACAGAATAAAAGTTATATTAATATTTTTATAAACAAAAACATTATTAACTTACATAAACACAATTCAACAAATAATAAAAATTGTAGAATAAAATTGCTCATAAACAAAAAAAAATATTGTATAAGGGAAATTTCATGTTTACCACATTATTGTATAATTATTCATCTTTACCTTCACTAAAGAAATATTTTCACAAATAATTTTTCTTTAAAGAGACAAAAAACTCTTAGATTAATTTAAATTCTAAATTTCACATTACAAAACCCTACCACACCTTTCAATTTTGAACCCTAAGTCTTAGATTTATGGGAAAATTATTTTTTTGGACCAAGAAAAACAATGACATTGTCCCTTTAGACTAATTTATTCATTAACTGTCCCATTAAGTTAATTATTTCAAAAATGACAATAATACCCTCAAAATTCTAATTAAAATTCGTAACTATATTTATTAAATATTTATAATATGTTTAGATATATTTAATATATAATAAACTATATTATTATAATAAATAATAAGTTATAACATTAAAAAAAATCCCAACCTAAACCTAATTTCCCCCCTCCCCCGACGAATTCCGCCTCTCTCCCTTTCTCTCTCGGTAGCGATTAGCGAACAAGACGGTGTGTCCCTCCACCTCTGATGAAGCCATCTCCACTTCTCTCTCGTTGCAACGAAGCCTGAGTCTCCCCCCCACCGAAGAAGGCATCTCCGCCTTTCTCTCCCTTCGTCCGTTGGGACGAACCCTAAATCCCTCCCTCCACTTCCCGACGAGTTCTCTCCTCCTCTCTCTCCCTTCTTCTCTCGATTGCGACAAAACCTAACCCTCCAACCCCCACCGGTGAAGCCCCTCCGCCCCGACGAGTTCTCTCCTCCTCTCTCTCTCTTCTTCTCTCGGTTGCGACAAAACCTAACCGTCCTACTCCCACCGGCAAAGCCATCGTTGTCTCCGCCTCTCTCTGCCCTTCCTCTCGGTTGCAAAGACTGAATCTCCCCCCTCCCTCGCCGACGACTGATATTTTTTTCCGGTGTTTGTGTTCTCCGATTTCCCTCTACGGTGTGCTCCGGCTTCCTATTCTATGGTTTAAGGTAAGTGGCCTTCAAATTTTCTTCAGCAACAACAACTCTTAACTGTCTCATAAACCAATCCCAAGACTGATCATTCTCAGAGTCTACTATCCCAAATGCAATAGGATAAAAATTTGAATTTCCTTCTAAAGCAGTTGCAACTAGTAGCACCCCTTTGAATTTACTCTTCAAGAATGTTCCATCAACAACAATAACACGCCTCACGACTTTGCTAAAGCCTCTAATCGATTGACCAAACACTATAAACATATAAAGAAATCTACCATTAACGTCAGTTTCATAAGAGGAATGTGTACCCGGATTGGCATCTCCCAACATGTGCAAGTATTTCAGTATTTTCCCATAACTTAGCTCTGGAATACCTCTGACACCGCTGACTGCAAATTCACGAGCATCCCATGCTAATGATTTTGAGATCTCACATCCATAATCGGTACGCATAATCTGAATAATATTGTTCGCTTTAGGCCCTTCTTTAACACCTTCATATTTATGCATGATCAAACCGCCTATTGTTTTCGCTGAAGTTGTCTTACCATACTTCGTTTGCTTGAAGGTGCGCATGAATGTTCACCGACATACTTGTTAATAATAAGATATGTAGAGCCCTTCAAACACTCTGCTCGAGCACCCCAATTGCAAGCATTATCCACAAATCTAATACACCAAATTGATTTATTGGATTTAATAATTTTGTAGTCAAAGTTATGTTTCATTGCACATAACTCAAACCTCGCCTTCAATACTGTTTTGTTAAGGAAAATATATCCTTTCTTAACCAACTCGAGCACATAATTGTTTGCCAAATTTTCTCTGTTTTCTTTTTCGGAGATGATGGCGTCATCATAATCATCTCCATCAACGACTTCTTGCTTCATCTTTCCTTTCTTCTTCTCCTTATGCTTATCACCCTTAACATTGCTTAAAGTGCCCCCATTGTCACAAGAATAATGCTCCTCCTCTTCACCAGTAGTAGAATCAGTTGGCACCTTATTAAGATCAAGGTCGACTTTATTTGGATTTCCTTGCTTAGCTTTATAAGAAACACATAATTGAGTTGACTGATTTTTCTTTAAAATTCCTAGAAAATTTTGAAGTTGGCGTGAGTTTCCAATGATCACCGGTGGACATCCTGATGAACTGATCAACCCAATAGGTAGATAACTCAACTCCAAATTCACATCTGTTTCTTCAAAACCAAAATCTTCTAAAACAATTTTCTGTACCTCTTCTAGAGAGGAGCTCAATTTCAAATCTAGTAACCTTGCCCCTTTCTTTCCATCGACAGAGAAACTCAATTCTGAGCCTGCAACCAATTCACATACACCACAATAGGCATATATATGCATCTTTGAAGAAAATTTGTTGAAAAGCTTGTGAAAAATCAATGAAATATGGAAGAGAAGTGGTTGAAGAAGACGTAGGTAAGAAACCACGAGTTTTTGTTCTTTTTGTGCAAATATTTGATTTTTTCAAATATGGAAACATAATATTTTCAAATATTTTCTTCATATAATTTCGAAACTGTTCATACTTATCCGTAGAATTTGAATTCTACTTTCTGTAGAATACATTAAAAATTTTTGAACCTAACTTCTACAGGTTTTAGATTTGATATAAATGGTAGATTATGTATTTTACCTGTTGAAAGTGATGAGCAAAGTGCAGAATGTATATTCCAAATATTTCTAGATTGTTGTAATATACATAGAACTCTTATTCTAATTTTAGTAGAATTAATGAAAACAGTAGATTTCATTTTCCACTTCGCAAATTATAAATTCTGCGAACAAAATCTGAAATTTTTATTTAATTTTTTAGAACCAAATAAAAATATTCCTATAATGGTGTAGGTATTTTTCATATTTTTCTATTTTCCTAATTTTTCGGCCAATAAAACTATTTATTTCAATTATTTTCGTAATTGAAAAAGAGTATTATAGGTAAAAAAATTTACAAAAAAAAATTGTCTAAAGGGACAATGTCTTTGTTTTTTGGGCCTAAAAAACAATTTTCCCTAGATTAATTAACCCTAAGGTTATAAGTATTTTTTTCCTTTTAAAAATAAGAGTTCAAGTGATTAAGGTAAACATAAAATATAAAATTTTATTTTATGTTTAAACTGAAATACCATAGAAACTAAACTATTTTATAAATTATCAAACAAAAAAAAGGAGAGAGTATATAACAGTGTTTATAGCATTAATTTATTAGCGTAACCAATCAAATTTTGAATGCAACATATAACTATTGTAAACATATTAAAATGTAAATTATCTTAACTTGAAATTATTTTGAATAAACTGATTTTTTTTTTCAAAAATTATAATTAATAAAATGTGTTTTATCTTTTAATTGATGTTTTATATATTCATTCTACTTTTAAAATTCTAGTATTTAGTATTCTGCATTTTATTATTAGTTAAATTAATTCTAGTTAGAGAATAAGTGATGGTTTACTATAGAAAATAAATTATGTTTATTTTGACTTCTCTACAGTTTTTCAAAACATTATATACAGGGAAACATACCCAATAATTTATTCTAGTTAGTAGGAGCATAAGATAATAACAATATACTATTAATATTTATCTTCTTTTTTTGAAGAAATAGTAATATTTATTTTATTGCCTCAATCTATTTTATTAAAAATAGATTATTATTATCTTTTACCCCTATAACTATTTGGAATTTTATCTTTTTACCACTGGACCTATCCAAGATTCAAGAATTCGTTAGGCGCTAGTCGGGCAACGAGGTTGGACATAGCGCCTAACTAAAAAAATCAGAGATTAAATAGAAATTAATTAGAGAATAATTTTTAGATTATTTTGATATTTTATAATCTATTTTAATTTAAATATATATATATATAATAAATTCATAATTTTATGTTTAGAGTTTTTAACTTATTTTTACTTTAAATGTAATTAAGTTATATAATTTTAATGATTATATTATATTTTATTTAATTTTATAGATTAAATTTTAATTTAATAAATTAAATAATAAAATGTTTGAAAAAATAGACTGAAAAGAAAATTAGTCGGATGATCACCGCCTAGCGATTACGCGGAAGAGTAATCGATCTAGGCGGCGGCGTTTGGACCTACCTACCTAAATAAAGTTATTCATACGTTTGTTGCTATTGTTGCTATTTTTAAAATACACTTTACTCTATTTCCATAATTATCAGAACTCACTTCTTTGAAACTGCTTATATGGTGATGGTTCTGCTAAAAATAGTTTTCCTTCCTTTTGGTATAATGTAAACGTAGATGATTAGCATTACTCTTTCATATTTAAATTATTATTTAATATGTTACATTGCGTACATGACTCATAATTGAGAAAACTAAATAAAAGTAACAACGTATAATAACGGACAACATCTTTCTTCACCTAACAACCTAAATTCAATTCCATTTCTAACATCTAAACATTATATAAGTAGTACCAATATACCCTTTATGATAATACATACTATATAATAACTAAACAGTTAACTTATTCAACCAATATTTCATATATATTTCACTGTATTGACGATAACTCAGCTATCGAAATATAGTTTGTTTGATAAAACAAACCTAATATTTGAAACCACTTCAAATCAGGTGTAAAATAAGATCTAACTTGTTGAGGCAGTTTTCAAGTTTTAATATCAGTTAAAGGCAATTTGATATACCAAGACAAGTTATGAGTGAAAAGATCCAACTTGTCCTGATTTTATGCTTAACCGCATGGATGTCTAGTCGAGAGTCTGGTTACTTTTTTTTATTTGATTTTAAAAATTTGAAAATAATGTTTAGTTATGTACCCAAGGTAAGTTTATGAAATTGTTTCCATAATTCCTTGGCTTTTCATTATTTTGTTTTCTTTTTTCGGTTACCTAGAAAACAAAGCAAATGGATAGTGAGAGGATAGAGTCGTCGAGGTTGGAGTTAATCATGGCAGAGGAAGTTCTGTGTAGCGGAAGGAGATGAAGAGTAAAATAACAGACACGACAAGGATGTAGCCAAAGGTTAGTTCATCGGAGAACCTGTTTCTTGGCCTGTCCGCCGTGTTCCGGTAATTGTTTTCTTAAAAACTTTGTTTTTTCTTGGTTGTTCAGACAGAGGAGCTGATGAGGGTGTGAACGAGAGGCTGCCGCCACGGCTTTTCGCCACAGATCAATTCCCTCACCATCGGTTGAAATGTTATTCGACGGTGGATCTGCTTCTATTTGTCCGGGATGTACTGGAAGGGTCGGGTGAGTGGGAGTGTCTGCTTCAGTCTTGTTTTGGGAAGTTATTCCGTTTGCCTGGTAGGAGGTGTTCTATGTCTGGGAAGCTTGGGCATGCGATGTTACTGAGGCAGTTGGTGACGAAGAAGCGGTTTGAGATTTGGCGAGTCTTTGGTGGCAATCCCTTTAGGTTTTCTTTGGTGGAGTTCGGGGCCGTAACAGGGCTGTTGTCTACACATACGACTTGGACTGTTGTCTCTGATTGTACATAGATGGATATTACGGGCTATGTACAATCAGAGACAACAGGCCAAGTCGTATGTGTAGACAACATCCCAGTTACGGCCGCGAACTCCACCAAAGAAAACCTAAAGGGATTTTCACCAAAGACTGGCCAGATGCTCAAACCGCTTCTTCGTCACCAACTGCCTTACTAACGTCGCATGACCAAGCTTCCCAGACATATTACACCTCCGAGCAGGCAACCAGAATAACTTCCTAAAACAAGACTAAAGCAGCCGCTCCCACTCACCCAACCCTTCCAGTACATTCAAGACAAACAGAAGTAGATCCACCGTCGAATAACAATTCAACCGCCAGTGAGGGAATCGATCTGTGGCAAAAATCTGTGGCGGCAACATCTCGTTCACACCAACATCGGCTCCTCTGCCTGCACAACCAAGAAAAAAAAGTTTTTAAGAAAACAGTTACCGGAACACGGCGGACCGGCCAAGAAACAGGTTCTCCGATGAGCTAACCTTTGGCTACATCCTTGCCGTGTCTCTTTTTTTTATCGTAATATCCGTTCGTTACACAAAAATTCCTCCGCCGTGATTAACTCCAACCTCGATTACTCGATCCCCTCATTATCCCTTTGCTCCATTTTCTGGGTAACCAAAAAAGGAAAACAAAATAATGAAAAGCCAAGGAATTATGGAAACTAATTCATAAACTTACCTCGGGTACGTAACTAAACATTATTCTCAAATTTTAAAATGTAACCAGACCCTCAACTAGACACTCATGCGGTTAAGCATAAAATCAGGACAAGTTGGACCTTTTCACTCATAAACTGCCTCAATATATCAAATTGCCTTTAACTGATATTAAAACTTGAAAACTGCCTCAACGTGTAAATAACTCAGTAACAAACCTTGGGTTGACAAAATAAAATAAAATAATAATAAACCTTGGCATAAGAAATAGAGATAATGACCAAAATAGAACTAAAAAATTTTTGTATCCAAAATAACACTTAAGGAGAAAATAACCCAAATATACTTTATTAAAGGGTGTAAATATGCATTTATACCCCTTGGGTTAACTAATCTAGACTTAGGATTTAGAGTTATGTAGTGGAGTTTTGGAAATGAGGTTTAAAATAAAAAAATATTAAAAAATTTTCTTAAAAAAATATATTTTAGTCATTTTTTTCTTAAAATCCAGTTTTGTGATAAAAACTTTAAAAAAAAATCTATTTAAGAAAAATTTCCCAAGAAATATAGGTTTTTTGATTTAAACAAACTTCTTAAACTCAGATGTATACTTCTACCTTATTAAACCGGAATATAGACTTATATATTCTAGCGACCATAAGAAAAAAGTAAACGAACTTTCTTACCTGTTCTTTTTACAGAAATTTTGGTTATAAATTTACATCTCGACTATATTAACATATTTATTTAGATAAGATTTTAATTAATATGTGACACAAGTGTAGATTTTAATTAATATGTGCACAAGTGTAGATTTTTTAACACTAAATACATGATTATTATATTAACGACTATCCAAACATGCGTGAGATCTAAGTACATGTCTCTTATATTGGTGTCAAAACGGATCACGGATTAATAGCGATTTTTACCGGATTTTATCAGATTTTTCATTTAGCAAATGTTTCATTAATTCCAAACCGAAATATATACATATTGTAAGGTCTACTTGTTTGACCATGGCTCTTTGTCGGATATAGAAGTACTACTTAAAACTCAAACATTATAAAATAACAATCTTTAAATTAATTATTTTCTAACAAAAAAATATAAATTTATGCGAATTTTATCAAAATAATCAACAAAATTATCTGTATTTTCAAAATGCAAGTCAAAATTTAGTAACTCATTAATAGGATATCTCGCGACGCATGTGTGTTCTGAATACAATAAGGTAAAGGTTAACGATTGTAAACAATTTTTTGTTAATTAATGATTTTAAACTGTTCTCACAGTAATGATGCTAATTGGGAGGGGGGGGGGTTCAACAAAATGATAATCTAGACTAAGAAGAATCCAAACTCGTTCGTCAGCACGATGGAACTAAAGCAACATAAACCATAGCATAAGGTAATCCCCGAACACCGCATGCTAACTTGTCAGCCATTATGTTTGTTGCCCTTGGACAATTCCGAGCACTGGATGCTAACACGTCTTACATCGCAAGAATTCTTCCATATGTGTAGTGAAGGCTGGCTAGTGTATCGGTGTAGACATCATCTTCACCAATTAAGAACAGTATGTTGTAAACACCACTTCTGAAATATGAAGGGTTTTCATGCACTCCATCGCCCATATCAACGCTTACGTTCGTCATGTATGTGATAGACTCCTACGGATATTCATGGCATCCATCATAGTTTCGGTTTCTCCCTTTTTCCTACAAAATCGTCCTTGTCCTGTATAGATTACATTTTTTTTCAAGATCCATCCACATAACACCAATTCAAATCACTAAACTCTTGACTCCCAAGGAGTGTGAGATATTCTCTCACAGTTGAAGAATCCATAATTTGCGCCTCAGCTCACAAGGACCCTTCAATCTCTGCTAGACGAAGATTTCTACGGAATTCTTTGTTTTGTTTTTAAAAAAGCTTTATCATTTCGTTTTTTTGCAAATATACTACATTATCCAAAAAAAATAACTTAAATCCATTTTTTCGGAAGCCTCCAAAATAAATAATAAATCTCCTATACATTATTTGTGAAATGATTTGACATGTATCATCACTACATTCAATCTCAATAAAAAAATGTATATATATACATATATATATATATAACACTAATAAAAATAAGCTAAGTATAACTACAAATATAATTGTATACATCAACATATATATATATATATATATTATAAAATATAAATTTTACCAAAATTCCTTAGAAATGATTTGTAAAATGATTTAGCATGTGACATCACCAAATTCAATCTCAACACGAAAAAATGACGTAACTTACAAAAATACGACATGATACTAACTTTGATTGTGTCGTCTACAATTTGTTTTTTTTTTAATATTTATATTTTTCCTAAGATGTTTAAATATGACAATAACTATTAACTCATAATAACATAATTAATTTAAATTTTCTATATAAATATTTATTTTTTGCAAGACGATTAAAATATATTGATAACTTATATATCACATGTTGACAAAACAAACTCAGATATCACACTATTAAATATATATATATATATATATATATATATATATATATATATTAACAATAACCAACTATATAATTTTTTTACATCAACTTATATCTATCATATTTTTATAAATATATAAATTTTACTAAAATTATTGTAAGTGTGCATCAACAAATACAAAACTAAAGCAACATTAATCAAAAACAATTGATAGTTAAATGATTAAAATATTATTTAAATTCATTTGTTCATGCGATTAATTAACAAATTAGTATTTCCACTTTAATATGTTTTAATTAAAAAAAAATTTATACATTTAAATATATATATATATAGTTATATATATGTATATTTAAAATTAGATGATAAGAGATATATTTCAAATAAATAATATTTAAAATATATATAATATATTATAATATAATATAATATATTTTTTAATAAAATGTAATTTTAAATTTACTAAAATTAAATAATCAAATTGAAATAGTTAAACCAAATCAAAAGAAACAAGATTATAAAATTATGTTTATGATTTTTTTTTTTCAAATCGCTGAAGCTAAAATTAAATAATACTATCCAACTGTAAATTAAAAATTTCTTTAAAATAAAAAATATTATATTTAAAATTAGAATAATAATATTCAATTGGGGGTTATTGATGTTATTGGGGCTGTTGATGTTATTTTTACATTTAGGGCATAACTGGTTTTTTCGCTATCATCCGAAAACGCAGCTTTTGCGGTTAATAGCGGTTGTTGGCGTTTTGTAACAATCATAGAAAATGCTATAAATCGCTTCAAAGACCGCTTTAAACCTCTAAAATCCAAAAGCAAGTTTCAGCTAGCGTTTGCGGTTGCGGGAGGATAAAAAAATTCTTTTTTAAATAAAAACTGTATAAATATAAAATAAAAATATTTATTTAAAATTTTAAATTGAAATAGTAAAAATACCTAAATATATGTATTATATTTTAATTTATTTTATAAAACTTTGAACAAAAATATTTTCTATATATTTTTTAAAAATTAATAGTATAATTTTATATATATAGTTTTTATATTTATTATAATAATATATTTTTAATATTTTTATTATTATCTAAAACATAAAAAAATTTAAATTATTATTTAACCATTATTACAGTTGGTAGTTAACCAATCATAAGTATCTCGCAAACGCAATATTTAACCGCTGTACTAATTATCTAAATATTTTACTATCGCTTAAAACCACGATCACTCATATCCGCAAACGCCCGCAGCCACAACCGTTGCGGTTACAGTAGTCATGCCATTAATGCTATTAAGGTGTACGGTGTATTGTAGAACGTTAATGGTATCAACTCTATAAACTTGGCTACATTAAAAACCTTAATTACCAAATGCTTACTCGATGCCAGAAAAAAAAAACAGTACTGTTTGGTGGGATCTCATCGCGTTTTTGAATTGGCTACATTTTCTTTTCGTATATTGTCTCCATTTTCATTTTATTAATTATTATTTTATTCTTATGGCATGTGGAGTCTAATTATTTAAAAGATAAAATATGTGAAAAAGTCAGGTCATTACTATCACACTTTTTTTTCTTTTGAAAAAGGGCTATTATTATCACACTTCACCAGACGACATGTGTTTCGTTTCCATATGTGAAATGTTAATATAAATATGTTCATAGATGCGTTCCCAAAAAAAAAGCTTAAACATATACAAAAAATAGAACATGTACAACAATATGAAAAGGAAAAACAAAAATTTCGCAAACAATAATGGTGCAACTAAAAAGAAAAGACGTATTAGTGAAAAATGAAACAAAAACATAAACTAAGAAATGAAATGAAATGATATGATATGAACAGATCTATACAAAACAAAGAGACAAAGGATGATGGAGACCAGACGTAGAACAAGTGGGGGCGTAGAAATTGACCTTTATTGAGCCACATTTGGATAACGTTTCTTTAATCTCCTTTTCTTCCCGTCTCATTCAATCTACATGTTTGATTAATTACTAGTGAGATACCAAAGAGATTGACTTGAATCAGAAGATTGCAACTGTATATATATCGAAATCATAGATTAGTTGGATTGACTGAAACCGAACGAAATTGCTATTGAACTGATATTTAGAAAAAAATATGATGTTTTAAAAGAATCTTTAAGACGTGTGTGTACACGAATTTGTTAGAAATTTGTACAACATACCGCAAAATCAGTGTTGAATATATATATTGTTCTATCATTAATACAAATTATCTGAAGAACATTTGCTATGGTATTATAATATTGTATACATCAATGATCTTTGTTCAGTGTAGACTAGCTTCAATAATAAACCTAGTGAAAAAACAAATCTGGAAACTTTGAGTGTATTTTATTGAAATTTGAGAAATTGTTAAAAATACCATTCTTCTTGTATCACTTTTTAAAAATATCTTAAGAGGAAAAAACACATTTATAACCATTGAATTAATTAATCTAAGACTTAGGGTTTATAGTTAAAGGGGTGGAGGAGGGTTGATGTGGGGTTTAGGAATATAAAATTTAGGATTTTAATTAATCTTTTTAAAAATTACCTTTTAAAAAGTGGTATTTATGAAAATGTCTCTTTAATAAAGGTAAAAGTGAAAAAGTAGTACAAAAAAATGGTATTTTTGAAAATTCTCCAAAATTTTTTGAAAACAAATACGAGGTTGGAAAAAACAATCCAGATTGTACTAATGTTCAGAGGATTGTATTTAAATAGAATGTGAAATGTAAATAAATTTATAGCAAACATATAACAGAAAAAAACATAAGATTGTGAAAGTTGATGGCTTCCATTATTTTATAGTTCAAAACATTCTTAGATAATACTAACTATTTTTAAAAAATGTTTAAAGGTTTTGGGTTCTATTTAGCGAGGTTATATTATTTCAAGGTTCTTCAAATGAAAATTAAATTCATAACTTCTTAAGTTTCTATTAACTAATTTAAAAGTTTTAGCTATTGAACCAATTTATCTTTGTTATTATGTTTTAGTTTACACATTCGTAAAAAGAAGATAAAATCAAAATATATTAAAAGAGAACAAACATTTGCAATGCCGGTCATTGAGCAAACTCTTGAAACATGGCCCCAAACTTAGAAACCACAATAATTATTAGACAAATTTACGTACTTCATCAGTAAATAATAGAACATATCAAACTAATAGATTTTATTCATTCAAACTAATGATAAACATAAATATTCTTTTTTAAAATACCAAAGTAACGCAATTGTTACATCAAATATTTTTATATAACAATTTGATATAGTTTACTGATATTCAAAATGAATATTAAAAATAGCATTTGTATCGGGCTCTATTAATTTTAAATCACCCCTGAACACTCATGGCAGAAGACTATCAAATGTACATGTTGTAATAACTGAAAGCCATATTATGGTGGTGTAGTGTTTTTTTATTAGATGAAGAGTAGTTTTGTTGGCCCACGCCAATGATCTATTTTCTTCTAATACAAAATTGTTAGTTCTACGTATGGCCGGATAATTTGAATATCTAATTTCAATCTAAAGTAATCTGGCTTACCTATTGTTGGTAGATCAGCCTGTAAGAACATGATTAATCGGGCTTCGACTTGCTTGCCCACATCTCTTGTTCAATAAAAGAACTAAAAGATTTTTAACTATTATAATTTTTTTTTATAATTCGCGCTGCAAGATTTTCGTTGACAGACAACATGCAACATCAAAATTCATATTTTCTTGGGAGTCATGTAACATCATTTAAATGCTTAAGTCAATTTGGAAAATATCATTTAGATGTTTCTCTCTAACTAAATAAAATAAGTATATCAAGACTTTTTGAGAAGTAAATCAAGTTTCAGGCCCGATAACATAATAGAAAATGGTAGAAGAAAACATGAATTTTTTTTCTCACAACAAATTAATGTAATAATGATACTAATTATAGAGTACAAATCATTTTATGCGGTTTAATAACCCATCAAATCAAATTATATTGATGCATAATAGTGACTGACATGAATAGTACACTTTTGGCATTTAATTTTACTTCTATCAATAAAGTTTGATATCATTTTCTTGTGTGACATTTGACGGAATGTATAAGTCGTCATACATGTGTTTTTGGGAATTCGAAAGGTAACTATAAATCTATAATAGTAATTTTAGAGCATCTTCACCAATCTCTTTTATTTTAAAGGAGACACCCACTTAAAAAAGGAATAAAATGGTAATTCTCTAACAATGACTTGTGAAAATTTTCTCTAAAAAATTTACGTATTACATTTTAGTCTTCAATATTATTAATAATAAACTATAATCACTAATGTTTTATAAAAAATAATAAACATACTATTTAAATAGTTAATTAACAAATATACTCTCAATAATAAACAATAACACAAAATTACTTATAATCAAAAAAATTTCTTTAAAAGCAATAGAGGAAAAAAATAAAATCATGTTGACAAATTTAAACTCCTTCGACGTTAGTAACACTTGTCAGTTTATTCGATCTGAACAAATAAGAATAATACAAAAAAGAACTCAACAACAACAACAACAACAAAATGAGACTACTCCAAATTTGTATGGATAATATTTTGGTGATTTTGGAGGTTCGAGATCAAATTTACATGAATATTAGTATTGTGATTTATAATATTTTGTGTAGTATTTTTACCTTATTATGTAACATTTATTTTGATGTAATATATTATGCTATAGCTTTTAATTTGTGTAAAATTTCCTAAATGTATTTTTTTTGTTTTGTGAAATAATATGTTTATATTATATTTTTATTAATATAATTTTATTTTGTACATAAATTCTAATTATTTTATTAATGTGTAAAATTAAATTTATAAAACAAAATATTATAATAGTTATATGCTAATATGACAATGATACAAAAAGTGTTGAGTACATAATCGTTAAAATTATATAAATAGAAGAAATAAAGTCAAAAATGAATAGTGTTTAAATAGTCTTAATATGTCCCCTCACCACTTTAAAAAATAAATGGATAACAGGTTGTTGGAACGCAAAATCATTTAAAATGAAAGGTTTAATGGCTATTGGAGATGTTCTTACTGATATTTAAAAAAAAATCTTATACCCTTTTAGTTTCTTTAATTCTAAGGGTATAAATGTTTAGTCTGGAGTACTAATAAGCATATGCCGGACCAAATATGTGTCTCCATTCAACTTAGTTTTGAGTTGATAAGTTATATGTAAAAAAAGAAATACTAAATATGTAATAAAACAAAAGCAAAAATGTGGAAATTAAATATGTAATGCTACTTCTGCACCGCCTATATTACTAAATATGCAATCACCATTCAGAGCCTACAAGGAGTAGCAGAAGATTAGACGTGATCTATGTGCTGTACATACTTTAATTAGTTAAGTAATAATTTTTTTTCTTAACAAATTAAAATATTATATTCTTTTCAATATAATATTTATTGTGTTAATGTTTTCTCACACCTATTCAGAGCCTAAAAGGAGTAGCAGAAGATTAGACGTGACCTATCTGCTGTACTTACTTTACTTAGTTAAGTAATAATTTTTTTCTTAACAAATTAAAATATTATATTCTTTTCTATATAACATTTATTGTGTTAATGTTTTCTCACACTGGAGTGAGCAACAAAACGGGTAATAAACTTCATCAGTGTTTTTATTTACATATTTTTTTTAAGAAAATCTAGAGAAAAAGATTATAAATTCATTTTTTAACTATAGAAATATATTTTCGGTTAGTTTTGTGGGGATTTACCAAATATGACGCAGAACTTGATTTTAAATGTAAAAGTGTACACCAACTCAAATCAAATGTAAAACTAACTCAAAAAACTAGTGAAATTACAAACATCCCCTTATGATCAAATAAAAAAGCAGTATTGTAGTTTACTATTAAAACCCTACGAGTGAGAAGGCTTTCAGGAAATTCTTCTGAGAAGAGTTTCCTGAAAATCTTCTCATGATGTAGATCTTAAAAATAATTTATAAATTTTATAAAAAAATATTTTGATTAGTAAAAAATCCTAATACTGTAATTATAAATATTTATAAATGATGTAAATTTAGATTTGCTAAAATTAAATACTTTTTAACATAGATGAATGAATGTAAGTTAGTCATGATATTCTTTGGTTCAGAGTTTGGTAACTATGTTATAATATTGTATGTGTTTTAGGGTTAGATTGTGGTATCTTAATTGTTTTTTTCAAAAACTAAATTTGACATATATGTGTTTAGTTTTGTATATATTAAACACTTTATAAGTTTATTTTAAGTTTAATAAACTTTTTGTATGAGATTTACTAATATATTTGATTTTGGAGTCTTGGAAGACTTAAATTTTTGAAGATATAATGTAGTAGAAGAATTACTAGAAGACTTAACTACTATTTCCCACTTAAAATTTTAAAAGAATTTATGTTTTTCGCCTATTGTTAAGTCTTTCATAAGTCTTAAGTCTTCTATAAGATCTAGTGTATTAAATCTTAAAAATTTAATAATTTCGTAAAAAATATTTTGGTTGGGGAAAATTCATAATCATTTAATTATAGACATTTTAAGTGATATAAATTTAGATCTTAAAGTTTATTTAAGTTTTATGAAGTGTTTTTCTAATTAGTTAGTTATTTTGAGTTTAGAGTATAAGTGACTTAAGTCTCCAACAAATAATGTATTAGAAGACTTCCGCGGAAGTTTTCTGGCCGAATAATAAACTTAGGGTTTAGAAGAATTTTAAGTAAGTCTTCCAGGAGGTATTCTATTAGAATACTTTACTTGAAAGTCTTCTGAATCGAAAATATTTAATTTTATTGGAATTTTTATATTCTTATATAAAGCAAAATTTACACATTATCTTTTTTCATCTCAAATGGATGCAACAAAATGTAATTTTCTCATTTTGAAACTCTCCAACCTCTCTCTAATCTGTTTGAACTTAAAAAACCAAACTTTATATCAATTCCCTATTTTTATCTCATGTTTCTCACTTATTTATTTTTTTTTTGCAGAGTTTTCATCATATGGTTCTCATCTTCAACTCCTTTAAAGGTAGATCTATAAATCATATTTTTTTTCATTTGGTAACCTCTTGTTGCTTAAAGTTTTTAAATTTTGAAAACTCTTTTTGTTACTTAAAGTTCTTAAATTTTGAAAACTCTTTTTGTTATTTTAAGTTCTTACATTATTTTTGAAGGTTTTCAATGCTTTGAAGTCAATTAAATGCTTTTGAATATGCAGATTTTTCAGATCTGAGACGATTTTGAAGACTTTCATGGAGGTCTTCTCGGAAGTCTTCCAACAAATAATGCACTAGAAGACTTCTGCGGAAGTCTTCTAGCGGAGCTTTCTCCCATATATCCTATTTCATAACAAATGTCAGCATTTTATATTTTTTTTCTCATTTTTATCTCATGTTTCTCACCTATTTGTTTTGTATTTGCAGGTTTTTATCATATGGTTCTCATTTTCCACTTCTTTAACGGTAGATCTATAAATCATATTTTATCATTTCGTAACTTCTTGTTTCTTAAAGCTCTTAACTTTTGAAAACTTTTTTTGTTGTTTTAAGTTCTTACCTTATTTTTGAAGTTTTTCAATGTTTTGAAGTCAACTGAATGCTTTTGGATATGCATGTATTTCAGATTTGAGACGACTTGGAAGTCTTCTCAGAAGTCTTCCAACAAATAATGCACTAAAAGACTTCCGTGGAAGTCTTTGGGCGAATAGTAAATTTAGGGTCTTGAGAAGATATTCTATTAGAAGACTTTAAGTAAGTCTTTCATAAAAAAATCAAACTTTATATTAATTTCTCATTTTTATCTCATGTCTTTCTCACTTATTTATTTTATTTGGATATGCAGGTTTTTCAGATCTGAGAAAATTTTGAAGACTTTCATGGAAGTCTTCTCGGAAGTCTTCCAACAAATAATATACTAGAAGACTTCCACGGAAGTCTTCTGGGCGAATAGTAAATTTAGGGTTTATAAGACTTTCAAATAAGTATTCTAGGAGATATTTCATTAGAAGACTTTCAAGTAAGTCTTTCATAAAAAAGATAAACTTTATATTAATTTCTCATTTTTATCTCATGTCTTTCTCACTGATTTATTTTGTTTGGATATGTAGGTTTTTCAGATATAAGACGACTTGGAAGATTTCCAAGAAAGTCTTCTCAGAAGTCTTCTAACATATAATGTGCTAGAAGACTTCCTGGAAGTCTTCTAACGAAGTCTTCTCTCATGTTATGTGGAGTCCAAACTTGTTTTTGTAGAGGAATGATCTATAATAATTTTGTTTATGGTCGTTCTGTAATTTGTAGGTGTACTCTTTTATTTGCTTGTAAATTTAAAAAGACATTAATGAAATTTTTTGGTAAATATATTCATGTCTACAATATTTTGCCAAAAGTACTTGACATTATTAAAGTTCTTGATACAAATTTAATAGTGAAACACAATAACACAAAAATAGTCAAATTTACTCCGGCCAAGGGAGAAGACTTCTCAAGAAAACTTAGCCAAATTCACCAAATATCAAATGTTACATGAATACTTAAATATATTCTAAGCATCAATTTCTATACTAGTAATAGAATCTGTATTTGCTAATGCAATTTGCTCCAAACTTGAAGGCAACCACTCATACCTATCTTCTGGTTGAAATAGATATTTTCAGCATTCAAAACTAGAGAACATTAGCAAACAAAGAAATCAAGGTCAAAAAATTAACCCAAGTCTTCTATCATTAGCTAGAAACATTAATAAACATATCTGATAACCTTTAAATTATCACCAATAAAGTTATGAATTTCATTCAGGATCCCAAATATTATCTAAAACATATGAATTAACAATAAAATTTTAAATAATCATTTTAATTTTGAAGAAAATAAAGGTTTATTATCCATTGTCGTAGAAGACTTTCGTGAAAGTCTTCCATTCAGGTCATTTTTGCAGTTGAAAATTTACAAAAGAAGACTTTCGTGAAAGTCTTACAACTTTTCTTTGTTGACAATAAAAAACTTAGGAAAACTTCCTTGGAAGTCTTCTCGGATAAACATATTAGTTTTGCAATTGACCAATCTGTGTCAGAAATTTCTACAGAAGACTTCCCGGTAAGTCTTCCAACGGAAGACTTCCACAGAAGACTTCTCAACTTTACATTAAGTCTGCTTACGGTCCATGGAAGTCTGAGTAGGTTACTTTTGCAATTAAACTTTATTGAATTTGTTGAGAAGACTTTCCTGAAAGTCTTTTTTCATTACCTTATGTTTGAACAAAATCATGGAATAAAAATCATGAAGACTTCCACGTAAGTCTTCCAATTTAAATTAAATGTTCAAGTTTAAATTTTCAATTGCAAAAGTAACCTACGCAGACTTCCACGGACCGTAAGCAGACTTAATGTAAAAGTTGAGAAGAATTCTGTGGAAGTCTTTCATTGGAATAATTACCGGGAAGTCTTCTGTAGAAAGTCAAATTTCTGACACAGATCGGTCAATTGCAAAACTAACATGTTTATCGAGGGAAGTCTTCCTAAATTTTTTTTGTCAGCAAAGAAATGTTGGAAAACTTCCACGGAAGTCTTCTCTAAAAAACACACAAAAATTCAATTGCAAAACTGACTTATGCTTTGACCAAGAAGACTTCCGTGGAAGTCTTCTCTATCGAAAAAGACTTACACATAAGTCTTCTCGCGAACAAATATGGGTAAACTATTCGATTTATACCTTAAACCACTGAGAAAACTTGCTTAGTTGTCCAAGCACACATAACTTCACCAAGACAACTACTCAATCGTTACTGACCAGGAATCGTGAGCTTGAATGACTATATGAACCTTAAAAAAATTAGAATAAAAAACTTTAGGTTTTTTGGATGAATATACAGAGAAATTGAGAGAGATGTAGTTTTTGTGGATAAGATATGAGATAGAATGAGTGAAAATCGATTTTGATGCATTAAGTGCTTCATATTGGTTGTTGGGTGAATTGATCGCAATTATATTTTCGTGAATAATTGATGAAGATGAGGATGATAGAGTAAACACACAATTTTCGAAGACTTACTTAAAGTCTTCCAATAAGTGTTCTAATGGCATTTTCGTGAATAATGAGAACTTCTTGGGTGATTAAGGCAAGTAAAAATTTCAAAAAAAAATAGTTTTGTGTTTGACTTCAAGTTTTGAGTCAATTTTGCAAAATCTCCTAATTTTGTACATTTTTATTTTATTTTATTTTAAGAAAAATTTTCTAGGATAACAATAAAAGAAATTATCATAGTTATATCACATAATAGTCAAAATGACCAAAATATTCATTAAAAAGGTAAAAACACTTATATCCATATTGGTATGGCTTAGTGGTAAACTTTCAATAATCTTTGCGTCATCTGGAACTACCAGCGCTTTAATTACTTGTGTGTTTCATGTCCTTGCTGTCGTATTGATGAGATGGTCCACGATTCAATGACTTTTTCACTTTTTATTTTCTCTTTGTTTTGATATTAATATTGGCCATTCAAAAACTACATGGAATTCATGAAAATAATTTTTTGTAGATTTACTTATAAAAGAATTTGATTGGATATAGAAAAGCACTGAGAGCTGCAACAACATATTTATTTATTGCATATTTTTCATGCCAGATTTTTTCAACAAATTGGTACATTTTCTGTTAATATCAAATACGTAATAAGAACATGTCAGATAAAAAAATTAGAAAGTATTTTTTAAACTAAAAAACATGTGATAAAATAAATTTTTTGAACTATTTAGGTTGATTTTACAAGTTACAACCATTTGAAATACATTGTACCCATGCAATTTCTCACATGTACCATCAATGAATTTATATTTTAAAAAAATAAAGAAATGAGTACTGACTCCTTTTTTATAAATTTTAATTTAACTGCTTAAGTTATGTTAATAAGTAGTAGTTGTCCATACTAGCCCTACGATTCCGAACCGAACCGCGAAATATGAATTTCGGTTATTGTTCGGTTAGGAGGAATAAACCGATCGACATAAGTTTAAATTATGTTTGGTTATTGCATCGGTTCGGTTTGGTTCGCCAATTCCGAACGGTTAACCGAAAATAATTCACATACACACACATGTATATATATATACTCTTAACATAATTTTCTTCTAACCTAAACGGTTAAACCTAATTACTTAACCTAATCGTCTTCCTTTCTCAAACCTGAGCCTCTTCTTCTTCATCGGATCCTTAGCCATGCTCGTCTTCTTAGTCTAATTCTTCCATCTTTGTGACTACGAGATAAGGTTTTCCTTCTCCTTCTCTTATTTTGTGTCGATTTCAGGTTGTTGTTTGGGTTTGAAATCGATTTGGATATTAGGGTTTGTGTAAAAATCGATTAGGGGTTTTTGATTTGGTTCGAAGGTATAGTCTATTGTCGGTGTGATAGTCTCTCAAAGGGTTCGAGATGGATTTGCGATATAGGTTTTTGGTCAAAATCGATTTGGGGTTTAAAGTTTAAATGTTTATGTTTGATCGATTTGGTTCTTATAATGGAGTTTAAAGTTTAACTTAAACTTTAAACGTTTTGTGTTTATCAATTTGGTTCTTGTGATGGGGTTTCTTTTGGGTCTTAGTCTCTATTCTAACTGCTATTTGTTCATCTTATTAGTGTCTTAGGATGAGTTGATTATTGTCTTGCTTTCTCTGTTATTAACTGGTATCAATTACATTTTATTTCTAGATGTCAGGTTGTGAAGATAATGATGAGCTACTGGGAGATGAAACTGAATCACGAATAAATGCTGCTTGTGGAAAGAAAAGATCGGCCACTTAGAGATCAAGCACTGGCCTTCTTCCATTACCAAAGAAGAGGCAAGCTCATAGGGCAGTAGTGTTGCAACACTTCATTCAAAAGGAAGATAACCTGAGCTTATGCAATTGTCGCTACTATGGTCGGGAGATCGGATGTGACACTAAAAAGAGTGGGACTAGCACAATGAAGAATCATATTAGGCGGTGTAAGTTGTTCCAAACTTTTGAGACAAGTGGTGGTCAACAGGGTTTAGGAACTTATAGTAGTGGTGTAGTTACTACGGTTACGTATGATGCTGATTGTTTAGGAGATCTGTGAATGAGTTGATTGTGCTGAATGAGCTGCCATTTTCTTTGGTGGAGTCAGAGGAGTTTAGGAGATTATGTCACAATGTATTGCCCATGTATACGGTTCACTGCAGAAAAAGAGAAACAAAAGATATATTTGGCATGTTTATGAAGGAGAAAGCGTGTTTGAAGCAGTTATTTTGTTCTAAGCAGAAGCGAGTCTCCTTAACCATTGACATTTGGACCGCTCCTAGAACATCCTATAGCTACATGTTAGTCGCATCGCACTGGATACATAGAAACTGTGATATGCAGAAGAGGATCATCAGTTTTAAACCTGTGACAGATCACAAAGGAGAGACCATTGCTGAGCATCTGAGTCAGTGTCTAGCAAATTGGGGAATTTAGAAGCTCTTTAAAGTGACAGTGGACAATGCTAAAGGGAACGACACGGCATTTCGTCTGTTCACTGAATCTTGTAGACAACTAGGACCTAATGCGTTAATCAAGGATGGTACATTGTTACACATGTGTTGTTGTGCGCATGTACTGAACTTGATTGTCAGAGATGGTCTAGCTGAGGTGAAAGAGAGTGTAATGGCTATTAGGAATGCTGTCAAGTATGTTAGATCATCTGGTACACGGCTTCAGTCCTTTCAGCTAAGGGTTCTTACTTGAAAGGTTAGTAGAGGGAGCTTGTCTCTGGATTGTGTCACACGCTGGAACTCTACATATCTTATGTTGTCGGATGCATCGAAATTTCGAGTTGCATTTGAGAAGGTATTGGCCGAAGACTTATTGTATAATGAGTACTTCAAGGAGTCAGAAGAGAATGGACATAAAAGGATTAGGCCTCCAATTTCTCATGGATGGGATGAAGTGCATAGGTTAGTCAAGTTTCTTAAACTCTTTTTCTGAAGCACTTTGGCATTTTCAGCATAAAAGTCAGTGACCTTCACTAGTTGTTATAATGAAATTGTGATCATTGAGAGGAACTTCATAGCTATAAGCAACAACACGAATGACCTTCTACGGCTTCAAGCAAAAGAAATGAGGACCAGGTTTGAGAAGTATTGGGATGGGCTCATCAATATGAATCTGCTTGTTATCACTTCTAGTGTCTTTGATCCTAGAAACAAGCTGCAATTTTCATCTATTTGTTTTGATAAGCTTTATGGTAAGGATAGTGTGGAAAGTGCTCATCTCAGAACCTCCATAAGGGCATTGATGAAATAGTTGTATGAGGAGAATGTTGTGAAGATAGGTCCATCATCTCAAGGTGATAGTGCTGGAAACATGGGTGAGAATGGGGAAACAATTGGATGCTTGTTTGAGATGTCTGATGATGAAGATGAGGAGTATGAAGGGAGAGATTCTTTGTATTCTGAGATGGTTTCAGAGGCTGCAAATGAAGAGGCTAGTAGTGAGCCTGACATATACTTGATGGAAAGGCATGTTCCTAGAAATTCAAACAAAATGGGATTTGACTACATTGTTCAATCATGGTGGAGGCGTAGTTCTATCAAGTTTCCAATATTATCAGAAATAGCGAATGATGTGTTTGCTATTCATGTCTCTTCTTTTGCTTTAGAGTCGGCTTTTAGTACAAGTGGTCGGATTTTGGATCCTTTCCGTAGTTGCCTGACACCATATATGATTGAAGCCCATGTGTGTATACAACAATGCCTTCGGAATAGCATCAGTGCAGAAAAGCTTGCAAGCTTGACTCAGATGTTTGAAGAACCAGACTTCCATGAGTCCTTAGGTAATCGTTTGGGCATTTTACTCTTAATACTTATTTCACATGTTTTCATTTTTCCATATGATTGTCTTTCTCATTATGCAGAGACTCTAACAATACCAGAAGAATTGAATAATTAAAGGTAAATTATCCCACTTTACTGTTTTGGAGTCTTTTGTGCCTTGGTGTCTATGTAACAATTTTTTCACTTCTATAATTGCTTGTTACAGTTCGAGACTGAGGAGATGATGGTGTTTTGTTTTTGTTACCTCACTACTTTTTGAACTTTTTCAATCTGTTTAGACATTAGAACCATATGTGTCTGTCTAGGAATCTATGCCTCTTTGAATGTGTGTTCATTGCAAAGAGTTGCAAATTCAAAATGATTGATCTTTTGTTTATGTTGATTGAGAAATGAAGATTGTTATATGTATTTTTGCTATTTATTTCATCAGTGTGCTAATTTTTTATGAAGTTTCAAGTCAGAACCGAGAATTAGGAATACCCGAATAACCGAAATTATCTAGAAATATCCGATTATTTTTGGTTATTTGGTCAAATAATTCAAATTCGGATATTTTTGGTTAGAAATTTAGAAACTGATAATAACCAATTTTCGAACCGACCCGAACCGAATTTAGTTTTGGTTAGTCTCGACAAAAATTATGAATTCCGATCTAACCGGAAAACTGAATTAATCGGCCCGAACCGAACCAATTAACCGAAGTCGCAGGACTAGTCCATACTATCATTAAAAATAATATCATTTAAAAACTTAAAGCTACTTTTGACTTTTTACTAGACAATCTTTTTCCAATATATTTTTGAAGGAAAAAATTAGCTCATTCCTTTTTTTTGAGAAATTAGAGCACATACACATTACAAGATAAGAAATTAAGTAAATACATATAAAAAGACATAGGCTAGGATATGTTATATATTGTAACGAAAATGCTGAAAATGTTTTTACCTTCGTGTGGAAGGGTGTTAGATATATGTTTATCTTACCCTTGGAAATAAAAAGTCATTTTTATTTTTCACCCTCTCGCATGCTGCGAAAAAATCTCTTTGAAGAGAAGCGATTATGAGTGAGTCGGAGTTCAAGAAGGCAAAAGGGCTACATCAGCGAGTAACGATTGTGGGAATGTTTGCATACAATGCAGAATCAAAGTTAGGGTTACAAAGGAGATTGCAGTTCACAGCCGAGCAATTTCAGAGCAAAAGGAACTGAATCAAGGTAAGTCTGGTTTGATTGAAAAGCATAATGGGCTATACCATCAGTTTTGCCGCCATCCCAAACTGTATTTAACCGCAATTATATCAGCACCGCCATTCCTGTTGTAGATCCGGTGCAAGAGGAATACCTGCGTGTCAACGATGAAGGTAATATAACACATAATTTGAAGGTTCCAACTTGATTTTTTTCCCGATGTAGTAATTGAAAACACACAATATCCATCTTTGTGTTGGTGTTTTCTATGTATGGTTGCAAACTAGAAGTTTTAGGGTCGTCGGGGTGGAGATCGATTTTATTTTTTGTTGTTAATGATATTTTTATACTTTATGAGACACATTATTAGTATAGTTTACTATCGAGATTTGGTGATTTTAGGAAAACGTTTGACGGTACTATAAACTCACCAGTTGTATTTTAATGTAGTTCATTATGTATTCATTTTTTCATGTGTGATGGTGATGTATGTTGTGTATACTCTGCCTATAGTATATGTGCAATGTCAGTAGTATAGTTCAAAAGCTATGGTTGTGTCTTTCTGTAAACAGATGTGTTAAACTATTAAGTGTTACTGAATAGTTTAGTAAAGTGAATCCTATATGCCATTTAATTTCGTATTTTCTAACCAAATTTGAAGCGACTTTAATGTGTTGTTCTGAGTGTTTTCTCCATGGTGTTGCAAACCAGAAGGGTCATATGGGTGTAGATAGTGATTTATGATGTAAGTGATATGTCTACACTATATAAACCACTTAATAGTATAGTTTACTGGTGATATTTGGTGCTTTTTAGGAAAACGCGTGCTAATACTATAAAATGGTAGTATTATTATAGTGTAGTTCGTTGTGTAGTCATTTTGTGTGTGTACTGACCTCACTTATTTGATTTGCAGTTATAGGATGGAACACCTACAATTGATGGTGTTGGACTACCTCTTGGAGGACAATAGAAAATGGATAAATCAAAGGGTAAGCATGTAGAGGGATATGAGTTTGTTTGGAAAGCGATGTTTGGGAGTGAGGATAAGATCATGCCAGAGTGGAGCGTAAGTAGATTGGAACTTGGGTACAAATACAAATATGGTGAAGCATTCTCGACATTTAACTCGGACCAACTTCCGCACTGAGCGGATGGATACGATCACCTATATTGTACTTATTTTAGCAGTCATACTTATTATTTATCGGATTTAACATGCTTTACTTCTAATTCTCCCTCCCCTTTACTGAGGGGGAATCTGAACTAGTGCAACATTTCAGAAGTTCTGCATGCTTGACTACTATATATATTTTAATGGTGTAATCTATTTTTTCTACTTTTGTGTTAAGTTCATTATTATACTTTTTTATAATATAGTGTAATTTGGCAAATGAGCATACACAACATTAAGTTTGTATACAGTTCTTCCATAGTATATTCCACCAATGGGAGCTCCTTAAGTTCACAAATTTTATCATAGGCCTCTTCTGCTAGACAATACATTTTGCACCAGATATACCCCATATGTGATTACTTCTTCTCCTTAAGATATGTAATTTGGTATATAATTTGTTGTGTGATAGTTTGGACTATAAACATGTATAGTCATATGTTCAAATACCATGGGTGTATATATGTATCTTCCATAGTGGCCGCCAATAAGTTGGAGGCCCTTAAGCTCACTAGTGAAGCATATGTGTCTTCTTTCATCGGTCTACAAACTCTCGAACCTCCTCCACCTCAAATTTAATGCCTTTTGCACCGAAAACATCTGCCACATGGGCCTTCTCAGCCTATACTATATGCAATATAGTATAGTAGAATTTTCCACATGTTCAATACCCATTTTGTAAGCTTATATATGTTTAGTTTATAGTAGTCCAACAAATTTGAGCGTTTTAAGTTCACCACGTGTATATTTATCTTACTGAATCGAAATAGACATTTTTGTGCACAATCGGAATAGTCATTTCCGCAAGAAAGACCCCTATTGTGCTCCTATGCCTAGAAACCCTTTTCAGTATGGGAGGTAACATTTGAGTTTATATTTGCATACTATACGATAAGCCTTTTCATATTGTCTAGGTAGGCAGCTAGTTAAATACCCTTAGTTAGTTGTATAATGGTTTCGTTTATAGTTAACTCCAACACTTTCGCTCAAATGTTTAAGAAATGATCAATTATACTCAATATTAGGGAGATTGAAGAGATTTTATAGATTAGGATCCAATATAGTAAGATAAAATGGAGAGAATAGACTCTCTTAATTTTATTTCTTTGCAGATTACAATATTTATAGAGAGAAAGAGATACAAGGAAAAAAGAGTGAAGACCCCATGGTTAAGATGTTATATTTTTCGCTATTTATTTCGTCAATGTACTAATGTATTATGAAGTTTCAGGTAAGAACCGAGAATTAGGAATACCCGAATTAACCGAATAACCGAAATTAACCAGAAATATCAGGTATTTCCGGTTATTTGGTTAAATAATTAAAAATCGGATATTTTCGGTTAGAAAAATAGAAGCCGATAATAACCGATTTCCAAACCAACCCAAACCGAATTTAGTTTCGGTTAAGATCAAGATTATATATTTTGCTGATCAATGAAAAAGATTAGGATTACTAGACACAAATGCAATCGAAAGAAAAAAACAGGGAATGAACGACAAAAATTCCGAGTTTTTATCTAACCGGAAAACTGAATTATCCGACCCGAACTGAATAAATTAACCGAAGTCGCGGGGCTAGTCCATACTATCAATAAAAATAAGATCATTTAAAAACTTAAAGCTACTTTTGACTTTTTACTGGGCAATTTTTTTCCAACACATTTTTGAAGAAAAAATTTAGCTCATTCCTTTTTTTGAGAAATTAGAGAACATACAAATTACAAGATAAGAAATTAAAAATATACACATAAAAAGACATAGGCTAGGATATGTTATATATTGTAAAGAAAATGTTGAAAATGTTTTTACTTGCGTGTGGAAGGGTGTTAGATATATGTTTATCTTTCTCTTGGAAATAAAAAGTCATTTTTATTTTTCACCCTCTCGCATGATGCGAAAAAATCTCTTTGAAGAGAAGCGATTATGAGTGAGTCAGATTTCAAGAAGGCAAAAGGGTTACTTCGGCGAGTAACGATTTTGGGAATTTTTGTATACAACGGAGAATCAAAGTTAGGGTTACAAAGGAGATTGCAGTTCACAGCCGAGCGATTTCAGAGCAAAAGGAACTGAATCAAGGTAAGTCTGGTTTGATTGAAAATCCTAATGGGTTATACCATCAGTTTTGTCGCCATCCCCAACTGTATTAACAGCAATTATATCAGCACCACCATTCCTTTTGTAGATCCGGTGGAAGGGGAATACATGCGTGTCAACGATGAAGGTAATGTAACACATAATTTGAAGATTCCAACTTGATTTTTTTTCCGAAGTAATAATTGAAAACACACAATATCCATCTTTGTGTTGGTGTTTTCTACATGGGGTTGCAAAGTAGAAGTTTTTGGGTCGTGGGGGTGGAGATCGATTTTTTGTGTTGTTAATGATATTTTTATACTTTTTGAGATGCATTATTAGTATAGTTTACTATCGAGATTTGGTGATTTTAGGAAAACGCTTGACGATACTATAAACTCACAAGTTGCATTTTAATGTAGTTCATTATGTATTCATTTTTGCATGTGTGATGGTGATGTATGTTGTGTATACTCTGCCTATACTATATGTGCAATGTCAGTAGTATAGTTCAAAAGCTATGGTTGTGTCTTTCTGCAAACAAATGTTTTAAACTATTTAGTGTTACTGAATAGTTTAATAAAATGAATCCTATATGCCATTTATTTTCGTATTTTCTAACCAAATTTGAAGCGACTTAAAATGTTGTTCTGAGTGTTTTTTCCATGGTGTTGCTAACCAGAAGGATTATATGGGTGTAGATAGTGATTTATGATGGAAGTGATATGTCTACACTATATAAACTACTTAATAGTATAGTTTACTAGCGATGTTTGGTGCTTTTTAGGAATCGTGTGCTGATACTAATAATGGTAGTATTATTTTAGTGTAGTTCGTTGTGTAGCCATTTTGTGTGTGTATTGACTTCATTTATTTGATTTGCAGTTATAGGATGGAACACCTTCAATTGATGGTGTGAGACTACCTCTTGGTGGACAATAGAAAAAAGGTAAATCAAAGGGTAAGCTTGTAGGGGGAGATGGGTCTGTTTGGAAAGCGATGTTTGGGTGCGAGGATAAGATCATGCTAGAGTGGAGCGTAAGTAGATTGGAACATGGGTACAAATACAAATATGGTGAAGCATTCTCGACATTCAACTCCTACCAACTTCCGCAATGAGCGGATGGATACGATCACCTATGTTATACTTATTTTAGCAGTCATACTTATTATTTATCAGATTTAACATGCTTTACTTCTAATTCTCCCTCCCCTTTATTGAGGGGGGATCTTAACTAGTGTAACATTTTAGAAGTTTTGCATGGTTAACTACTATATATATTTTAAAGGTGTAATCTAATTTTTCTACATTTTGTGTTAAGTTCATTATTATACTATTCTATAATTTAGTGTAGTTTGGCAAATGAGCATACACAACAATAAGTTTGTATACAGTTCTTCCATAGTAGATTCCACCAATGGGAGCTCCTTAAGTTCACAAGTTTTATCATATGCTTCTTCTGTGAGACAATACATTTTCGCACCAGATACACCCCATATGTGATTACTTCTTCTCCATAAGATATGCAATTTGGTATATAATTTGTTGTGTGATAGTTTGGACTATAAACATGTATAGTCAGATGTTCGAATACCATAGGTGTATATATGAATCTTCTATAGTGGCCGCCACTAAGTTGGAGGCCCTTAAGTTCACTAGTGAAGCATATGTGTCTTCTTTCATCGGTCTACACACTCTTGAACCTCCTCCACCTCAAGTTTAATGCCTTTTGCATCGAAAACATCTGCCACATGGGCCTTCTCGGCCTATATTATATGCAATATATTATAGTAGAATTTTCCACATGTTCGATACCCATTGTGTAAGCGTATATATGTTTAGTTTATAGTAGTCCAACAAACTTGAGCCCTTTAAGTTCACCACTTGTATAATGTTTATCTTATTGAATCGAAATAGACATTTTTTGTGCACAATCCGAATAGTCATTTCCGCAACAAAGACACTTTATTATGCTCCTATGCCTACAAACCCTGTTCAGGAAGGGAGGTAACCTATGAGCTATGTTTGCAGACAATACGATAAGCCTTTTCATATTGTATAGGTAAGCTGGTTGAATACCCTTAGCTAGTTGTATAAGGGTATCGTTTATAGTTAACTCCAACACTTTCGCTAAAATGTTTAAGAAAGGATCGATTATACTCAATATTAGGAAGACTGAAGAGATTATAGAGATTTTATAGATTAGGATCCAAGATAATAAGAGAAAATGGAGAGAATAGACTCTCTTAATTTTATTTCTTTGCGGATTACAGTACTTATAGAGAGAAGGAGATACAAGGGATAAGGTAAACAAGAAAGGAGAAGCATGTGAAGTCAGCTTGATCGAGGAGCGTCTGGTTTGAAATAATTGGTTGAAAGGGCTCACACGTTTGATTCCAAGAGCATATTGACTAGATGCTCTTGCCCTTTACATCTAGCCACAACTCATATGCTCCCGCCTTATCCTTCAACGGTCAAGTCCGGAGATTAGAGATCAAACCTTCTACTTCCTTTAGCAACTTACCAAAACTCTCCTTTCGTCTAGTTAACTTTCTACCCACGATAATCCTTTGTACAGACAAGTCAAGATCCGTAAACTTCGCCCTATTTTTGCACATCACAAAAGATGTTTAAAGGGTGAATGGGAAAGGTTGGTTGTCGAGTGGTCTGCACCATCTCGCCCTATTTTGCACCATCCTTCCTTGCCCTCTCTTCTTTCATATAAACACCTCTTAAACCTCCTCTTCTTTATTTCTCAACTCAACACCCCTACTCAAGATTGACCAAGGGAACCAGTCAAGCTTGAAAACCATGAGATCCTCCTCATTAAAAACCTCACCAAGCAAAACCCATTTGTGACAAAAACTTGATGAGAGAAAAAGAGTGAAGACCCACCCCATGGTTAAGATGACTAGTTGGTGGGTGAGAGATCAGTGAGCCCTAACTGAGAGTGGATGGACTCAATGGTCTTCTGTCTAGCTGCTTTGGTGAACACATCTTTAAGTTGATCTTCACTTCTTGTGTAACATGGAAGGATCTCGCCTAGCACCATCATCTGTCTTACTTTGTGGCAATCCACTTCGATGTGGTTGGTCTTTTCATGGAAGACTGATTTGAAAGCAATGTAAATGGCAGCTTGATTGTCACAATGCATGGTCATAGGAGATGATGCTTCAGTACCCAAATGCTTCAGAATGCCTTTGATCCATACTAGCTCATTGGTCAGCTTCAACATGGCTTTGTATTTAGCTTCAGCACTTGAACAAGACACCACTTTTTGCTTCTTTCTCTTCCAAGTAACCAGATTACCTCCTATGAATGTGTAGTAACCAGTTGTTGATCTTTTATCAACATGATCTCCTGCCCAATCATCATCATAATACCCAACCAATTTTGTACTCCCATTGCATCCCAACCATACTCCTTGACTTGGCGAGCCATTTTGGTACCTTAGTATCCTCTCAACCATGCTCCAATGATACACCTTGGGAGCTTGCATGTGTTGACTTACCTTGTTCAAATAAATCAAATATTAGGTTAGTAATGGTTAAATAGATAAGCTTACCAACCATCCTCCTATATAGTTTGGCATCTTCAAATGGTCGGTTTTTTTTTTCATCTCCCCTCAAGTAAGACTTTGTACCCATCTTCCAGAGGGCTTTTGGCAATTGATATTTCAAGTGTATATTTACTTTGGGACATGAATAAACCTTCCTTGGATCTATAAATCTCAATTCCAAGGAAGTATTTCATTTCTCCTAAGTCTTTAATTTCAAAGAAAGTCTTTGGTAGCTTGGATACCAGTCTTGCCACTTCCTATGATGATGATATCATCAACATACACAAGAACAATGATACCTAAAGTTGTGGTGAGGGAGAATAGGGCGTGATCCAGCTCTGACTTCCTGAAGTCACGTCCATTCAGAGTAGTGCTCAACTTATTGTACCATGCTCTAGGAGACTGCTTCAACCCATAAATATCCTTCTTTAGTCTAAGAACATTGTATGGTTTTACAAGACCCTCAAGACCTGGTGGAGGATGCATATACATTTCATATTCAAATTTCCCTTGTAAGAATACATTCTTCACATCCATCTGCCATGAGTATCATCCTAGATTGATTGCAATAGACAAGACAATTCGAATAGTATGGAGCTTAGCAACTAGAGCAAACGTGTCAATGTAATTTTCTCCATAAGTTTGTGTAAGCCTCTGGCTACTAGCCTGGTCTTCTTTCTATCTACTTTCCCATTTGGCAAGTACTTAATTGTGAAAATCTATCTGTTTGAACCATCCTTTGTTCCTTTTGGTAACTCACTCTCATAACAAGTATCATTCTTGATCATTGCATATACTTCATCCGCAACATAATTCCTCCACTCTTCATCTTCCATGGCTTCTTCATATGATCTTGGGACATGATTCTCATGCAATTGGATCCTAATCAGTAAACTCTCTTTAATTTCTTCAATCTCCCTAATCTTGAGTATAATCGATCCTTTCTTAAAAAATTTAAGGTATTAGAGCTAGGTTGCTCATAACGCGTGCTTGTTCTTTTTGAAATCTCTTTTCGAAGCTCAAGAACAAAAACTTGAAGCTTTCTTCATTCCGCAAACCAGTGAATCTCAAGATCAACACTTGAAGCTTCTATCATTCCGACTTGATCAAGATGGAGAATAACAACAAATCTGTAGTCATTCTGGTTGTTCTGAAAGGACCAAACTACTTGTTGTGAGCTCTCCTAGTAAAGACATCACTTAGAGGAAGAGGCTTGTGCATTCATGTTACTGATGATATACCTCCAAAGCCATCTAATCCAGAAGCAAGAGACAAGGAGATAGCTCTTATCGATGAAGGGAAATGGGAACCACCCGTGATCCTCCTCATTAAAAACCTCACCAAGCAAAACTCATTTGTGACAAAAACTTGATGAGGGAAAAAGAGTGAAGACCCACCCCATGGTTAAGATGACTAGTTGGTGGGTGAGAGATCAGTGAGCCCTAACCGAGATTGGATGGACTCAATGGTCTTATGTCTAGCTGCTTTGGTGAACACATCTTTAAGTTGATCTTCACTTCTTGTGCAACATGGAAGGAACTCGCCTAGCACCATCATCTGTCTTACTTTGTGGGAATCCACTTCGATGTGGTTGGTCCTTTCATGGAAGACTGAGTTGGAAGCAATTTAAATGGCAGCTTGATTGTCACAATGCATGGTCATAGGAGATGATGCTTCAATACCCAAATGCTTCAGAATGCCTTTGATCCATACTAGCTCATTGTTCAGCTTCAACATGGCTTTGTATTCAGTTTCAGCACTTGAACAAGACACCACTTTTTGCTTCTTTCTCTTCTAAGTAACCAGATTACCTCCTATGAATGTGTAGTAACCAGTTGTTGATCTTCTATCAACATGATCTGCTGCCCAATCATCATCATAATACCCAACCAATTTTGTACTCCCATTGCATCCCAACCATACTCCTTGACTTGGCGAGCCATTTTGGTACCTTAGTATCCTCTCAACCATGCTCCAATGATATACCTTGGGAGCTTGCATGTGTTGACTTACCTTGTTCAAATAAAGCAAATATTAGGTTAGTAATGGTTAAATAGATAAGCTTACAAACCATCCTCCTATATAGTTTGGCATCTTCAAATGGTTGGTTTTTTTTCATCTCCCCCTCAAGTAAGACTTTGTACACATCTTCCAGAGGGCTTTTGGCAATTGATACTTCAAGTGTATATTTACTTTGGGACATGAATAAACCTTCCTTGGATCTACAAATCTCAATTCCAAAGAAGTATTTCATTTCTCCTAAGTCTTTAATTTCAAAGAAAGTCTTTGGTAGCTTGGATACCAGTCTTGCCACTTCCTATGATGATGATATCATCAACATACACAAGGACAATGATACCTAAGGTTGTGGTGAGGGGGAATAGGGTGTGATCCAGCTCTGACTTCCTGAAGTCACGTCCATTCAGAGTAGTACTCAACTTATTGTACCATGCTCTAGGAGACTGCTTCAACCCATAAATATCCTTCTTTAGTCTAAGAACATTGTATGGTTTTACAAGACCCTCAAGACCTGGTGGAGGATGCATATACACTTCATATTCAAATTCCCCTTGTAAGAATGCATTCTTCACATCCATCTGCCATGAGTACCATCCTAGATTGATTGCAACAGACAAGACAATTCGAATAGTATGGAGCTTAGCAACTAAAGCAAACGTGTCAATGTAATCTTCTCCACAAATTTGTGTAAGCCTCTGGCTACTAGCCTGGTCTTGTTTCTATCTACTTTCCCATTTGGCAAGTACTTGATTTTGAAAATCTATTTGTTTGAACCATCCTTCGTTCCTTTTGGTAACTCACTCTTATAACAAGTATCATTCTTGATCATTGCATATACTTCATCCGCAACATAATTCCTCCACTCTTCATCTTCCATGGCTTCTTCATATGATCTTGGGACATGATTCTCATGCAATTGGATCCTAATCAGTAAACTCTCTTTAATCTCTTCAATCTCCCTAATCTTGAGTATAATCGATCCTTTCTTAAAAAAAATTAAGGTATTAGAGCTAGGTTGCTCATACGCGTGTTTGTTCTTTTTGAAATCTCTTTTCGAAGCTCAAGAATAAAAACTTGAAGCTTTCTTCATTCCGCAAACCAGTGAATCTCAAGATCAACACTTAAAGCTTCTATCATTCCGACTTGATCAAGATGGAGAATAACAACAAATCTGTAGTCATTCTGGTGGTGCTGAAAGGACCAAACTACTTGTTGTGAGCTCTCCTAGTAAAGACATCACTTAGAGGAAGAGGCTTGTGCATTCATGTTACTGATGATACAGCTCCAAAGCCATCTAATCCAGAAGCAAGAGACAAGGAGATAGCTCTTATCGATGAAGGGAAATGGGAACAAGAGGACATGATGGTCTTGTCCATTATCCAAATCTTATTGGATGCTTCCATCTTGAAGCTTATTCCTACTGCGAGAAGGTGAAGACCTATGGGATACTCTTAATAAGGTCTATGGAAATATCTCAAACTTGAGTCGAGTGTTTGAGATCAAGCACTCCATCAACAACCTACGCCAAGAAGATATGGAGTTTATATCTCATTTGGGAAAGTTTAGAGCTTCGTGGTCTGAACTAGAGATGTTGAGGCCACTACTACTGATCAAGATGCTCTTTATGAAAGGCGTGAACAAGACAAAGTCTTTGGCCTATTGCTCACAATTAATCTGACCTACAATGATATCATCAAACACATATTAAGGTCCGAGAAGCTTCCTATACTTGAAGATGTGTGTGATCAAAACCAAGAGGAGCAAGGGTGTCTTGGACTCTTTGGTGGAAAGGGAAACCTATCTCTTTTTAACAAGGCAGAAGCACCTCAGGCGAATAAACTGATGTTCAAGAATGATGGGAAGAGGATTCAGTCCAATGATGTTTGTGAGCATTGCAAGAGGAAGGGACATAAAAAAGGGCCAATGTTGGATTCTCCATCCAAACCTCAAGCCAAAATTCATGAGGGACATGGATGTTGCTCAAGCTCATTTCACTGATGGATCCCCTGAGCAAGGAAGTAGTTCAGGAAACAAGTTTGTAGGAGGCAAGACAATGACAAGCAATTCCATTAATAAGAATGAAGATGAGCTCCTTAGGAAGTCTGACCTTGATCTTATCCTCAAAGCTCTTAAAGAACACTCTGATATGGTTTCTCATATAGACCAGTCTGAAGGAGACAAAAAAAATGACAAACAATGCACTTAAGATGAATAAAGATGAGCTCCTTAGAAAGTCTGACATTGATCTCATCCTCAAAGCTCTTAAAGAGCACTCTGGTATGGATCCTCTGAGCAAGGAAGTAGTTCAGGAAACCAGTCTGAATGAGGCAAGGCGACAAAAATTCCCTTAAGATGAATGAAGATGAGATCCTTAGGAAGTCTGACCTTGATCCCATCCTCAAATCTCTTAAAGAGCATTATCGTATGATTCTCATCTAGACCAATCATAAAGGCACAATGCTCAGTGGGAAATTCAGCAAATGAACAGACTGCTTGAGTTGGATGAGCCACGGCTTGAACATTGTGATATACTCTAGTGTTGACCCAATTGGATGGAGGATTCTTCACCCTTTTGCTTCTCCTCAAGGTTGGTTGGACCTCAACAACTTCTTCTTGAGCTTCTTCACCACTAGACTGAGTGGTCTCTTCATTTACCACATCTTCATCATGACTCCTTGAAGCTTCTTCTTCTCATATATGTGCTTCAGTGTCATCATTTCCATCCTCATGATCAAGATGGGAGGGGTATCTACATCATCTTCAGCTTCTGGAGATGCTTCACTACTAGTACTTCGATCCTGGGTGAGTTTGATCCCAAGACCCTCAATGATTATCCGAAGGTTAGTGAATTTATCAGATGAAGTTCTTGATAGTTCCGAGTCTTCCCACTTCACTTCTTCATAATACCCTTTGGTTTCATTGAAATTCACATCTCTTGATACATTGACTTTCGTGGCTATTGGACCATCAGAAAGAGGCTTGATCTCTTCAAGCATATATAGGTTTCCTTTGGTAATCCCCCTTCCAACCAGTTTACTGCTTTCAATATCCTGAAACTTCACATCATTAGGACTAAATGTAACATTACAATTAAGATCAGTAGTTACACATTTGACATGCAATAGATTGGATGTGAAATCAAGAATATAGAAAGCTTTGGATTCTTTTTCAAATAAACTCAAGGTTCCTATTCCTTTAATTGGTATCTTATCTCCATTAGCAACCAAGACATGTCCTAAAGCAGCTTGAATATCTTTGATCATCCTAGAATCACTAATCATATGATGTGATGCACCAGAATCAATGATCAATGGCCTAGTCTCAATACTAACTCGTTTAGTCATGTTTTATGCATTTAGAGTAGTACCATAATCATGAACCTTACTTGCGGATAATGAGAAACCAGAAACCATACCAGAGTGCTCTTTAAGAGCTTTGAGGATGAGATCAAGGTCAAAATTTCTAAGGCGCTCATCTTCATTCATCTTAAGAGCATTTCTTTTCATTGCCTTGCCTCCTTCAGACTGGTTTCCTAAAGTACTTCCTTGCTCAGAGGATCCAACAGTGAAATGAGCTCGATCAGCATCTATGTCCCTCATTAATTTTGGCCCTTCTTATGTCCATGTCTCTTGTAATGCTCACAAACATCATTGGACTGACTCCTCTTCCCCTCATTCTTGAACATCACTTTATTCGCCTAAGGTGCTTCTGCCTTGTTAGCAATAGATAGGTCTCCCTTTCCACCAAAGAGTCCAAGAGACCCTTGCTCCTTTTGGATTTGAGCACACACATCTTCAAGTGTAGGAAGCTTCTAGGACCTTAGTATGTGTTTAATGAGATCATTGTAGGTCGGATTAAGTGTGAGCAATAGGCTAAAGACCTTGTCTTGTTCACGCCTTTCATTGAGAGCATGTCGATCAGTAGTAGCTGGCCTCAACATCTCCAGTTCAGAACACAAAGCTCCGAACTTTCCGAACAGTTCTTGGCTTATGTTGTTGATGGAGTGCTTGATCTCAAACACTCGACTCAGGTTTGAGATGTTTCCATATACCTTCTTGAGAGTATCCCATATGTCTTTCACCCTCTCGAAGTAGGAATAAGCTTCAAGAATGGAAGCATCCAATGAGCTTTGGATAATGGACAAGACCATCATGTCTTCTTGTTCCTATTTTCCTTCATTGACAAGAGCTATCTCCTTGTCTCCTCCTTATGGACTAGATGGCTTTGGAGTTGTATCATCAGTAACATGACTCCACAAGCCTCTTCCTGCAAGTTCTGTCTTTACTAGGCTAGCCCACACCAAGTAGTTTTGCCCTTTCAGAATCACTAGAATGACAACAGATTTTTTGATCCATCTTGATCAAGTCGGAATGATAGAAGTTTCAAGTATTGATCTTGAGCTTCACTGGTTTATGGAATGAAGAAAGCTTCAAGTTTTTGTTCTTGAGCTTCCAAAAGAGATTTCAAAAGAACAAGCACACGTTATGAGCAACCTAGCTCTGATACCATAATTTTTTTAAGAAAAGATCGATTATGCTAAAGATTAGGGAGATTGAAGAGACTAGAGAGAGTTTATAGATTAGGATCCAAGAGAATAAGAGAAAATGGAGAGAATATACTCTCTTAATTTTATTTCTTTTCGGATTACAATATTTACATAGAGAAGAAGATACAAGGGATAAGGTAAACAAGGAAGGAAAATCATGAAGTCAACTTGACCGAGGAGCGTCTGGTTTGAAAAACTTGGTTGAAATGGCTCACACGCTTAATGCCAAGAGCATCTTGACTAGATGCTCTTGCCCTTTACAGCTAGCCACAGCTCATACGCTTATGCCTTATCCTTCAACGGTCAAGTCTGGAGAGTGGAGACCAAACCTTATACTTCCTTTAGTAACTTCACCACAACTCTCTTTTCGCTCAGTTAACTTTTTACCACGTTAACTCCTTTGTACAGACATGTCAAGGTTTGTACACTTTGTCCTATTTTTGCACATCCCAAAATGTGCTTAAAGGGCGAATGGGAAAGGTTGGTGGTCGAGTGGTCCCTACGGTCAGCCGTACAATCCGTATCGTCCGTACATTCGCCCTATTTTTGTACCATCCTTCCTTGCCTTCTCTTCTCTCATACAAACACCTCTTAAACCTGCTCTTCTTTATTTCTCAACTCAACATTCTCTACCCTTAGGTACACCAATTATAGCATGGGTTACTTCTTGCATCCGTTTACACATTCTCGCAACATTTAGACCCCATTTGTGAGATCTTCTTCTATAAAACATATGCAGTTTGACACATGCATTTTTTTGTCATAGCACATATATATGTATTTTGGAAGTGATTTTGTTGAAATTTTCCTATGACTATACTACACTATATAAATTATAGTATAGTGTATGGGACATGTTTGGTAGAAAAAAGGAAGAACATGTGTTTTAGTTGCTTTCGTCATCTTCGCATACATGTGCCTGTAAGAAGATTAGTGTCAAAATTGTGATCAAATTATCTCATCCACCGTTTTTATTGTTGGATAAACATATTCTGCATATTTTAACCTCTTATAAATATTCACCAAATTCACTCTTTTTAGCATTTCTTAAACACATAAATAATAAACGGCATACACATATTTCCCTTTTCGCAAACAAACTATAAGATTTTTTTAAAACAAAATCAGACAATACAAAAAAAATAACACTTTTGGAGATTTGTCTGTTAATGTTTTGAAAGATGTCCAAACTTACATATAAGAAACCCTCTTAATTAAATTTGTAGGATTTTTCTTTTAGATGAAATAGTATTAGAATAAAATATTAATTTAAATTACATAATGAAATACTAGTTTCTGTTATATGATTGAGATGATTTTTTTCTTTTTGAACTTACTTGAGATGATATTTCTAATAAGAATAAAAATCAAGAGACTGGTGTGATATGTGGAGAAGATGGTTTTGTCTTTCTTCTTTGTCATGAGAGGCGAGGAGTTCTTTGTCTGCAAGTTCGAAGAGAGACATATGCACGATGTCATTCTCAACCCACTAGCATCTCTCTCTACAGATCCAAACTGTCTGATTTTTTTTTCCTTTCCCTTTTATTCTTCTTTTCTTGCAACGCAACGCCACCAACATTAATGCAACAACTTACCAAACTTACAATCACAATAATAACGAGTTAATTTGAATATCTAAAATTGAATTAGTAATGAAAGATTGTTTAGAAACAAAGATAGTTTTAAAAAATTCAATCTCGCATTACTTGCGAAACTATGGCGTTTATTACACCACCCGGATTCCCTCCTCGCTCGAGTACTCAAAGGTAGATATTACAGATTCACAAACGCCATAGAGATATCAAGCTCAATGTCCCCTTCGTATGGATGGAAAAGCATGTTGGCGGCCAGGGATCTACTTAAGAATGGTTTACGACGGACGATTGGATCGGGTTTCAACACTCGGGGGTGGTTTGATCACTGGCTCCCGACGCAAATACCTATACTCACCAAAGACAACGGGACGTGGAGGGATCCAACTTTATATGTTAACCATCTTATTAACCACACCACCGGTGAATGGAAGATGGAGCTGATACAAAGTATATGTGCTCCTGAAGAAGTGCCTCTCATCCAGAGTATTAGACCCAGCCGAGTCCTTAAGCCAAATGGCTTTTGCTGGGTTCATACGACCTCTGGCTTATACACGGTTAAGTCGGGTTATGAAGTTGCGGCGAGGATAAAGGAAGAGAGGGATGAGCAGCACGTTGTGGAACCCAGCATAAATCCCTTATTATCTAAGGTGTGGAGTTTAAAGGCGCCTAGGAAGATAAAACACTTCTTATGGCAATGTCTTAATGGTTGTGTTGCGGTTTGCAGCAGACTAGCTGACAGACATTGTGGCACTGATCGATCATGCCCAAGGTGCGGAGGTGATGAGGAGTCTATAAACCATCTCTTTTTCGTCTGCCCTCCAGCAACACAAACTTGGGCCCTATCGGATACGCCCTCGATTCCGGGACAGTTCATGAGCTTGTCAGTCTATGAAAATTTTGATTTCCTCTTGTTCAGAGCTCCGGCAAGAGGCGTCTCGACACTCAGGCTAGATAAAGTCCCATGGATCATGTGGTACCTATGGAAAGCTCGGAATAATAATTTTTTTAATGGAGTCGAGGTGTCACCTTTGGAAACACTTCATAAGGCTACCCAAGAATTTGAGGAGTGGAAGGAGGCACTACAAGCTAAGACGGTAGGAAAAGGACGGGATCACCCGCACACATATACGACCACGAGGAGTTGATTAGGTTACCATTACCAAGATATCTAGTGGATGCATCTTGGGTGACCAATCATGATACCTTTGGAGGTGGTTTCGTCATGGAGCTTCAAGATAGGACAAAGATACTTGGTTCACTTGGGGGGAAACAAGTCCTCTCCCCTTTGCTCGCGGAGATGAATACGTTATTATGGGCAATGCGATCATCTCTTCATATGAGGCAGGAAACTATGTATTTCGAGTCAGATTGCCAACAAATGGTGAAGCTGATAGAAGAAGAAGAATATTGGCCAGCATTGGCTTCAGAATGGGAAGATTTTTTCATACTCGTTCTCTATTTACTTCGTTTTCTTTGTCGTTTATACCTCGCGAATGTAATGCTAGAGCTGATCCCCTTGCAAAAGGAGCTCGTGCAAAAGCTTCAGAATTCTCCCATGTAGACTATACGGTTCTACCAGGGTTAGCTAGTCAGTCTAACCCTCTTGAACCGATTATTTAAGCATGGTGTTTGCAGTCAAAAAAAAAAGAAACAAAGATAGCAATATTAAAAAGGAGTATGTTTACATACATAAGTAGCAATATCAAAAAAACTTTAACCCCAATAATTTTTTTATTAATCATATCTTATTTTACATAATATAGATTTTATCTATTATTTACTAAACAATAAACATTTCAATATGGTAAATAGATTATGAGAAATATATGATACATCTTCCAATTTATACACGTAATTAAATAATCACATTTACATCATACAACATAATTTGTAAATATAATAACATGCAATTCATTATATGGTGAAAAATATAAAACTAGAACATTTAAAATGAAACGTAAGTATAATTTATATAAACAAAATAATAATATCAGTAATACAATTGCATTACAAATGATAATACATCTAAAATATATAATGGAAAACATAAATTTCTATATATATATATATATATATATGTAAATATATATATGTAAACTAACACTCGCGTGGATGCGCGAGTTCTAGTATACATTAAAGCCATGTTACAAAAAAAATTAAGGTGATGATTGTATTGCTAGTTTTTAGATTTTGGTTTTTGGTTTTTAGTTTTTAGTTTTTCAATTTTAGTTTTTAACTTTTAGTTTTTGATTTTGGTGTAGATTTTAGTTTTTGAAAAAACTTGAATGATGACTTTAGATTTTAGATTTTGGATTTTAATTTTTTAATAATTTAACTTAATAACCAAAAATCAGTAATAATAATAAAATATATCTATAAATAAAACAAAGTAAGATCATACATTAGATGAATTTTGTTTCTAAATCATTTTTTCATACATATGCTTATGGTTATTCATTTTAGTGAGTAGTTTCCAGAAAATTAATAAAAATATTAATTTTAAATTAAATTTTTATTTTAAATTACTTTCTAATTCTTATAATATATAAATACTTGATTTTTCTCTTATAGATAAAATGATATTTATTAAAATCTTATTATATAGTGAAATATGTAATATAATGTTCAAAATTACATGAATATAATTATCCATCATTTGTCTTTCTGATAATTTTTTTTTTTAAATCCATTTTTGGAATGCAATAACTTTTTTCATTTATTGCTTTATTGCATAGTTTAACTTTTAGTGCAAGTTTACATAATCAATTATGAGAACATAAGATCAAATATTTTTGAGTGTTGGGATAAAAACTGTTTAGTCTAATTGTATGTATAATCACTTATTTTATATTGATAAAGTATAAAATTTTATTTCATTATTATGATGGTGAGGTGAACGTATGAGAGGGGGAAAAGCATAAACATAAGATAAATAGGAAAGAGAAAATTATTAAAAAAAATAAAACAGAAAAAAGATAAATAGGAAAGAAAAAATTATTAAAAAAAATAAAATAGAAAAAAGATAAATATAAAACTCAACGTTGTCCAAAAGCTAGGAAAATACAGATTTTGGTTTGTGTAGAACTGTGTAGTTATTTGAAAAAAACTAGTTTTTCTAGTTTTTAGGGAATCATTTTTAACAAAATTTTGACTGGCAAATAAAGTAGTTTTTCAAAAATAAAAACCAAAAACCATTTTCAAATCTAGAAACATCAACCTCTATTCAAATACAACGCAACACCACCAACAACAGTGAACAACTTTAACACATTTGCAAAACTAACAACCGAACGTGTTGGACTAGTGGTTAATCACAGTAGTTAATCTTTTTGCGCTTTTACTTCTTTAGAAAAGATGTTTAACGCCACCAAGTACTGAAAAATGTTGATACTGGACTAAAGAGACGATTATGGTCCAGACTCAAATCCATCTTTGCAAATCCAAAAAAAAAAAAAAAATCATTTACAAAACTAGTGATCTTAGCGAGTATTCAAATTCGATAATTCAATTCCATATAGAAGTTTTTTACATTTTAAATACATTCTAGTAAAACGTAAATACAATATAAAATTCTACTTTAGTTGATACGATTTGTTCCATTATATTTTTTTGCATTTTTAGATTTTTATTAATGGTAACAGCTCAAATTAATACATTTTATATCTGCATAGTGCGAATGACCAGACCGGATACATCATTTTCTCTCCTCTGTGTTTACAATCAGACTGCAAAATCACGGTTTATTTTGTACTTGTTCTCGTATAGAAATTGAGTTCACCAGACTAGACCACACCACACATAACTAATTCGTTGAAGCATATACGATGAAGAGATCACACTGATGTTACATTTTCTTTAAGAAAGGGTTAATGATAAATGTTTAACTAAGAAACCTTCTTAAGAATACAACAAACAAAAGGACACGTTGAGTAGTTTCTGTCTCTAATTAGTCACTGAAAATCAGAGGAAGATGAAGATGTAAGATCAGGATCTTCAAACGGAAACCTTCTCCGAGCTGCTGCATCCATGCTTATCATCTCAGCCTGCTCTCTACCATCAGAATCCTCGTTTATGTAATCTTCATCTTCATCATCAACATTCAATTTCGTGTCCATGTCTTCTTCTTCTTCTTCTTCTTCGTATTCATCATCACTATGTAAGCTAAACTCACCTCTACCTACTAATTTACTCGACTCCCCAAAGTCATCAACCGGAGCCATGACATCATCATCATAGTCCTCCTTATACTGAAACGATCTCCCCGAGCTGCTAGCTTCTCCGTCATCTTCAGGCGTTTCCACCCACTCATGAAGAGCGGTTTTGGCTTTTACATTAACTTCCTTACCCCGACGTCCTCCTACTCCTACTACTTCATTGGATATACCAAGTGTTCCTTTCGTCGGTCTTGTTCTGGTGCCGCTGCGTCGTCCCTTCTTTCTACCACCACGTGGTTGAGCTTTCGGCTTCAACATTGGTTCACCATTTGAGTTAGCTGCACCTCGTGGTGGTCTACCATCAGAAGCCGGCGATGGTTTCTTGCCACGTTGGGAACGAGGCCGGCCACGTCCTCGGGGTGGTCGACCTCTCCCAGAGCTAGAGAAACCACCACCTAAACCCGGCTCTGTGTCTTCTTGAGCATATGCAACTTGCACCGGAGTAGCCTCGATTACGTCATGTTCTTGAACATTCCTCAAAAAGTTCGTCTCCAAACCCTTAAAATAAGAAAGCTTTCTAAGTGTATGAATAAATCATAACAAAAGAATCAAGCATTAAAGATAAACTTACGAGAAAATCTTCAGATTCTTTGTCCTTTTGAGGATCCTTGTTTTGATCAGGTGTGTAAGCAATGGAGCTGTCCAGTTCAAAGAGTCTCAAAGCTACACCACCCGTGGTCTTCGGTATCCACGGTAGTACTTTAACCTCAGAAGAAGTGAAATCTCTGACAAGAGCTTCTTCTGATAAATCCAAGAGTTCACAAGTTGTTTCAAAGTTCGAAGACAGGAAGTCTCTCTTTAGCGCCACCTCTAACATCGTCAGAACCTGAAAACAAGATGGGATCAGAACAGTCCGAAAGATCAATGCACAATTTAGAATAACATTGAACCTGATGAAGTTCTTCAGGGGAACTTGATGACAACAGCTTTAGACCCCAAGTTTTTCTGAGACTCTCTGTCCAATAAGTTTGAAGTCCTTCAGGAGGAAGAGAAGCCTGTGTCCATGGTAGAAGAAGTTAGAATACACATTCATTAACACTTATATGATGAGAAGACTAGAATAACTCACTTCAACAAGTGCTAACTGAATCTTGAGTAGTTTTATCCTCAGAGGAGACAGGTTCGAGCCACGCAATATAAATCCAGCGTCTCTTCTGGAGATTTCACCGAGTTCAGCCACTTGGTCAGCAAAACAAATCTCACTAACATCCAAACCACAAGGCATCATCTGACCACAACCAGGACAACAAACATCCCCTGCAAAGTGTAGTTCCGCACAGCTTCTGCAAATGTGGAAAAGCGGAATGCTCTTCTTGGCACCGTACTTAAACGCGGATAACGCACCCGGATGAAGCATACTATCCCACATCCATTTCTCAAAACTCTGGAAACGTTGCAAAACTCCGCATCTCTCAACAACGCTGTCACCATCCCCTAGCTCTATCTTAAACGTCGAGGAGATCTCTGCAGTATCAGAATCCAAGTCTAAGCCAGTAGATACGGAGCACAACTCCGTATTCGTCTCCACATTCCTCCTCACTGCTTCTTTAAAAGAAGCTTCAATCTTTAGCAACATGAAATGAAGATGTGATTCACGTACGCCACGGACATCTAGTGACTTCACCAAGCAGTCAAAACCCTGAAAAGAACCCTCCATCAACAAACGTTTCACATTTTCAAGAACAAGTCTTAAGAGTCTTTCAATTATACCTCTTCTGAGTCAATGAGCCTCCATCGACCATCCTGAAGTTCAACGAATATCCTACCACAACCAGGATCGTTCCTAGAGGCGGATGACGAAAACTGCCAATAACGGTTGCGTCTTCGATCTTGGCCGAGCGGAAGTGACCTATATACATATAGCTCTTCAGCTTTATATCCAACATACGCTTTTAACTCTGCACGGAGCCTTTCTCGGTCCGCTGTGTAACTCTGTTGTTGCTGCTGCTGATACTGCAAACTCTCCATTCCAGATACATTCTCTTGCAACTGCAAGCTTGGTCCCGCAACCATGCTATTCACATCAATCTGTGGAAGACTCAACGGGTCATGTGAGGAGATTGGCGTCACATCCGCTGATGGGCTTTCTTGAACTCCAAGCTTCGGTGTTGGGTATGAAAGGTAATTCGCACGAATCAAAGACTCTTCTTTCCATCGTTTGTCGAGTTGTACTTCACTCCACATTTGTTTCTTTAAAGCACTCGCAACTTCCAAACGTTCCTGCAAGCAAGACAGAGGAGAACCTCATTGTGGTAAGAGACTCAAGTGAATGCAAAGTTTTGAGGCTTTTTAGGTACCTCAAGGGAGATTCGGATTGTGTTTCCTTCGATTGCAATACCAATCAGAGCAACTAGTGCATTTAAACGTTCCTCAATGCTGAGATTCGAATAATCTCCTTCTACGAGTCCTTGCACCCATTGTTCTCCAAGTTTGCTCACGTCAAAACAAGCACTGTCTTCATCTTTTGCTACAGCATCCTCTAGAGATTGATCCGATATTTTCTCATCTTTTGTATCCTCCGGGAGAGAGGAAGTAAGAGGCAGGCCCGGTTCGGTTTCCAGTTTCCCATTCTCCAACAAGGGTTCTACACCGGTTAAGTTTTCTATCTCAAGAGCATCTGCAGCTTCCTTTTTGAGGTTCAAATCAACCTCTGGATCATCTCCAACATCGCTTTCGGAATCTTCTTCTCTCTCAGCTTCATCAACATCTTCCACATCGGTAACACCGCTCTTGAACATGCGTATTCTCTCCCTCGCTTCAGCAAAGATAGTCTCAGCATCACCTGCATCTTTTCTATAAGAGGCACGCACACAGTATGTAGAAGGAGCTACCCTCTCAAATAGTTTTGTATCTCGAGACAATGCAGCAGCAACTGAGGCTTCAGGTGTCCTGCTCGTAGTTAGATCCCTCAATCCTGATTTCTATCATCCAAAAATAAGAAAGAAAACGAGAATGAAACAGAGCTGATAAATTAAGTTTTAGGAGATTGCAATCTTTAGACCATCTTTTACCTGAATCTTCTCTGCAACCTCCAGGATTGTCAAACCTTTTTCACCCTCAACAGACAGAACATGAAAAGCAGCAAATTTAACTGTGCCTGGAGTCAAACGATGCCGTGAACGTCGCGGGTTAGAAAGACCCCTTTCTTGCATCTTGGCAAAAGCATTCTCAGCTGTTGCTCCAATCCTTAAGTTGAAAATCACGTTCTCAGAGTTGTTGGCCTACACTTGAAAGAAAACAAGGTAAAAAGAAGCCACAAAATACATTAGTAAAAACTGATACGACAGGAAATACAGATTTACCCACCTCGTTTTCATCGTGAACAGACATGGTTTTAATGTCCTGTTTCTTAAGCTCCGGTCCCAATCCGGCAGAGAGAGCGAGTTGCCTCAAGATTTCAGGCCAAGTAAAAACATTCAAGTTTTTTCTCCAGCTGCGTATGGCAAAACCCCACGCATATGCCTAAAAATCCAAATTGCATCATACTACATTACTATGAATAGGAGAAATATTTACATTAAAATCGTTATAAGACTAAAAATGGGTAAACTTACACCCTCGACGACATGAGGATGACCGCCTCCGGGATTAGCTGCAGCGTTCTGGTTTGCTCCAATGCCGACTGAAAGTGTTCTTGCAACACCTTCAATATCTTTGATTATAGTCTTCAGAAGAACAATGTGTATCTCTCCCATGAGTCGTGGGTCCTACATGACCAACAAGGAAAAACATGAGAAATGCAATCATGTTACTGATAAGAGACACAAGAAAGAGAGAACCACTTACATGGTCATGGAAAGCTTGGGTAAACTCATCCAGAGTAAATGGCCAAAGGCCAAGAACATCGGCGAAAGTGATTAAGAATCTCCAGACCTATATTGTTTACGACCAAATCAAAAACACTGTTTACTGATATTATTCATATTTTAAGAAAAAAACACTAGCGGATAAATAAGATACGGAAAACTCACCATGAGAAGATTTGCAATATTCTCATCAGAACCATTCCATGGTTTCACGGCAAAAGGCTTTTTCAAATTTACAGATGTCGGGGGAAATGTTACCTGCTTGTCTGAAAGAATACAATGCATTAGATGGATATAAGTAATAATTCTCATAAACAGCTGAAAAGACTGAATATGAATAACAATTTTTTTAACAAATTGTTAATTCACCTCTATATGCATCGAGGTTCTGCAGAGTTTCAAAGTCAAGGGCGAGCATTGAAGGCAAGCCTTGGGTTAACGCAGCGACCTCCATGAGTTCTAAGCGTTCATCTTCAATAAGTTCCATAGATTCCTTAGCAATCTTACGAGCCATGGCCCTCTCATTAGCAGCTTTAAGCCTTGCAACCTCTTTTACCCTACGCATCTCTTCTTTCTGTCGCATCTTCTCAGCCTGATTCACATTTACGAGGTCCAAATAAGGAAATAACACTTCACCTAAGTTCAAAAGATACGTACAGGTAGTACATATGTCACATTACCCTGATTGTTTCTTTCTTCAAGAACTTCTCTCTTCGTTGCATCTCTTTCATCTGCTCTTTGTGGTACCTCTCTTCCTCTCTCTGCCTTTCACGTAAAAGCCGTTCTTCCTCTTTACGTCTTTCACGGTCTTGCCTCTCCATTTCTTTCCTCATTTGCTCCTCTCTCTACACAACCAACTGACACACTGAGAAAAAAAAAACAGCAAAAACATTTTTATAAAGTATGTGCTTTAGCTTAAATGGAACAAGACCTTCCGTCTCAGCAAATCTTGTCTCTCAAGCTCTTTTCGGATCCTCTTCTCATGAGCCTCGAGTTCCCGAGATATTCTTGCTTCTTCACTCTATAATGAAAAATATTTAACAAGAAAATGAGGGTAGCAGTACCTAGCAGTTAACATATAAAAAAGTCACAGATGATCCTTTTTCGGCACCTTGCGTTTTCTCTCCAGTTGGAGGATGACATCATCATCATCATCCTCATCATTATCATTACCAAGTTCTCTCTCGGACTTCACAAAAGGATCCTCGTTTCCATGTAGGGCAGGATCCACGTAGCTCTTCTGGTACGTTGAGTCATATTCACCCAAATTATGCGAAGAGACGTGCCCTGGTTTCACTTGATGAGCTGAAAGGTTCAAATTTGGTATCTGTGGTGAAATTTTATAGTCATCCCTGTGTCCACCAGATACTGATGAAGCCCTGAGAACAGAAGCATCAAGTGGAACTCCATAATGATGCGACGCTGGAGAAGCTCTTTCGGAAGATGGTTGCTCAGGAAGGAACTGATACTCACGAATAGTCCTCACAGAATCCTAAAAATGATAGAAATGGAAAATTTTGTTGAGTGGGAACAGGAAAACACATGAGACAACAACAAATCATGAGTGATGAAAAACTAACTTTAACAGGCTTTACATCAGACCGGACATATAAGTTGGTCTCAAAAGCCGGCCTAGTCACTGCATTTCGATGGCTTGGCATCTCTGCTTCACCAAAAAAAACAAAACAAAAACGATTTCCGCTTATTCAACAACATTTCTATAAATACTCCATGATAAGAGGCAGAATGTAGCATACCTATAGGAGTCCCAAAAGCACCAGGAGGTAAAGGATCAAACTCCATTCCAAGAATGGGTCCGTCATCTCTCAGACGCTCTCCCAATTGAGCTTCCACGTAACCAATGGCTCTAACCTCAGTCGGAGACGGTTCATTAAACCTCCTAACTACCGTTACACCACCCCCGCCACCACCTCGAGCTGTTCTTCTAGCATCAACCTCGTGACTAAACGAGTTATGCTCATTTCCCGCCACCAAATCAGCGGCATTGACGGCCTGTTTGGAGGACTCAGCCACGGAGGGTGTGGACTCTTTACGCTGGCGTTTGGTCGGAGTGGAAGACTTCCGGTCTTTAAGGCGGCGGTGACAGAACCACATCTGTAGCTGCCTGTCGGAGAGATTCAGCTGAACTGAGAGATCCGCTCTTATAGCTTCCGAAGGATAAGGCTCAGCTGAAACAATTAAACACTCATTATAACAACAACAACAACAATGGAGTAACAATTTTTTTTATTTTTTATTTTAAAAAGACAAACCTTTGTAGGTGTTCTCAAGAACTTCAAGTTGAGCAGCTGTTTTCATTTTCCGTTTACTCTTACTCTCGACAGGAGCTTCAGGTGTTTTGTTCTTGTCTGCTTCAGACCCATCTTCCATTTCTACACAACAACCCCCCAAATCTTAGGGGAAAAAAAATCGAAACCCTAGAATTACAAAAAGCTCATGAACTGATTTGGGGGAAAATAAAAAAAAAATCAAAACTTACTTTGGTCAGAAGGATCAAAACAAAAGCAGAAGAGGAGAAGACTTGTGATGAAGATGAGATTAATTGTTCTTTGAGGAGATGATGAAGAAGAAGAAACAGCAGCAGATAACACGAACACCGTTGGATTGTTTTTGGTTTGACGAAAAAGAGAAGTAAAGAAGAATAATAATCAACTCAAAAAGAAAAAAAAAACCAACTTTCTCTCTCTTTCTCTACTACTTCTACTACTAGGAATGTGATTGGGGATTTTACAAATAAAAATCATATACATTAAACATTGAGCAATATCGACAAGATCATTAATAAAACCGAGATTCATTTTTCTTTTCTTTTCTTTTCTTTTATGTTTAGAGGAGAAATATATATAAATATATTAAAAGAAATAAAAAGGAGAAGAAGAAATCACGAAGAAGAACAGCAAGCGAACGAACAACACCCACAGTGCTTGTCTGACTTTTCATTTCCACAAATTATAATCACCCAATTATTTTTTTGCTTTTCTTTTTATTGTTTTTTCTTCCGTAATATTTTTAGATAGAATAAAAGATAATCGATTAAACGAATTGATGGATAGAAGAAACAAAAAGAAAAGAAGAAGAGAAGGGGGTTTATAAAAATTAATTAAAAGTTTGTGTGAATTGTCAGATGCTTTTTTTTCTTTGATGGGTTTTCGAGAAAGTCGAGGGAGTTTGATTTCAGGAATCGCGTTTTCTCTCTCTTTCAATTGTTTCTCTCGTTCATTTAAATAGTAATAAATAACGTTTTCTTCTTTGGATCTTTTTTTGTCGCTTGTGTTTGGATCTCTCTTTTTCTTTTGGTAATTATGATAAAGCCCGTTATAGAGGCCGTACATGAACAGAATAATAATATTTGGGCCTAAGTTAAGCCCGTTTAATATACTGACCCATATGTTTGTGTTTTATCATTAGAGCTCTAAGAGTTTTAAACTCAAAATCTTTCTTCTTATCATCAATACAATTAAAACATAACCACAACTAGGGATAGGCGTTCGGGTGCATATTCAGTCAGATCTATTCGGGCTTCGAGTTTTCAGGGTTAAAAATTTCAACCCCATTCAAATATTTATACTTATTCGGTTTGGCCAGTTCGGATCTTTGCGGTGCAGTTTAGATTTGGATAACCCGTTTAAATTATTTAAATTTTTATGAATACATATATATTTTAAATTTCTCACAATCTAAAAATAAAAATTGGTTTGGCTTGATATTTAGATGGAGAATAAATATATATTTTAAATATTTTTGATGTTTTGAATATTGTTTAACTACTTTAAATATTTACTTTTGACTATTTCTATATATTTTCAATATTTTGGATAATTTCAAAATAGCTAATATATTCAAGTATATAAATATGATTTAGATATATCAGATATCTGAAATATTTTGGTTCGAGTCAGATTTGGTCTGGTTTTCTGGATACAATAATTTTGAACATGTTCGAATATTTAATCAGTTTCACTTCGAATTTGGTACTACTTTTTTGAATCAGATTTTATTCTCTTTTTTGGGTTTGAATTTTTTTGCCAGTCCCTAACCACAACTTGAATAGTTTACATGATTTCAAATTTAAACTCTTATATTAACTATGCATCATAAATGTTGCCTAACAAATTAGTTATATACCTAATCCAATTAAATACTTAAATATTTTATGCCATAATTTTATTTGCTCTCTACTCCGACTCTTGAGGCTTCGACACATCTTGGTTCCTTGATGCCAGCGGCGATCTATCTTGTCGGTATCACCACTTCCATTTCCCTTTCTGAGCTCACTTCCTATATGCTTCGCCACATTTGTTTTTGTGCCTCATTTTTTGGTGCCTTATATCATGGATGTAGATCTCTTGGGACAAGAGACTGCTCTATGCTCACCCTCATCTTTATCTTTTTTCCTCTGCTCATCACAACCTATCCGCCATGTCACACCTCCTATTCAAGTCCCCATCGCCTTCTCTGTTGCACCTCCCTTCTTCGTTGTCGCTCCCAGTGTAAGTGTACCTCTACTCTTCACTTGCTTGCCGACTTAGATCTCGTCGAGCTTTCCTCCTCTTCCGCGATTGTCACCTCTCACCTCCTCGATTTTGTACTCTACCTGCCAGATTTACCGATGCCGCATCCATCTCAAGCTATTCTCGGACAGGTCATGTCTCTGCCGCATTGTTTGGTGTCTTTGTCGCCTCTCCTCTGCATTGGCGTTGTACCCATTCGAACGTCGTATCTTCATTACCGGTTGCCTAACTCTTCTTCCTCTTTTCATCATCGATCTCCATCAATCTGACATTTCCTCAAGTGTTTTTCATGTACTTGTTTGTTTGGGCATGACCTTTGTAGACCCATGTACTTTTGTAGACCCATCAACAAAGGTATCTCAAGAATCAGGGTCCATCAGTTATATTTTATTTTTGTCGGGTGCTCTAATATTGTGTAAATGCCCTTCCACTTTTCTCTTTACTCTAGCTTCAGCTCAAATTCCGATCTTTGTGCATTCACCATATCTACACATATCTCCCAGCCAAAGTCACCAGACATGCCTCTTCGGACATCGCACTTCAATGAATATATAACTGTCAAGATGAGTCTCTTTAGTGTCCCCTGGAAATGATATTTTGTGTCATTCCCGTCGAGTAATCTAGAACCAGAGTTCATGATTATACTACTATCTTCATAGGACTTCCCCATGCACCTTCGGCCCGACCCCTGCAAATCCATCGTCTTCTCCGCAGCCACACATCAAGTCTTTTGAGTTATGAACAGCCACAATGAGGCTCCTTGTAATCCCATAAATGACATCCATTGTCTTTCCCAATGAGTCCTCTAGAACCGGGATTAATGACTCTACTATTATCTTCCATGGCTTGCCCTCTGCGAATCCACCTCCTTCTTTTGTCGCATTACATTGTCGCATCTTGAATTGTCACAATGAGTCTCTTTGTTTCAGATATGGCGTCACTGTTGGAAAAGCCAAGAACAGCTAAGAACATGAACTCACTCTTCAAGAAGGGAAAAGAGAATCAACTTGTGATTGAATCCTCTTAGCAACCAATCGACACACCATCTGAATCTAAAAAGATAAAGTGGCTGTGAGATTGATACAAGAACTCTAGGACTACAATAATAACAGATTAAAGAAGAGTTTAGACTGATTAGGGTGAATGAGTAAGCAATGATCTGCCCTTAGGCAGACCCAAAATCGTGTAACCTTATCTCTCTACATTGTGAATAATTTGGTTAACACTTAGTAAAGAAGATGGAGGTACACATATTATATGGAAAGCTTATCTCTTATTTCGTGTGTGTTGCCATTACAATGGTTCTCCTCACTATTTATAAAGAAGGAGATTAGGTTACACTTGCAGAAACAAGACAAAGGGTGAATAAACAAAGCATATCTAGGAAACTAATATAAAACACATGAGGAAGCTGCCAAGGAGGAAAAGGACAATGGAGTTTCTGCAGCAAGGAAGGGATAGTGACAGCTCCTAGTAGCTCTCTTTCTTAAGCTTCACATGTGATCTTTGTTTAAATTCAAATATCACTCTTGGCGCCAACACCTTCTTTCTTCTTTCTTGCACAAGATAGGAAGAACCCGGATTATGCACTTTGGTCTTTGTCTTGATTCTTTTGCACAAACTTTGCACCAAAGATTATCTTCAACCCTTGTTTTGCACATTGATCTTTGGGTGTTTTGAGGCTGACCCGAACTTTGCACTTCGTTATCTTTCTTGTGCAAATCTTGTGCAAAGTAATCTTTTTGTACAAACTTTGCACATGATTATTTTTGCACAATCTTTGCACATGGCTCCTTGATCATTCTCAGCTTGCTGGCTCCTTTCCTTGTTGCACAAGTCTTGAATACTTGCAACACACTTCATGACTCTACAGCCTCCTTCTCTTAAGTACAGACGCCCTATCTTTGCACAATCTTTGTCTTGGCCGTGTGTTATCTTCCTTGAGGCTTCCTCATGGCTTGGATCTCTTCTTCTTCTTCTAATTCAGTTTGGTGTGGAGATGCTTGGCCTTGACTTCCTTTGTTTGGCCTTCACATCTCCTTTTCTTAATACACTTTAATAGTCACTTGCTTTTCCCAATGAGTACTCTGAACCGAGAGTTCATGGTCCAACTCTTCTTCACCAAGGAGGTTTCATGAAAGAACAATCAGCATCTCTACATCCAGCGATCTTAGCATCATCACAAACGGTATCCAACAACTATCAAACCCCATCAGTTGGGCCTTTCCACATTAGTCTAATTGAATCCAACTTTTTTGTGTTCATTCAAGCACCGGCTTTAAGACTCTAAGGGAAGCTTGTCTAAGGTTTCGTCTCTCATTTGCCACACCTATCTTTCGTTATGTTTTAGTTAGCTTCTTTTATCGTCTTGTCGTCAAACATTTCTCCGGTTATAACCGTTTAAGCTCTTTAGTTTAATATACGAGTTTGGTGTTCAAATAAAAAACAATACTTCTATAATAAATAATTAAAAAGATATTCATACATATTATTCTAAAATTGTGATCTAATAGAATCTAACCATATATTTTTAAAAATATAAAATGTTTTTTTACAAATACATATACTATTAAAACAAAAGCACTAGATGGACTTAACTTTGATTTACAATGTGATATTATTAAATAAAAACCCTTATATTAACTATCATCGTAATATATCACCTAACAACTTAATTACTCAACTAAAAATTAAAATAACAAAAAAAATATTTATACATATTTTTTTAAAAAATCAATCTAATAAATTCTTACCATATCTTCTTAATATATATATATATATATATATACAGTTTTTAAATATACTGAACTTTATAAATATCAAAATAATCAAATATTTTTGTCATTATTAATAAATATTTATTATACATCAGTATTTATTTAAATTTCAAATTAAATAAACAACATAAAATTTATAATATTATATATAGTATTATTAAATTAAATAATAAATATAGTAAATTAATTAAATGTAATATTCTATTTTTAATTCTAAAAGTAAATTAAAGTATATATACACACCAAATGACAAACAAATCTTAAATTTTTAAAATTGACTTTAGTTTATAAAAAAATTTAAACTAAAAAATCAATGGTAATTAATTATAATTTATATAAAAACCAAGATTTTACATATTAAAAATTAAATAAATATATAATTGATAAAAATAAAATATCAAAATTAAATTATATTTATATTATTTTATAACATAGTTTAAAGAGTTACATTGGTTCTTTATGTTTATATATTTTTACGTGTTATTTCTTCAATTATGCAGTATATTAATCAAATATGAAACTCATTTTAAAAATAAAAATTTGACCAATGCAAGACTTTTTAAGAAATTTATTACTCCGTTTCAGTTTTAGTTTTTTTAAACAAATGTGAAACCCACCAAATAAACAAATTATTCTATTATACATATATTCATATAAATTTTAATTAGATTAAAAAATATTAAAAATACAAATAAAAGTATATATCATAAAATATTATAAATCAGCGCAAACATGGTAAAACTAAAATAAATTTTGTATTAAATTTACAATATTTTTCCAAAATATTATGGGATTGTCAAAAATACCACTTTTCTTGTATCACTTTTCAAAAATACATTAATCATTCTTACCCTTGTTTTTAATAGGAAAAAATACACTTATAACCTTTGGGTTAATTAATCTAATACTTAGGGTTTAGAGTAAGAGGTGGTGTAGGGTGGGGGTAGAGTTTAAGAATGTAAAATTTAGGATTCTAATTAATTTTAAAAAAAATCGCCTCTTAAAAAATGATATTTTTGAAAATGTTTCTTTAATGAATGTAAAAATGAAAAGTGGTAAACTTGAAATTATCTCTGATATTGCGTTATAGTATGTGTATTTAATAAAATAAATATAAATACTTGTTTTTGCAATTTGTATTCAAAATTAATCTTTACAAATCTAAACTATGAATAGACTAACATCACATAATTGACCCTTTTATTTTTTAACAAATCTGATGCTGAAATTTAAACTTATACACATGTAACAAAATTTCTCCTAACAAATTTTTATCTAATTTTTATGTACTTAATTAAGAAAATTTATATAGAATACTGATTATATATTTTTTAAAAATACATGTATTACAAATTACAAATATTAAAATAAATTATATAAAAATTAAATACATTAATTATTGAAGCAAATATAAAATAGAAAAATTATAAACAAAAATAATCACTTGTTTTGGAAGAGCGGATCAAAACCTAGTTACAACTTTATAATATCTAAAAAAACTTGTAGTTTTTATTAAATAATTATTGTACATTGCTATTAATTTATTTTTAACTTATATTAACATTGTATATTTATAATAATGTAGATATAAATTTCTAACATTGTTTAATGTTAAATCAGATAATAAATATAGTTAAACAACTCAATCTATTAATTAATTTGTAAATTATAAAATTAAACTATATCGACAAAATAACAAAAAAAAACTATTACATTTGAAATATACTTTGATTTATAAAAATATTATAAACACAGATATTAAATTCGATGAAATTAATTATTATATATAAAATTAAAATTTTTAAAGAATATTCTTCACAAATATAAAATATGATTAAATTAACATTATCAAATTAACGATTTTCTTTATCTAACAAAATTAAGACGGAAATCTAAATCTATACACATATAATAAATCTAAAAATGACATTTCTATTAAATTATTTTCATCTAAATTTAAATATTGAAACTAATGAAATCTATATAGAATAGTGACTATACTTTTTCTTGAAATTGAAAACTTAACTTAAAAAATAATTCAAATAAACAATGTCACAAATTTAAATAAAATTGTATAGACCTTAAATACATAAATAATGAATGAAATTATAATTTATATTAAATGGTATTTTTGAAACTATTATATAATATTTTGTAAATAAAAATAATCTAGCGATTTAAAAGCACTGATCAAAATCTAGTTGTTTGTTTACTAAAGAAGAGTATTGTACGGGTATATACAATTGAAACTGCGACAATACTTCCTCTTGCTTCAATTATCTTAGAATAATCTAGTGTTTGGTTCAAACTTCACATTGTTTTGTCTAAGATGAAATGAGATTTTTCTTTGGTACTAATGTTAAAAAAAAACATGAGATTGATTTTTATTTGAAAATAAAAAAAATATTTTAAAGAGAAAGTATATACAAACCATATCTTTCTTCCGCCTCTCACAAACTGCTGTAATACTCTAGAACCACCACTCATATCCGCCTCTTGCCTCCTGACGTTTCAATAGTGGCGCAAAGTTTCAAGGTCTTAGAGCCTCTCCTCATGGATTTAATTCCTCTGAGAACGGTGGAGCAGTAGTTCTCCACTGAGGGCCTCCTCCCCTTACTTCACGCAACAGCAACGATGGTAATCCTATGTTTATGGCTTATTATCTCTCTTAGTGCTTTGAGGCTAGACGCTTGAGGTTCTTTGAGGAAAGAACCAATGTATTCCCCGTAGGTCATGATACTAGAGCTTGAGCCCTGTCTAGGACTTTCTTGTTGTGGGGAGATGTATGCCTTCTCCTTCTGCAGCCTCGATCAGCCTCAATTTAAATGGATTATAGACCAAGGAAAAACCAGATAGACAGTGGACTATAGCACGTCCTAGAGGGATAAAATGGGCTCATGAAAAGTATATTATATTCATTTGAGAGCTTATTTTCCTTATTCATGAGGTATTGGACTGAGAGAAGGCTATAGGCTTTGATGAGGAATTTATAAATAAATGACTGGATATGAGCCAGCATGGACAACTAATAGGCAATCTGATTGACGAGGAAATGGATGGGAGGAAGCTAGTTGGACATGAAATGAAATGGGCGATCTGGTATGATTGAGAAATGGGCTGGTCAAACTGACATGACCGAGAAATGAATTGGAAATGGAAAATGAGTAACCAGAGCTGGAAATAGAATATCTGGAGCATTTTCATATCCAAATGAGCAAAAGGAGCAACTTGGCCAGGCCTGGATTTACATGGAACGAGCCCAGTCAAGACTTGATCAAAAAAAGGATCTTATCGGCCCATAAAGATAAATGATCGCCCGCCATGGCTCATCTCTTGTTTATCCACGTTTTCATTTCTCTAAGGACATTAATTTTAATGTATTTTGGGGTTTTTATCAAGTGTAAACCAATTAAGATTAAGTTTGGTTATCTTAAACCAATTAGCAATAGGATTATGATATGGTTTTTACTAAACCGACTTGGTTTGGTTTAGATTTTTCTAGCTTAAGAATTCGTTTTTGCTTTCTTATTTATAACACGAGCCTCCATGTATCATTAACCACTCATCAATAAACTTAGATTTGGTTCAAACAAATCGTCTTGAAGAGACTTTCTTATCTTTTTTCTTTGTGAACACCTTATTCACAAGGAGATGAAACTGTATTAGTGATCATCTGAGGCATTAAAAAGGTGAACATGATGAGCCTTAAGAGTAGCAAAACAACTCTGGAACAGTCAATAATTCTGGAGTGAAGTCCATCAAATCGTTTCACCCACCTTCAAGTGATCTAAGGAGCAGACATCCTATCTAAGGCCGTATCACTCCTGCTCTTCAACTCCTTGTTCATGCTCTTGGTTGCTTTCTTACGGACAACTGCGACGTCTTCATTATCTTTTGAGTCCCCATTATGTCGTGTGGCAAGTTTTGGGAGCTTATGTACCGCCTACGCTTGACTAAGGCTACCTTATGTGTTTGTAAGTGTCAGCATCTTTGATATGTCCAAAAGACCTCTACCCGAGAGGCTATTGCTTATTGTTTTCACCTCAGCTAACACTGGAGTGGGTTTGCCAGCTCTACGTCGTTGCAGCTTAAGACAACCTTTGGGTTTAACTTCAGCAAATCATATATGTATGGCATTCTCCTTGATTCTATCGGTTTACCAAGGATGAGGAAGTGTGAGATTCAATGTTGAATTGTGTTGTAACCTTAGTTTTAAGGTTCATTCTTTGAACAATCTTTGAAGCTTGACTACTCTATGAGTTTTTCTAAAAAACTTTTTGCAGCTCTTAGAACAGGAGTGCTCTCAAGCAGATGAGATTTCAAGTTTTTGCATGTTTCTTGTAATCAAACTTTCATTACCTATGTATTTACATCTTTGGCAAAAATGAGATCGATTTGCTGGTTACTGAATTATTTTTGTTCAACTTGGTAAACCAACTTGGTAAAAGAACGAGGGTCAAACCGAACCACACTACATTAGGGTAAGTAGAAAATTTACTGCTATATGTTATTTCTGCATCCATATTTCCCCCGATCAGAAAAGCTTGTCAACAGTAAAAGTGATAATAACAACATTTCAGACACAGTAACAATAATAACCGGATGATGATATATGTTCCGGCTAATGATAGAGCATGAGCCAAGTTTAACTCTGAAAACTTGCTTGCCCCATAGATCACACGACTAGCAAAATGGGTTCTTAGTTAGCCAAATGAGCACTTATCATGCTATCTACAATGGACTGAAACTTGAATTGAAATTTTTTTTGTCTCAAATATGTTTAAATGAACAGTCTTATCCCAAGCCGGTGTTTCATGTCGTGGTATCATTAGGAATCTGATCAAACTACATAAAACAGACAACTCATCTATGATCTACATTGAGTCATCATTCAGATCAACATAAACAAATTTTTTCAAATAACAAACAAATAACTTGAGGTCATTGCATTTCATTTCAGTAGCTCATCTGTTCTTAGCTACTCAAGACTCAAGAAGTCATGTGAAATCTAAATTAGTACTTTCTCTTCCCATCCTACAATTTTCCAAATGACACAAAGCAACATGATCTCAGGGTACCATCATGTAATCCAGTATATAGAACATTATCCAAATCCCTAAACCAAGCTTATTATAAAACCTTTCTGTTGCAATACTTTAGTGCTTCTGCAACATACAAAGCCATTCTCACCCTCATAGTCAACACATTATTAAGTTCAGCCACTCGTTTTAGCAACATGCCTAGCATAAGTTAAAAAATAAAAACACTCATGCCTTGCATAACCAATATTTTGAACCAAAAATGGAAATCTCACACCAAGGCAGAAAGATATTATATCATCATAGATAAAATTTGAACATTTAAATTTCTGATCTTTTGTTCAATAAGATAAACCATGAACAAACAAAAAAAATCAACTAAAATAGGCATCGAGACAAGACAAAGAGAAACAAGCCAACAAGAAATGCTTCTCTCCTAAAATGAGAAAAGCGTTACATTGGAAGAGAGAGGTAGAATCTATGTCCGTGAATAATTTAAATTATGCATACATTTTCTCCACAAGTGTACCATACATATATATACACACATATTTACATATATATACGTATATATCGAGAATGTAGTCATAAATTATAATACGCAGAGAATATTTAAAGATCATTCTACTCAAATATGTTTGTAGACGTGTTACTGTTCTATAGTGTACACTCTAATTAGTGTGTCAAACATTGCTAATATGTTTTTTTTTTCTTTTTAAAAAAAGATGTTACTAGCAAAAGCTAAAGGTCGGTCGTTGGTCCTATACTTTGTCTTAAATGGAAAATGAAAATTTAACGGCAGCGAAGAATTGACAACGAGTTTATCTGCCCTACATGTTTCTTTTTTGGGTCAAATCAGAGATGCTTTGTTTGTTTTTTCAACAATTAAGAAGTGTTCATTATTTTCTTTTCCATATTATGTATATCGTACACCTTTCTCCGAAATTATTAGTTCACATATAAATTAAATATATATATATACAGCAGAAATAGTGTACTAATTTGTTAATATATAAACCTTTTCATTTGATGACAAAAAAATAAATAAATAAATAAATAAACCTTTTCATTTTTTTGTTATAGTATATGATGTTATCAATCAAGTTTTATATCTTAAATTTCCAGAAAACGCAAAGTTCTTTTTTATTAAAAAAAATCTTATCTTTATGTAATTAAACTTTTATATATATATGACTGAATCTTATTTTCTTGAGAGCAAAAGGGAGATAAGATAAAAGGTGGAAAAAGCCTAAGCTAGGAATATTAAGCTTTTTCTCAGTTTTTTTCTACTCTTTTCCTCCACTATAAAGTATATTTTTTTGCATTTGAGTTAGGGTTGGGAGTTAAATAATTGAGCTTCAAAAGTCTCCACCTTCACTGTCCCCACCACTTGTCCACTCTATCTATGCTTTTTGTATATCCTCGCATACAAGAAGAAAATTAAGACCTTTGAACTCTTTAATGGAGAATATGCATGAATCCTCACTTTATTTTCTAGATCGAATATGCTTATAAAACAAAATTATTTCATTGAATTCCTTTATTCCTTGACCCAATAGATATGTGAATCACTCTTCCACCGATGGTACGTACTTAATATATTAATGTTACTTTTCGGGGTTAAGTGACGATCGATATTAAGACTTTATAAATCGTAAGCCTTTACATCATCTTTCTTATCAATTAATCAACCATAGAACATGCATTCGAAAAAAGAAAAACTAGAGAAGGTATTTTTTTTTTTTGATCAAAACTAGAGAAGGTATTTTTTTTTTTGATCAAAACTAGAGAAGGTATAGATTGTATTATTATACCTTCAGTTCAATAAACGGTGATTGTTCAGAGAATAAGAGACTAAAGAGAATAGGTGAAATTGAAGACGAATATCATAGAAATAAGTCAAAATATCATTGAGGGGGTAATTTGTAGTGCCAAAACTTTTAAAAGCTAACAATATCAGGTAAAGTTTAACTGTATATATTAAAGTAGAAATAATTAATATTAAAAAAGTAAGTGGCATCATATTATAGATATAGAACATTGTGATGATTTGTAATAATTATTTTATTATATTTTTGAAGATAATTTATTTCCAGTCGATATATGATCCAAAAGATTCTGAATGTCTAGTTTCCTATATCCAGAAGATCATAACTTGGAAACATACGATGAATATATATATACACATACGTTACGTAAATGATTAATAACAATATCTTAAAGAAATTGTCACATATGCTATATCACATATTCATGAACTTAAACCTTGAATTACTAAAAGAAAACAACGTACATTACCATATATATGTGTTCTTAGCAAATGGTGGAAACTAAAAAAGATTCCTTGTCCTTTTCGTTATTTATGCATAACCCTCGAAACATATAGTAAAATGTGTTCAAATCCATCCATTGATAGACGATGGATGGCACAACGTTTGTACACCGACCCCAAGGAAATCCCGAGTTTGCCCTCCCGCTCCACCTTCTCCACTATCAACTTTTCTACGTTTCCAGGGGTAATTCTGTAGTTCATCCATCGCCGACGCAACCGTGGCGTCGTTTCTAGCGTTCTCAGTCTCCTGATCATGACCATGGTTCATAGCTCCAATGTTGCTGTTAGTTCCGAACAAGGCAAAGAACTTTTCGCCGCTGTCATAATTGGAGGTGGTTTGGTCGGAGGATTTAAGCGGAAAACTCTTGAGAAACACGGACGGGTCGGTACTCGTCGCCATAGTGGAATTGGCGCCAAGTTCAGCCGCTTTTTGTAGCAACGCCGTTGCGGACATACTCGCGTTTGCGTTTACATTTTGTGTTTGGTCACTGCTGAACAAAGAAGGGACAGAGAGAGTAGCAGTAGTAGTCGAGCTAGCGTTTGCGGTTTGTGTAATGAGGTCATCGTGGTGATTATTGTCATTATTAATGCATCCAGACGCTGCCTTTGCGTTTCCGAAAACCCATTCATAGTCTTGCGGTTGCGTTTGAGGCGGTGCGATGTCTTGTCCCATCCATAGGGAGAGGGAGGAAGAGGACGAGGGAGGTGGCGGCAGAAAATGATGATTTATTGGAGGCGGTTGCGGTACAAATGGTTGAAGCGGTGGGTTGAGTGTTCCCATGAGATATTGATAGTTGAGATTAACTCCTGCGGCTCCAGCTGCTGATAAACCGTTAAGATGAGACGCTGCGTTTATTTTAGCGGTTTCTTCAGCTAAGGCATCGCAAAAAGCTCTATGGGTGATGAAGCTGTCTCGCCTGTTTCAGCCAAAGATCACCAGTAATGCCTTAATCACGGTTTGAACTTTTAAAATTTATGAAGTGCTCAAATGCAATTATAGCAAATTAGAAGAAAAAAAAACAATTCCCATTTTCTTTTGGAGCAGGAAAAATTAGAGAAACTACTTACTGTCTGATATAATAAAATATAGAATTCTCAATGTGTTACAAAAAAAATATGTGCAAATTAAGTTTTTTTTTTTTAAAAAGAGCTAACGATAGTGTTTTTTGTACCCTTTTTGTCACAATCATCACATAATAAAAACGTTTCCCAAGCAAGAAACTTTACTCTACTTCAAGAACACAAACAAAACACATAGAAAATGACAAAACATAGTTATAAAACTAAGATACAGAATCAACCTATATATATATATATTCACTAAAGATAAAAAGATGTAGACACTATAAAGCTACTAAGTGAAGCGTTCGAACATGATCAAAACAAACGACGACACAGTTTATATATACATATTATAAATATTGATATGCGTTTACGTAATATATTTATATATATGTACCTGGAGAAAATGGTGCCACAGTCGCAACGGTACTCTCTAGTACCACAAGTTTTAGAATGAGCTTTATAATCAGAATGAACAGCGTATCTCTTGGCACATTTCTCGCACGTCCACTTCTTCTCGCCGTGTTTCCTACAGAAATGCTTCTTGATACCGGTGAGATCGCCCAGAGCTCTAGCGGGGTCATGGTGGACACATGTCTTCTCCGGGCAAACATAGACACGTTTCCTCACTTCTTTGCTTGTCCTCTGCTTTAGCTTCCATGGAAGATTGTGTCCTCGCCGATGAAGCTGTAGGTTTTGGTCTCTTTGGAAGCCTTTACCACAGACCTCGCATAGGAACCGATTCGTAGCCATCAAGGTCTTGGGAGATAAAGCTATTACTTCAGCTTCCGGATCTATGTAGATCATTAAGGATTATTTTTCCATTAGGTCAAATCGGAAATACAAAAATATATGTTTGGATCGGATCATGTGTTTTAGTCAAATTTGTAATATTCCTTTTTGTGCTTTTCTTTGTGGGGGTACTAATAAAGGGATTGTACATACATATTCCATTGGAACCCAATACAATTTCTAAGAAAATAACTCTATAGATCATAGAAAATTTATATTCAAATCTACAAAAGCCTCGTCTTCTAAACAGTAATTTAACATCCAAATATCCAGTGATCAAATATATAACTCATGCAGCTAAAAAAATAGTTTTGTTATAGATCAAGATCCAAAACAAGATAACCAAAGAAAATTAACTAATAGGGGGAAACCTTAAAAAGCTTTTAGGGTTTTCTTTATAACTGATTTTTTATAAGTTTCTTTATAAGTGATGATCAAGCTTATAGATTTAGTATAAAGAATTACCAGGATTTCCAGGGAGATTTCTCTTCTTCTTAACAAGAGGAGGATTGGTGAGAGATTCATCATGGTCCAGAGTTGATGAGCTCGGAGCAAATCTTGATCCGCTATAAACAGTCTTAAGAACTTCACCTGTCATGTCTTCTTCTGATTCTTGACTTATTGTAAGAGAGAATAAAAAGTAAGTTTTTGTATATAGCTGAGAGTGAGAGAGAGAGAGAAAGAAAAGGGTAAGATAGGAGAATGCAAGTTAACTATGAATGCGAAGAAAAATACTAGCAAAGAGAAAGATATATTGGGTTCTCCACTTGTATATCTGTCTTTTGTCTTAACCTATACCACTGTATATATATATCAGCTCATATATATACGTGTGTGGTTATATGACCACCTTGATCTGTTAAACTGAGCAGCCATTTTATTAAAATAAAAGCTAATTGCTATTTCCCTCTTTATCAAATTATTTTAAGAGGGTATGAAGTGGATGGCGGTGGAAAAATCTTAAGCTGAAAGTGGTAGCATCACAGCCAATAAAAAATGTAAATTACAAAATATACAAGATAAAAAAATGCCTTACGTCGAAAGTATTAAAGCTCTATTGGAAAGAGTTCCTAAAATGAGTTTATAATCAATATAATATATTAATTTTTTAAGAAACTGAAATTATTAATTAAATTAAGTTTTTTTAAAATAGCTTAATTAATGAAACACATATTTTAAATATTTTGCATAAGTTTTCAAATGAAAATTTCTTCTTACTCTCATTTTCTTATTAAGTTGAGATACCATATATGGAAACCTGAAAAACATTCTTATATGTAAACTCCTTACTGCAATTTTATTATCAATTATTTAGATATATTATATTAGACAATTTATTTATATTCATTATTTTTTTTTTCATAATTCACACATCTTAATCAAGCGATAGTAGCTTACTAGTAAAATACGAACTTGGAGTAAAACGTAAATCCGTCAGTCTTAGGTTTGAAACAACTAAATTACTAGTTGTTTGCCCAGATAAGAACATCTCCATCCCTGAACTTTAGCAAAAAAAATTTATTTTTATTGTTTTCAAAACTAAAAAAAAAGAATTATTGGCGGACCGACACTTGACAGTTAGATCTGCGAACACTGTAAGAATTATCTCTTAAATCTAAACTCTTAATTATTTATCGATGTGACATTGTTTATTAATTTTTTTTTAAACTTAAAAACTCTTCCATTGGAGGTGCTCTAAAATTAAAATCATACTTTAAATTTCATTAGAGAACTTGGGAGCGAACTAGTCGTCGATGCTCCCTTTTGGAAGATTAGTTGGGCTGCCATCTAAATACCTCCAGATTAAAAATAAAAATTACACATCCTTATATTTATGTAGTTGTTCTTATAGGTAATTAACAGAATAATTTTAACATGTCTTCTCGGATATGGAAAGTTATGAACCGACTATTTCTAAGTAAATATAAAATTAAATATTTGATGCTGTGATGCATAAATATGTACCTAAGAGAAACGAATTTCCCATTAAATATTTGAATTTTGCTGTGGTAGTGCGTTATATGACACATAGAAAGTTAAGATTTATGCCTTTTCTATTGGAATGATGATCCCATTATTTTGTGTTGCCCTTTCTTCTCCATTTTTATGTGTTTTTGCACTTATATTAATTACTTACTTTTGTTCCCACATGGTCATGGTACTTTGTGTCAATTTTCATTTATTACTGTATGTTTTTCTGTAATTTTATAATTAATTGATCTAAAATAATTAAAAAAATTAATGCTAATATGTTATATTTATGTTTTCATTTTCGAAGAACTAATGATGAATATGTTGATTGAACGTTATAAGTAAGGGAACGTAACTTGACCTTGAGTGGGCAAAAAAAAAATTAGCCTTTTTGAAAAAAAAGTGTGATATAATGTTTAAATTTATTATTTCGTTATCACCCTTTAAACATATTAAATTTCAAATATTAAATCTAGGGCAGTAATCACTATTCAAAGTTTTGCTTATTTTGTGATCTGTGAAAATTCGTTTTGTTAACAATGATTTGTGAATTATAATAGTGAAACCATAAACTGAATAGGGTTGTCCACTGGCGAACAGCAAGTCAGTGACAGAGCGGTAACTGTATGGAACCGAGCATTGTGTTCCTTTCCATATATATTGAGTAGATGTGTGCTTGAGCGAGGACAAGGACGACGATTCGAAGATCTTTGGTAGCAGATTATATGTCTCACAGTTATTAGTAGTTTATTTATATGAATCATACATTTTTTAGTTATAGGTGAAAGATGTAAAACAGATCCGACGGTGATGGTTACATCTCTTGTTTGTCGAACAAAGCCTGCAATGCACGTGCTCTTTATATATAATCCAACAACATACGACAAAATTAAGACATGCATTAAGAGTTCCATCCGACAGTAATTCGGGATGAAATCCGACTAATTCATTCCAGTAAAATATTAGTCTTTTGACCACCAAAAATAAGAAAAAAAAGAAAACAAATACCGAAAATTAAACTATACTTAGTTGGTGAGTAACATACTCACTTTACTTTATTATTGATCTAAAATGTGTCGATAAAAAAAAAGATCTAAAATAGAACATTATTTCGATTGAGCAAACTGATTTTATGAAACATTGATATTTTTCTTTGTTGACTATATTATTGCGACTAAGCTGTCCACAATCAAACTTTTTAGAACATATTAATTTAATGTTAATGTCGCATACCTTTTTTTTACTGAACAAGGTTTTATACATTAGAAAAAGAAAGTTTTTTATTTGTTTTTATAAATATTTTTTTGTGAATTTAAGAAGAAACTTTGGTGACTTTATTGAATAAAGACTATAATTGTTCATATTTTTCTTTAATAGTTTTGTCTCCATTCCTTTTCGCCCTCTTTTTCTTTAAGAAAGTTATAACAAGTTACAAAGCGTTTTTTTTTCTTTTGGAAAAGTGAGATATGAGATTTGAGAAATTTCTAACCATGAATTAGTATATATCGTGTCTTTGAGAATTTATCTTCCAACAATTCATAATTAGACTATACTATAAATCTTGGAATATCATCAAACAGAACTTCTATATCACATTATCACTACATTTTGCCAGATATACCATTTCCAGCTTTCTTTATCTTTTTTCTTTTTGAAACTATCTTTATCTTCTTCTTGTTAGCTTATACAACCTCTAACTTGAGTTATCTTTATACATAGAATCAGTTTTGATAAAACATCTAGACGAGCTAAAGATTATTTTTATGGCACATCAAGCCACTCAATAACTATAACGCATGTATGATTAAAGCTGATCACATTAAGCAGCTATTGCATACTCCCTCTGTTCATAATGTATGATTTTTTAAACAGTTTTTGATATTTCAATATATATATATATATATATATATATTTTCATTTTTCTAGGAACTTTTAACTTTATTATAAACTATATAGCCAATAGTATTTTACAGCCTATTAGTGATTGGTTGAAATTTTTTAATTCATATTATAATGATAGTTTTTAGACAAAAAGTAACTTTCTTAACAGTTGTATATATGATTAAAACATCATACATATTATAACAGATAGAGTATAATTTATAGTTGGTATGTTAATGCACAATTTTATTATGCACGTCGTCATGATACTTTAAAACGAATACACAGTACATCAGCCAACGAATTCTACAAATATGAACTATTTTTTGGGTCTTTGCCTCGTTAGGAAGTCGCTAATTCATCTCAATAAAGTTTTATTCAAATCGATCCCCGAACAAATAAGAATTACTAAATCATTTATTTTTGCCCTAAGCTAAGACGTGAAATTGTCATAGTATAATTAAACGAATAAAGGTGAGACATAGAACTGACAAAAGGCAGGTAATGCTTTGGAAGTAGACTGCTTGTGGGCTGACCTAATTAACAATTCTTTGAGTATATTTAAAGTTTAATCATAATGTAATGATGTTTTTAAGAGTGTCCTTTTTATTGTTAAATTGGCGAACCTTTTTTTACTATTAATTTTTGGAGTTTTCTTCTTGAACTATGGTGACACCAGAATATTCTCCTACAATTTCGAGGCTTTGTAACATATACTATAATATTGTTCCCTTTGCTTTGATAGATAATAGATATTCGTAGGCATAACATTTCCAAAAATACAAACATGTATGCATATAACAAATGTTGGGTATATTTATACTGGTTCATATCGTACAACATCTTTGAAAGAATTATATTCCAATTCGAACTATATATATGGTAGTTATATTTGGCAAAATTTTCAGAATTTGTTATTACAAAAAATATATACAGTTAGCTTAAATTGCAAAGTCAGACAGATGTGGATCTAGATGGTACATTACAGATATACCACATGCTCTTGGTTCATAAGAAAGTAGAAGAATATATACTTTTCGCAGATGCATTATTAGGTTAAAATGGAGACATATCCCTTTGTGATCTTGCCTCGTTCGTTGGGAGAGAAAATAAAATAAAAATAATAGAGTGCCAATTATATTCAAAAAACATATAAAGTATATATAGTAGACACACACTACAAACCTGTCATAGATAACACACATGCATATATCTCTACATACAATTGGTCTTTAAATTTCATGCTAGAGTGAGAACTTCTATAAGTTTTGACCCATAGTATACAATATTAGGGTTTAAATTTGGAGTTCAAACTTCAAAGTTAAGGGTTCATATATGTGTATTATCTTTTTTTTTTTTTTTTTTGGTCAAACATATATGTGTATTATCTATGCATGTATTTTTGATAAGTATTATCTATGCATGTTAATTTTATACATGTGCAGCAAGTATGTAGATGAGTACAAAGTGTATATATATATATATAAGAGGGTGCGATCAATAAACGACATTTCAAAGAAGACAAAGGAAAGATTCATGGCATTATACTTTGACGATATACACATCAAATAAATAAGAGACGATTAGAGTTAAAAGTATACATATGTCACATAGTGAATGATAATGGTATCATTGTTTTTACTACCATTTTGACCAATCCAATACTAAGTCAATCACTATAGACAATTATTACAAGACAAAAAATATTTTGTTTTTGTTTTTTGCGTTTCCCATTACCAACGTTATACATATCGACCACTATATCTACACTACTAAAAAGCTTATAAAAATCCCATAGCAATGTATGCTAAAAGTTATATATGTAGACCAATGATTAAGACTGATGACAGTTAAATTCTATGAGTTTTTTATACATGAATCGGATAAGCTGCTCTTATTTGTGGACTCCATGGACTTTTCGATCATATGCTATGTTAAATCATTTATATGGTCTGTGAAGTATTGTTCGTACTAGAGTTCATGATGCATTCGTGCTACATAGACTATTTTCGAACTAGAATTGATGATGAATTCATGCTACATAAACTATTAACCCAAGTTTATTTATGCTTTTAGCTATTACATTATAGCAAGAATCTTTTTGGTCAAAAAATAGCAATAAATCTCAAAGTTACATGTCTTTTTCCAAATAATGATTCCTCCGGTTTGTAAGCAAGCAAATAAACACAGCCAATCACAGCTAAAATAGCTGTATTCTCCATACAACAAAAAACTGTATTGATAATCTTTCAAGTATAGGTTCTCTATACGCTGTTAAACTACGTTCATTTTAATACCCAAAATTCGCTTTTCTTATTTAAAACACTAATAAACATTAAATGAAACTTAACAAATCTCTATAATTTACAAACAATTCTCCAGAAATTCTAGTTTTATTTTCTGTTTGAAAAATAAAAGTAACTAAATTTTGTGTAATCTTAAACTTTGTAATAAAATTTGAAAATTTAAATACTTAATTTAGTTTTTTCTGAAATAGAAAATAAATTATTTTTTTGTATATTCAAAATTATTTTAAAAAAAGTTTTTAAAACATTGGCTAATGTATTTACCTTCTTTCTTAAATATTAAATTAGAAGTAGAAAAATTTCATATTCTCTCTTTGATTTTGGAATTTTAAAAAAAATTGTTATTACCAATTTTAGTTGAAATAATAAAGTTTGGTTATTAAAATGGGAAGATTTTTAAGAGTTTGTATATTAAAATGAGTAAAATAATTAGTTCAGTTATTAAATGGGTAACAAAAAAGTTTGGGTATTAAAAAACTTAATGAAATTTAGTTGGGGTATTTTTATAGAATTTTCCCTTAAATTTAATGAATATTTTAAAATGTTTAGGTTTATTTTAATTTAATTGAAATTACAACAAATAGCCATTAGATTATTTATCTGACCATTAGCAAGAAAAATTATGATATTCTATATATTTTAAGAATTAATGACCAGTTTAGCTCACCAAAACCATAACATCATATCTCAACTTAGAAGTTCTCCTCTTTCTTTTTATCTATTTCAAATATTTTTAAATTATTAATGATTTTTTATCTCATTTAAAATTATATTTTATTTTCTAAACATGCCATCATTTGAATTATTTAAAACAAATATATATTTCTCAAATAAATATAAGTAACCATATAAGTACAATGATCATTATGTTTCTATTCTATATTTCTTTTGGGAAATTTTCAAGTTTACCACATTATTCATCTTTACCTTCAATAATGAGATATTTTCAAAAATATCCTTGAGAATTAAAATAAAAAAATTAAAATTCTAAATTTTACTTCCTAAATCCTACCCCACCCCTCAACTTTAAATCATAAGTCTTAGATTAATTAACCAAAGGGTTATAAGTGTGTTTTCCTCTCTTAAAATTTAAGGGTAAAAATGATTAAGGTAAACATAAGAACTGGTATTCAACTTATGATATTTTGACATTTTTCTATTCCTTTTTTCTTTGATAACCAACATTTTTTTCATTTTAATAGAATATATATTCCATGGTAATATATATAGTTGTGTGCCATTGATATGAGTTAACTGGTCTATAATATACAAAAAATTATAGTAATCTTGTATAATATAGTGTTCTATTTTATGACTAATGTATATTATGGTACAATATTCTTCTCTATTTTCTTGAATCTTTTTTTTCTTTTTCCTCACTAACTCTCCTCTTTCAGCAACAATTCAAACATAATTTTTATTATGTTTTTTTCTTATAAATTGATTTTTTCTATACTATTTGTTTAGTAACGTAATATACTTACTATCATATTTTAACTGTGTACATCACAGTTATTACACTCATTTTTTTCTCCTTTGGTTCTTCTTTACTTTTTTTTTTCTCTCTTAGCAACAATCAAACAAATATAGTATACATATACCTGAGTGAATTGTATACATAGAACTACCGCGATTCAATTACTTCAAATTATAATTTAATACAAAGATAACAATTATATATGTAATTCAAATACTTCAAATTTTAATTGTGTATGTTGCTAATTTTTTTTCTTATTGAGTACTTTTTAGTTGCAGGTATAAAAGCATTTCTAATATAAAATTCTATATTTTCTTCCAAAATAGAATAATTATATTATGAAATATGATTTGCTCCGGTCCTATTCTATTTTGAAGTGAAAAAGGAAGTAACGAAGAAAAAAATAAATGAATAAATTCATCTATAAAATAAATCTATTTTTCACTATATTCTAGCGTAGGGTTAGAACTATTTTTACTCGAAACTCCATTTAAATTTTCTTTTTGACTATTGTTCTTAAATCTTTTTTTCAGTTTTTGGACATGATACTCTTCAGTTGTTTGTTTGTGAAGAAAGTGTGGCTAACGCTAAACGAATATTTTAGTCTTGGACTGCCTTGAACCCCTAGTTATTGGGTATGTTGTATGTGTAACTGTGTTATTTAGATGTAATGAGTATTTGTTCTCCTTGTAATATCATGGAGATGGTGCGAGCCTTTTTTCCAGCACGTCCATCACCCTTAACAGGTGGGTCATCAGCAGTTGTGACGGGCTCAAAGGGTTAGCATTTGGATCTTCACCTTGGCCAATGTGGACTTCAACCATTACACTTTTCATTGCATCCTCCAATGTTGACTGAAAGATGGTTGTCCACTTCTTGAGCTCTGTTCTTAAACACACATGCATATCCGGGCAAAAATATTATCACCCTGCCCGGTCGTTTCTTCCCTGGTTATTCAACTCGTCAGTAAGTCGAAATGATATTTCCGAAAGCATATAAGATACACGAATCTAAGGAGTGGAAATACCTTGCAATCAACCAGAAGCATATCGAGGCTCGTGGGTCCCTCCCCCTTTCTTAGCATTCTAGCTTCATAATCGCGTAGAAGCCTTGCCACAACTCACTGCCTATAGTGACCAAGCTTCAATTCAGAGAAGTATAACTCCGAAGAAGCCATTCCGTAAACAATTAGGAGAAAAATTTTGGAAAAAAAAAAACACACCGAAGAATTATGGGTTTGCACTGTTACTGACTACATCTATATATATACTGCAGCCATGGAAACCGCTATTAACAACCCATAGTGGAAATCATTGATTGAAAATAATAACTCCGGCCGTTACGTAGTCTCCAGACCGACAACCGTTTTGCAGAGCTGTTGCTTTAGACCAACATTAACCGTATTACCCTTCTTGGGTTTCTTAAGCATTATTTAATTAGTTAATTGTACTATCATTGTAGTTAAGAAACTTAGTTAAGAAACTATAAGAGAATGAAGTCCAATGGGGGTTTCTTAACTAGAGATCCTTAATTTTTTTTAAAAAAAAAAGAATAGTAATGACATAAAATTTAATAAAGACTAAGAAGTAAGAGGATGCGGACTGTATAGTTCTTCATTCTCTCGAAGATAGCTCTGCTAGTGAGCACAGCACTGATGATAACACTCAATCCAGGTTCGGTGAGAACAATATCTGAAGCACCACGAGCAGCATCTGTAGCATCGGCCACAGCAATACCAATATCTGTAGTTGTTAATAGTAGCGAGTACCTTCTGCCTAAGGGCAGGCCTGGCATTAGCAAGGTCGAGGATCTGCTCGGGAGCACCTTTGCTGACTCTGTGCCAGTTACCATCAGAGTCGATGTAAGTCAAAGCAGTTCTCTTGTCCACAGGGTTGAATGGAAGGAAGTGGACCTCCTTGATCCCAGCTCGGGCCTACCAAATGAAACATAAGAACAAACTCAAAAAGTAAAATCAAAACTGACAAGAGTTAATACCTCCTTTGGATCACTAAGCATATTAACCATGGCTGCATCAATAGCATCCTGGTTTTCAATCCTAGAAGCCATGGCTGCAAATAATAAGACTTGATCTTTCTCAACGTCCTTGCAGAAAGACTCAACCAAGTCCTTGTCCACACTCAGTTTATTGAGAGTCAGTGTCCCGGTTTTGTCACTGCACAGAACATCCATACCTGCCAGCTCTTCAATGGCAGTTATACGCTTGGTGATGGCACCTTGCTGAGACAGCCTGTGAGACCCAATAGCCATAGTCACGGATAAGACCGTTGGCATAGCAATGGGGATACCACCGATCAAGAGGACCAAGAGGTTGTCAATTCCATCTCTGTACTTCCTTTTCTGAAAAAGGTACATGACGAATATTTCGACCACAATACCAATAGCAATTGAGCAGATGCAGAAGTTCCCAATGGATGTAAGAACTTGCTGGAAGTGACCAACTTGGTTAGTGCTGTCCACAAGGTGAGCAGATCCTCTTGGATTGGTCGTCGGTTTCGATCTGTGGTGGGCTTCGATTCGGTGGTGGGTTTCGATTCATCCTCTGTTACGGAGAAGACGAGAGCGTGGAGAACGACGACGGAGGATTGGAGGTGGAGGATCGGTGTGGTGGGTTTGTGTGGATCTTCGTCTTCGATCAAAGGAAGCGGAGAAGACGAGGAATGACTCGAGAGAGAGAGAGACCAAAACAGAAAAAAAGCTTTCAATTTGGTGTGGACACGTGTGTTGAAACTGAAGTTAATAATCGGTTTCAAAACACCTCTATTAAGGATCGATAACTTTACTTTTCTTCCTTTTTTATTTAATTAAATGCCAAATTAATGTTAATAACCCCTTTAAGGACCTGCGTTAAAGATGGTCTTACCTATGTTTCTTGTTGTGGGCCTCACTAAAATATTATCAAAATTATCTCGTAATAGGCAATGTATTCGACGTCTGAGTTGTCCCAGCCGTACGCTTGAAACTCAAACATTCACACAGACCCAATATATGAAAAAGCCCACACACAACAAATCCAATTGTTACGGACAGAGAAACGAAGAATGAACGAAATTATTCTGAATATCTTGTTGCTTACGTGGAGGTCTGAGGGAAGAGCATGATGACGTGGCTTCACCATCGGGAAGGAGAACTCTACTTTATATAATAAGATATCTTGTTGCTTACGTGGAGGTCTGAGGGAAGAGCATGATGACGTGGCTTCACCATAGGGAAGGAGAACTCTACTTTATATAATAAGATTAAGATTAAGATTATTTAGTACTACCTCCGTTTCGATTTATTTGTCGTTGTAGAGAAAAATTTTTGTTTCAAAATAAATGTCGTTTTATAATTTCAATGCAAAATTTATTAATTTTATCTGTTATTCTATTTTTCATTGGTTGAAATGTGGTTAGGTGTATATGTAATAGTATTTTTATCTAGAAAATATGTAAAATTAAATGTTTTCTTAATCAGCGTGCATAAACCCAGAACGACAAGTAAATTGAAACGGAGGGAGTATTAATTAAGAAAAATATTTCTCTTTTTTTTTCCTCGATGAAAGACATATAGAGTTTATATCTATAACAATAAAATTGCATTTCCTCTCTCCACGGGCTGCCACGCCAGCGAAGAAGAGTGGGCGTTTTTGGACACTTGGCATAGCAAACACACAGCTTTCTCTTGCGTTTTATACATTGAAATCGTCTTGGGCTTTTATGGGCATGAACTGAGCTTTTGTTGATTATTCGAAGCAAAATGTTACTGGGCTTTTCTGGAAAGGAAACATTACAAGCCTATAAAAAACGGAGGTTTCTTCTTCGTTAACCACAGAGCAACGAAACTCCAGAGCTTCATCGCCGTTCTGATTCTTCTGTAACGCTTAACCCAGCCATTAGTACACGAGTAACTCTGAAGATACTCTTGCTTTACAATGCGTATGGGCCTTAAGTCAAAATTCAAGCCCATTGATAAGCTAGGTTTCTTCTCTTCTTGCCTTCGATCTTCTTAGGCGAAGAAGCCGTAGGTTCCAGATAACTACGGCATCGATCATCTCCCGTAACGTCTTTATCTTCCATTAATGTACTTTACTCCGAGCTTTTATTTGGTTAACCTACTCCTCCCACTCAAAATCGTTCAATCGACCTCATCGCATTCAAGGTAACCGACTATGAGTATAAATATCCAGTGATGAAAGAGAGAAGTTTACTGCGGAAAGGTCGTCAGAGTTTCCCTTTTTCTCTGTTGTTCCTGCAGAAGGTAGAATATTCTTCAAAGATGATCTGAGGTGAATAATTACTATGTATATCTTATCTTGCGATTCATGACACTTTTAATCTTCATTGGTGTTCATATGGAAATGCCCGGGGGTAAAATTCTTGGCTGTTTCAGAAAAAGATTGACCCCTCTATTTACAATATTGAAACTATAGACGCTCCTAAGAAAGAAGTCGGTGTCGATGGGAACGCAAGTCTCTAGGAAGGTATCAATGTTCATTTTTTGGTTATGCAGTGATTTGTATTCTTCCCCTTTTATAGTATTGATTTAGCATGACTAATGGTGATTCATCTAATTAGGGGTTTTTTAGTTTCAAATGTTTTGTATTAGGTGTAGTCTTGAATCTATATCATAAGCCCTGAACCATTTTGTTGCAGGTTTAACACGTTGAAGGAAAAGTGAAGGAGACGCTTTTACAAATAATGGAAACACTGTTTGTTTGTCTTATTTCAGGAAGATTATGTAGAATTATAAACCAGCTTTATAACTCATGAGACGAAGTTAGCAATTTTAACCTCCAAGAAGATGATGAAGAAAGCCTCAAATCTCTCAAAAACAGGAAACTCATATTTTTAATGAAGTGAGAGGGGTTTGCAGATGTTTATATTTTATTCACATGGTATTTAAAAGAGATATCGCAAGTTACAATGATGTGTATTCTAAAGGCTGGCAGAGGCTAGAGCAAGGAGGGGAGCAGCGAAGCTCAACTACTGCAAATAGGCTATGAAGACTTGAACATTATTTTAATCCAACTGTGGTGTTATGAGAAAAATGCAGCAGCGACACTCTTTTGACTTTCGTTAGCCGATAAGAAAAAGATCATAATAGTTGGATCCGGTGCGATACCTGACTTATTGGATCCTCTCAAGAACGTGACTCCGAGAGGGAAGAAAGATGAAGCGACCGACATTGATGGTTGATCAAGCTTTAACAATACTCCGAGACCTTTCAAGTTAACCTAGAAAAATCTGGGATAGAAAAAAAGTGAATACGGAAGGAACAAACTAGAAACGGAGAGAACGCAGCAGCAATCTTGCTTTATATGTGTAAGCGAGACACTGAGGGACTGGTCTCGATAAGTAGACTCGATGAGGTTGTGCCATTGATGGTTCTATCGAAGAACGGAAGAGAGAATCAGAAGGAAAGCTATGTCTTTGTTAGAGCTTCTTCCTAAAGCGATTACTTGACCTACAAATTTTTTGTTCAGTTGTTATGTAAATATTTTGTTTAACGGATTTTATTTTTCGGATGCAAAATCCATTCATGGGTCAAAACTTTTGAATTAATCCTTTTCGTTCCTGATTCATACATTTTACTTGGAAGAGAAGCAACAGTAGTAAATATTGGATACATCTACATTATTAGTTAAATGTCTAAATATTTATTATGTTCCTTCCTTCGGCATGCTATAGGGGACTACATGTACTTATAAACCGGCGTGGTGATCAGAAGACTTATTTTCTTTGTTTGATGTAACAAAACTTTCAAACAAAAATATCTCATAATTTGCATTTTACATGATCATCAAGTGACGAAAAACAATTCTGAAATCAGTGATTGAGACTATTTAATGTTTTGTGATTGTTTGAAAGTTTCTTAAACACGAAAGCGAAGTGTGTCATATAAGTCTTCTCTTTGTTTTTTTTTTGTTTTTTGATAAGAATGTAAACTTCATTACTTGGTAATGTAGTTAGATACAAGATGAACTTGGATCTTAATCTGCCATAAGAGAAATCTGTTTTAAGAATTCCCCCCAAAAGTTAAAAAGACCATAACACATTAAGAAGGTTTAAGGATGAATTATTGATTAACAACATGTCCTAGAGCTTTAAATTCAAAGATCAATAGCACATGTTGAAACTGAGCTCCAGACGGCTACACTGTCAAGCACTGTCGGAACACCTACAGATCATGACCGAAGCCTAGGGGAAATGGGCGACTGCGCCTAGCCCGAAAGAAAGCAAACCCTTACACCCTAAATAGTTAGCTTGAGTCACAAGAAGTCAAGAACTCAGAAAGTTCTGGAAGATTAGTTGATGGTCAACAAACGAGATGCAAATCATTTTGAGATCAGAGCCAAACACTTTGAGCTACAACAGACGATCCAAATGACTTAAATTCATAGTGAAACAATATGCCATTTGCAAATATCATTTTGCATCTTATCGAGAAGAAGAGTAAAATGATTAAATTTTTTGCTCAATGTGTATTTATTTCTTTTTTTTTTGTAATAAAATTGGGAAAGAATAGCATTAAAATGAATATGTTTCTAAGGTTTGTTGAAATTGGTACATTTTGAAAAGATGGATTCCTCATAAAGACGTTGGTACATGTTCGATTGGGAATAACATATTTCAATAATCATGTTACCAGTTTAGTTTCTACTCAACATGTTCGATTTCTGAGTCATAGCAAGCAATTTAGTTCTATCCAAAAAAAAAAAGGTTCCACTGTAAACAATCACGGTTGAACATAATACAAAAATATAATATGACAACCAGAGCCAGCTCACGTGTGCTAGAGGAGCAAAAGCACCAGGCCCATTTTATTTCGTAAACAAATTCTTATAAATTAAGGTCTGTGTAGAAAATTTTCTTTATAAATTAGGGTCTTTTTTTGGGAAAGCACCTTTAAAATATTACACATGTGAATCAAAAACACAAACCCACAGAAATGATCTACATTTTATTTTTCTTTCTTTAAAGTTTAATAGCATCCGATTCGTATAAAAAGAGAAGGGAAGGCATCTTATTAATTTCAAGATACACATGTACTAATCTATTATATATTAACGTCTAAATATATATAAAATGCTCCAAATTTTGTAATGCTCATGTTTCATTTTAGAATATAGTAATTTCTAGAACATAATCATTTTAAAAATTATAGTTACACTTTCAAATGTATGATTTTAAATATAAACCTAAGTAGGTTAATTTTTTATATCATATTTAAGTATGTTTTCATAAAAACTTCTTAGTGATTTTAAAACTATTAATAATTAAGTTTTTACTACTTTAAGTTAACGCTATAAAATTACTTACACATTGTATCCAATCGAATGATAAAAACTTTAATTTGTTGTGTTAAATGAATAGAGATAGATGAAGTCGAAAACAAAATTTATATAATGTATAAATCATTATAATTATACACTATGAATGGTAAACATACTATAAAAAAAGCCAAACCATTGACATACAAGTTAGAACAAATAGAAATAAACAAATTACACATATTAGATATTCTTATTTCTAAAATAAATTTATATTGTATAAGAAAATTGGTCAAACGCAATAAAAATTATGTTTTTATCAAATTAAAAGCCACAAAAAAATTATAATTATTAAAATAGTACAATCTCACAAAATATGTTTATCCAATAGCTTTACCTTATATTTTAAATTCAACTTTATTTTTCCTGTTACGACTATCAGCTATTTATGATATTTTACTCATTCAGTCCATGATAACAGCTTCTACCATCCAACCAAATAACAAAATAAAACAAGTCAACACCCTACAAACCCGAGAACACTTAAGAGGCTACAATAAAATAAAAATTACATCAATTTCGGTAAAAGCCAATTTCAAACCTCAACTCTAGCATGTAAACAATTTAAAATTTATCTAATTTAGACATATATATTTCATACAGTAAACGTTTAATCAAAACATTAATAAGTACACCAGGTCTTCAACCAACTAAAGAAAAGTCAAAAAAAAATATCAAAAAGTTAACACTGAAAAATGCAGCACACATTTTAAACTAATGGCACAAACACTAATATCATATCCATAAAATGGCTTATATTTAAAAACCCTTAAATTCAAAACAAAATTCAAATGTTCATAGCACAAATATAAGACAACCCGCGCGTAGCGCGGACACACCACTAGTGTAGACATAAAAGTGGTTGGTAATTCTAACAAAAACAATTTCCTTTTATCATCATAATGTTCTAATTAATGATTTCTAGGTCTATATGATGCCTATATGGGTGGTTAGAACTTAGAATAATAAGTTACATTGTATTGAATTACCTTCTTCTTTTTTTTTTGTATTTTGGATATCATGAACATACTTTTCATGGTTCAAGTGATGATAACTTTGTTCTTAATGTTGCAATGACTAAGACCATCTCCACTAATCCTTCATTTTTAAGGGAAACATAAAAATGAGGTTAAACATTTTTGTATGATGCATTATTTGAGGGAAAAGTGAGTATATAAATAGTGTTTTAAAAAAAAATTAAGGAAATGTTATTCACAACTTGATTTTAGTGTCAAACTTTTTTATTCATAAATTAATCTGTAACTTTTATATAATTTTGTTTTGTATCTAAAAAGTTAATATTTATGTTTTATTCTTTAACAACATTGTTTAACGAAGTTATTAGTACTTTCATAATAAAATTATAAATCTGTATAAATCATTGTGTATTTTTGGGAACTAAATTTATGTATATAACTAAGATTTAGTTCAAATAAATATTTAGGTAAATTATGTAATTTTAAAATAATAAGCATAACTAAAATTAAGAATAACTATTAATAATACAATATATTTAAAATCTTTTTTTGATGAAAAATACGAGAAACCATTAGAATGAAATACAAACATATTTTGAGTTTATCTCATTTTGAAGAAAAAATAAGAGTAACTGTTGGTGATATTTTTAAATAAAATATATTGACATTATATGCATTCATGTATAATAGAATAGAATATATAAGAAAATATAAAATATCTGTTTATCAAAAAAAAAAAAATATAAAATATCTGAACTTATCAAAACGCTAAAACTTCGGCTCCTATTGTTCCAGAGTTCTTTTTCTTTTCTGCTATCCACCTTGATCTATATATTATGAACTTTTTGCTTTTCTTTTTTTTGTTGTTGTTGACGAAAGGCTATTCTATTACTCAAACAACCAGAAGTGATCTTGATAATTAGACCGGAATAGAAAAATCAATAAAATAAAGAGTTTTGTGGAAAGATCTAACAAGCCTATCTAATGAATTTAAAATCTGATTTGCGTTTTTGAAATATGGATGATCTTAAAAACCGAAAAACATATTTTCAGTGTTTCTATCTTCTCCAGTTTTGTTGTAAAGCGTGACAAACTTTTACTCTTTTTTGGCTCGTAAATGTGTAATTTATATGCAAAACATAAGATGAAGACGGTGAGGATAATTACTTGAAGGTGTTTCTAGCAAATACGCTATATCACACATTTATGTTTTATATCCCCTGCCTCTGTTTGGAAACAAATTAAAAATTTCGATTAATTAAGTTTATAACAATAATCAAATACATATAAGTTATTAGCATAGTTCAGCTATTTTTACCCATATAACAACATATCTTTTAATTTTATTACTAACAAAAAATATATTATTTTCAATTCATATCGAAACCCAATTACATTTAAAAAAACACTTGTTCTCCTTTCTTTACATTTTTATTTTTTAAAATTAAAAAGAACCCAATCATACATTACATGTATAAGAAAACTAGGTGTTTCCGTACCATGTGCAGATAATCTTTTAAATTTAAATTATATTTTAAATGAAACGTGGTTATATTTTAATTTTTTATTTATATCAATATTTTAATATAAAATTTTATTTATTTCAAAAAAAACTAATATAAAATAAACTATTTAATCTACTCAAATATATTTAAGAATATATTATATATATGTACATATTTAAAATTATAATCTTAAATAGATTTCCATTTGTTTATTTGAATTAAAATATATTAAATCAAACTGTATAAAATTAGAAAATGATATAAAATTATAAAATTATCAGAAAATAAAAAGATAAAACTAAACAAAATTTTTGAAACGTGTAAATATATTAAAAACAGTTGGTATTAATAAAAAATTGTTTCTTAAAAAGATTGTATAAAATTTTGAATTTTTTTTAGTAATAGACATTGTAGAATTATAAAAATAGACAAAAATAATATTTCAAATTTTGTAAACATTATCATATTATTTATGTTATATTTAAATATAATTATTTTAATGATGATATATCAGTTATTATCATATTTTTACAAGTTCATTTAATGATGATATATAAGTTATTACCATATTTTAAAAAGTTTACCAAAATTAAAAATAAACATTAAATTTAATTGTTCATGTCACATTTTTCTTTAAGCCATGTCATCTTTTTGGTGTGTCATGTCATCATTTTTGATGAAATTGAATGTGGTGATGGCACTTGTCAAAATTACTTCACAAATAATGTCTAATGATAACAAATTATTGACATATTATTGTTAACAAAACAAACTATATTTTTAACAGTTTACCAATTTAGCCACCATTAATTCATACTAATAGTTTTTACTTGAAAATTGATTGCAACATGTCTTTCACATATTACAACGCAATATTTTTTCTAAGTTTGCCACATTAGAAAATTGGATTCTTTATTCCATGTCATTCTTATCATCGATGTATTATTTGAGAATCATCTTCTATTTTTTATTAATTGCCAATTTAGCATGTCAATGTGTCTTTTTTTTATGAGCATTCTATGCTCATGTGGTGCCCGTAGAATAGTTTTCAACGTACCATATAAAAAACTCTTACTCACCTAAGAAAAGTACATTTCCTACCATATTAAAAGCTTCAACCGACTATAATAACCATAATTATAGTTAATTCCATTGCCATAAACATGTCCAACAAAGCAAAAATGGCACCACCATTAAAATTTGAAATTAATATGTCCAATAAAACAACCAACCTGTCTTACAGTATATGACTATGATTATATGATGCATAACTACATTTTGAATAAAACTGTATGACTCACATTGTAAAAAGCTTCGTCACAGCTTTTTGTATAAAGCTTCATAAGCTCTAATGGCAATTCTTCATAACACATCATTTTGTGTCTTATTTCTTTGTCACATTGAAGATCATATTTCATATTTCTTTAACATAGTATGTACCTACAAAACGACAATTTTGAGTTATTGTTCTTTTAATAGTAATTTCTCATAATAGAGCTCGAATATAAGCAAACTTTTTACAAAACACATTCCACAAGGAAATAATGGACATTAAGAAAACGTATTTTAAAATTTCATCAAAGATCCCATTTCGAATCCTATAGCATGGGGGTAAATTCATTAAAGGTCTCATTCCATTGTATATATGAAAACATATTCATGTCTATGAACGACTGTTTCAGGCATTACATATTTTCAAATTTAGATTATTGATCAAACTTGGAGTCGTTTTGTTTGATCAATAACCATTTTAGTATCGTTAGTAAATGTGTACTATTATTAAATATGATTCAACGTAAACAATGGTCCGGTTTTGTTTGATTTTTTCTGTCATAACAAGTAAATACATGCACTTAATAGTTATTATATATATGAGATTCGTAAGTTTCAAGAAAATGAATAGTTGTATTAATGTAAAAGTGTTTTGTTGAAGAAAATTTTGTAAAAGAGGTAACTTAAATCCTGCAATGTTAGTAGTAATGACGAAACTTGGTTCCCAAGCTCATGGTTTTATTCATACAAGTAAATAAAAGCTTAAATGATGCGATTTTATGTATCCTCATTATATATTAGTGTTTAAATGAAAGTTTTCTATATTGTTATAGTGAATTATGCATATGTTGGTCAAAATTTATTCCTTAATATAATAAGTGATTCACCCGCTTGGCCATAACACAAATCTTTTCTCATCAATGCGTTAGAGTATTATATACGCACAAACTTCTTGGCCAAAGAGAACCACAACTAACGTAAACCTTTTCTCATTGTTTATGTTTGTAAGAGGCTTCAAATTTATTACCAACTATGACGGATCTTCATATATATTATTTGACCCAAATATTTTAGAGATAGAAGCCTTCGAAAAGAAGTAAGAGTTAAACAACATTGTTTCCTCAACTTGTGTTTCTTTTGTTGATTAAAAAGAATTAACATATTATTGAAATGTCTTTTTACATGATTCCAGCCAGTGCTTTTTGATGAGATACATCAAGATTCGAATTCATACCTAAGCTTTTGTTTTTCAGTTATATACTTATATGCAGTTACCATTTATTATTTGCAAAAAAGTTTTTTTTTGAGTACGCATACTAAGTTTTTGATTTTTTTAAATTGAGGGATTTTATGCATCTTATCTTATATGGTTAAGCTTCTAAATACATCTAAACTACATGCTAAAGTAACTAATCCATTATTCAACTAATTAACAGAATTCTTCAAAACTTGAGACACTAATATGAGATTCACTGTCCTTACTGTTGTTAAAGCGTCGTTTGAATAATACACAAGGATAGCTCTCCGGTCTTCTGTTAATTTCCAAACCTAAGTTTCGTTGTCTTCACCTGAGATTAGATATATTTGAGAAAGTATGCAAATGTAGGTTAGAAGATTCATACCTTAGATCCCTCTTCTAGACATACTTCACAAGTCGATCTATTGGAGCTTCGCTTTCGCATACAAATTTATTTGTAAGACTGTCGTTTTGTATAACTCTCCTCAGATTGTATACAGATGTCGAAATAGACAAATCATTAATCAGACTTGTTGAGAATGTTTAATGATGAGATGGAAGTGGAATATTTGGGTAAAGAGAGTTATGAGCACTGATCATTATGAAATCGAAACCCTAATCCCCTTCCTTTTGTGATTGGAAATGTTCCTCGGATTAAAAATCATGAACTGAACAAACTTAAGTTGACAAGGAAATGGACACACCGAGTTGCTGGTTTTATAAAAGACTGGTCCGTTACATTTCATATTTTGTTTTGATTGTAAAACCCAAAATTCAGCCATTCGACAAACTTTATCAAAATACCATATTCTAAAATTGTAATTAAACTGTAACTAAAGACTTCGTAAGTATGTATGCACATTTTTAATGTAAAACATGTGTATGCAATGAATCAAATATTAACCACACACAATGTTCTTCGTTACTTATGAACGAACCCATTATATCACACAAATATTTATCATTTAATTAATATCAAATATTTGTCTTTATATTTTACCTCGTGCAAGGTGCGGATCTCATCCTAGTTATTATTACCCAGTACACTTATTTTGATTATGGCTTAACTTTTGTAGAAATTAACGGAACTCTATTATTGGTATTGAACTATGTCTCTCGGCAAGGCCCATAATATAAACCGAATTTGGCCCCCATAAGAAAAGAGGCGGCCAAGGAAAGCCAAGTTAGATTAGGAAAAGAAGAAAATAAATCACCAAAATCGACAATAATAAGGAAGATCTCATACAAAGAGGATTCATTCATTATCACATAGAAGTTGGCCCAAAAAATAAGATTTTCATAGTTTTATCTTGTTCTTAATGAGTTTCTAGTTCTCTTTTAATTTCATTATATTTTCTCTTGTAATCAAAATTTGATTTCTTAATAAACATTTTTCAAATAACCCATCATTGACGTCATGTTTTCTTCTTGAACCCACCAAATTCAGACTTAATAACTAATGTCGTATGTGGGAAATTAGGAAGCAACACTAAAAGGATCAAAAATAATTGGAGAAGATGATAATCAAATTGTCGACAACACCGCTCAACTAGCTACATATCTATGCGCCGTGATGAGTATGATGTAAAACCTAATCGAACACTTTTAGCAACAAGATAAGTCGAATAAAGCAACCAACAAACGATTGGCCGCTTTATCTGCAACCTATGAACAACAATTCACCGAGGATCAAGATCGAAAACTGCACACTACAAGAAACAAGCCTATTCCCAACAGAATTCTCATTGGAAAAAGGTCCTTCGGGAATTCCAGAAGAAAACCCGACAAAATTCTATCGAAACTATTTTTTGATTTTCAAGTCAATCTTTTTTACTTCCGTCAAAAATTACCCACGGATTCCCAAAGGAAAATCAATTTAGGATCTTGAAAATATAGTAGTTTAGGAGTTAACGATCTCAAAAAATTATAGGGTCATATGACAAGCGTAAAAACAAGTTTGGACATAGTAAACCCTCATTACATCACCTAAGGGTATTCGATTGATTTTTTTATACCAATGGTATAACATAATCGGATAATCTTGATATTTTTTCATTTTTTGACCCTAAACTATAGAGTGTGGGGTAATCAATAAGGAATTCCTGACGGAAACAAAAAAAAATTAACTTCCATCGGAAATCCATGGGAAGTTCCCTATGGATTCCTGACGGAAGCAGAATGTGGAATTTCTGACGGAAACCAATTTTTTACCTCCTTTGGAATCTATTGGTAATCCCCCAGGAATTCCCTACGTATATCAGTTTAGAGTCTTGAAAATATAACTATTTAGGGGTTAATGATCTCAAAAAATAATTGGGTCATAGGATAAGTGTAAAAACAAGTATGGAGAAAGTAAACACTCCATTTTGTTTTCAAAATAACATCACCTAAGGGTAACTCGACTAAATCATAAACCTCAAAGTAATATTATGTATGCATACAAAAATGATTAAAAAAATTCGAGGATATTTTTTAAAAATTATTTTAAAGTGTTATTGATAGTGTGAGAATAATAAACTTTTGTATACCTATGGTATAACATAATAGGATATTCTCGGTAGTGTTTTTTCAATTTTATTAACCTTAAACCAAAATCCGTGGGGAATCCTTCGGGATGGCAATATATATCTTTTTGACTTCCATCGGGAACCCGTGGGCGAAATTCCCATGGAAAAAAAATTGACTTTTGTCGGGAATCTATTGGGAATTACGTAAAGATTCCCAATGGAAGTCAATTTAGGGTCTTGAAAGTATTATAGTTTAGGAGTTATTCACAGTCTAAAAAAATGATCAGGTCATACTATAGATGTAAAAACAAGTTTGGACGTAGTAACAATCAATATATATATATATTTTTTTTTGCAAAATAACATCACCTAATGGTAAGTCGACTGAATCTAAACTTTAAGGTAATATTATGTATAAATAACTAAATGATTAATGGAATTCTTTGATCACTTAAAAAATAAATGTTTTTGATAGTGTGTGAGCAGAGACGGATCCAATAAGAGATTAGGGGAGTCATTTGACACCGTTTATATAATAAAATAATGTTTTGTATAAAAAACTGTATAGATTCATCAGTCAAGATGGTATTTGGAGGTTTTGCCACCCTAAAGTCAAGTTCGATCGTCCATTACGACACCTTTGTTATAATTTTATTTAAAAAATATATTATGACACATGTTAAATTTATTGCTTATTCCATCACTGTGTGTGTGGATACAAAAATTTTGTATACCAATGTTATAGCGGAATCAGATATTTTGTTTTTCATTTTTCTTGTTAGGAATTCCCCATAGATTCCCGACATACACAAAAAAATGATATCCGTTGGGAATCCGTGATCAGAAATAAGTCAGGAACACGAAAAAGATCCGGGAAAGTACACTGCCAAAATTTCCGTTTACAACATGAAAATGAATATATATATTTAGGCCCTAACAATTAACTCCAAAGTTCATAACCACTTCAACAAGTAGATATTATTAACATTACCTAGTAATTAAATCTTAACTTATATATAATGAATTCGGGTGTGTTTTGGGCGCATAAGTATTTAGCTATCTACTCTGATAAAGCCTAAACACCATGTGTCTTCGACCAAAACCGTCTTGTTGTTTGTTTTTCTTCGATACATAACTTAATTTTATTAACGAAGCACAATGGCAGCATTGAGTTGACTTAACTATGTCAGGTGTCCTAGTTATTGAGCTAAGTTAATCAAAGTGTAAAAGATATCGCATTGGTTTTGGATTTAGTCAAGATCTACAAATTATGGACACTATTTTTTTAATGTAAATTATGGACACTATTTTACTTATATATAAAATGTAGATTTATGAAATAGTATGTACTCTTTTTGGTACTAATGTTAAAAATATAGTATGAACTATATGTAGGGGTCAAGTGTGAAAGCAGAAGAAAGTGGAAGATATATACAAACTTACGTGAATTGTGACAACAAACCTGGATTTTGGAGCCCATATGATCGAAGTTGTTGTGACATAGCCGCTTTCAGTTCTCAACAATCAGAAAATCAAATAAAAAGACTTTAATATCCAAAATTCTATCGTTGGGGATGGCCGGATGTTCAACCATAAGAAAATTGACATGTGAGTTTTAGTCTTAATATAATAGAATAGATTGTCACAATTTATTTGAAGCCTAACAACATAAGCCCAAATAAAATAACAGTTATATTATAAAAAAACAATTCTTTACACAAATACATAAATTATGTATAACATTTACCAAAATAAAATGATTCTAAGTTACTTAACATTGATATAAATTTGGTATGAACAAAAAATAATCAGAGGAATAGAAGTTGGATTTGGAAAAGCATTTGTAAGCTTTGTATATCAACTCGTCCAATGGTCAAGTGTGAAATAGGCTCTAGAATCACTATCAGCTTTTGGCATGATGATTAGACAAGATTTGATCCTCTATTTGCGATCACATGCCCTTCAAGTCTTTCAATAATCCCATAGACGCGAGTGGTATTAAAAATGATGTCTGGTAGTTAAACTCGAGTCGGAGTAGAAATCAGATTATTCAAATGACAGGAGCTGTCTTCCAGACCCGCCTCAAATGCTGGTATCATAATGTGATGATGTATACCTATGGGCATATGATCAAACTAATCCTACAAGGGCTTTCTCTACTTCACGGACTTAATGCTCTTCATCCTATGGGCACCAGGGTTACTGGTATAAACAGGTTTGGTTTCCCGGTAGGATTCTTAAGCATGCTTTTATTACTTGGATTATGGTTAGAGATAGGCTGGTAACGAGAGACAAATTGTGCAGTTGGGGTTTACAATTTCCTCAAGAGTGTGTGTTGTGTAATGCAAATGTAGAGACACGACAACATCTGTTTTTCAAATGATTTTACAGTCATGAGGTTTGGTGTTTTTTTCTACCGCGTCTCCATCTGTTGCTCATTTAGACTTTGAAGCAGGTTTAAGATGGTTGAAAGACCTTATTAGTGACATAAATATTGTTCTTGTCATTAAATTGTTTTATTAAACCTCAATATACTCCATTTGGAAATAAATAAATTTGAGAATTCATATTAATGTCTCAAGACCTCCTCAATCCAACATCTCAAAGATCAAGCAGTAGATTAAACTTCGGTTAGACCCTCTTTCTTGTATTCAACAGGTGCCTTGGGGGGGGGGTGCAAGCTTTCTCTCTTCTTGGTTTAACAACTTTTAGATTATTTTTTTGGATGTAGGTAGACTGGGCCAAGTTTTTGAGGTATTCCTACTAGTTGATTTCTGGATCACTGCATTTTTGTTGGGTTCAACCCAATTGTAATCAGGTTTTTAATATATATTGATGAATTTCAGTAAAAGAATTTTTTTGTCAACAGAAAATAACAATCTGATTTTAAATCGCGAGTCCGAATCTGGTGCACCTTAGAAAATCTTGTAACTTCTCTATTGTTTTGAGGTATCCTGAGTTCAGTAGTAACTACGCACTGGCGTTCGAGTGTCCAATCAGGTTCGGTTTAGTTTTAGTTCTTTGGGACATGAAATTTGATTTTATTTGGATATTGTTAATTTTTGGTTTGGATTCGGTTTGGATATAGTAACACATCGCAAATCCAAATATACCCATTTTCTTGAGTTCACTTACATGTCGGGATATGTCGGGTTTGTTACCCACATATTTGTTTAATTCACAAATTTGGCAAGTTTAACCAATTTGCATTAATAAAAGTTTGGTCAAATGATTTAGAAATTGTTAAGACGAGAAAAACATAAACATGTTAAAATTAAGCAAGTAACTACTCTATCAATGTAGGAAACATTATTTAAACTTCAAAATAAATCAAGATTATTTAAACTTTAAAACTAATCCTTTTCATAATTGAACTTCACATGTAATTTTCAAAACATAATAACTTCATTCTTTGACCAAATATCAAACATATATATTAACATTAGTATTTGAATTATGATTTTTATAATAGATATTTATTTTATATAGAGAATTTTTCTATAACAATACTAATTTTGATCATTAATATAGCAAAAGGTCAAAATGACCAAAATATTTCACTAAATAGATAAAGAGACATTTTTTGACCAAAAAAAAAGATAAAGAGACATTTATACCCTACATTAAATAATATAGATTTATGATTAGATTTGAAGGGTGAAATTTTAAAGAGGGAATGAGGTTTAGGATATAAAATAAATAAATATATATTTAAAACTATTTTAATATTTTTTTAACATTATTTATATTTATATATCTATAAAGTAATGATATAGAGTTTTTTACCTCTTTAATGAAATCATTTCCATCCTAATGCGTTTTAGTGAAAAAACTATTTTAGTGTGTTTTAAGAGAATTGTCTTTTTATGTACTCAATAGTATCTTAAAGTATTTTGTGTACTTATTCGAAATTGAGTTCGAGTTTGGTGTGATTTTCTTTTTTGAATTTTTGACATTTTTAAAAATTTTGGATACCCATTTGGGTTGAGTTTAGTTCGGATAAGATACATAAACTAGAAAAATGTAGAACAAATCCAATTCTACTTCGAATTCGATTTAATTTAAATTTATTTTTATCAGATCAGATTTGGTTCAAATTTTCAAATTTGATTTATTTGTCCACACCTAGTGGCAAGGGCGGAACTAGAAAAATATTTTGCAGGGGACAAAGTCAAAATTGTTCATAAAATTATAGATAGATTTGTTAAAAACATAGGGGCATATTTAAAATTTTATCAATGTTATACATAGAATTTTCAAAATGAGTTGGGGGCAGATGCCTCCGCTGTTATTTCATGTGGCTCCGCCACTGCCTAGTGGTAACCATGAGAGTATGAGATTTCGTTTAAAACTTTCAAAACTTTGCGAATATTCTCACTTATAGCAAATTTCGATGTTTTAAAAGTAATTATCGTCTTGTATAGCGATATCTCGATTTTGGGCAACTATTAAGAGGAAAGAAAGACGCGCAACCATAATTGTATTTCTTTAAGATCAGTTTACAGGCTACAAAGTTGTATTTTTATAGGCCCATTGATGTGTAAGAGAAAGGGCTTAATGACCCAATATAGTCTGTCCCCAAAACGATGTCGTATTAGTGGAATCTCGATTATCGTCAGTTTAGTTCTTCGTCGCCCCTCTGCGCTCCGTTCTTAAAAACTCTCTCTCTTTCGCAAGCAAAGCTAAGCTTAGCTTCTTGGATCTTTCATAGCACGAGTTTCGTTTCTAAAGGTAAGTTTTTGTCGATCTCCAATCTATAACAAACCAAACCCTAATTTTTTTTTGTTCATTTTTACAGTTTGCAATCTGAATTTGATTTTGATTGTTTGTTAAGAAGATTGTTCTGCGATGGACACAAAAGCTATGGCGAAATCGAAGAGAGCTCACACTCAACACCACACCAAGAAACCACATTCCGTTCATAAGCCCAAAGGAAACCAAACCAAAACTCCGGTTCAATCTCGGCTACCTTCTAATTGGGATCGGTTCGATGATGAACTCAATCTCGGTTTGGAAAATGCATCTGCGGATGCAATTGTGCCAAAGAGCAAAGGAGCAGATTATCTGCATTTGATATCTGAAGCTCAAGCTGAGTCTCACTCTAAGATTGACACCAACTCAGATTCTCTAGATGATCTTTTGCATGGTATCTAGGAATTGGAACCAATCTTGTGTCTTTTGTCTGCAAAATCTTATTTGAGGAGAGTCTTTGCAGATGAGTTTAGTCGTGTAGTTGGATCTATGATCTCGGCCAGAGGGGAAGGTATACTTTCATGGATGGAAGATGACAACTTTGTTGTGGTGGAAGAAGATGGATCAGCTTCTTCTAATCATGAGGTAGTAATAATACTCTTGTTTGATGAAGGTTTAGTTAGTACCAAACTTGCTTATTGTTTCCTTATCGTGAAGCCTGGATTCCTGTCTTTGGATTTAAATGCACTGGAGAAAATGCTAGAGAAAGTTGATTTGCATGAGAGACTTTACATTGACGCTGATCTTCTTCCGTCCGAGCTGGTAAGCTTTACTGTAAATAGTTCTTAGGCTCTATGTTTGACTTATTTGATGTTGTTATGGGATTTTGTAGCGTACAAGTACAACTCAATCAAAAGTTAGCCGAGATAAACAACCTTGTCGTTCACACACATCTCGGGACGTGGACGCTGTGACAACGAGGCTAAATGAGCTAGTAGTTCAACAAGAATCAAGTGGAAAGATGGACTCAACAGTTGCACAAGGGGAATCATCGGTCTTGGAGGCTGAGTCTCTGGATCAAGTCAAGGACATACCAATACTCACAGACCAGTCAGAGAAGTCTTCAGCGATCGAAGATGATCTAGATTTGCTTCTCAACTCCTTTAGTGAAGAGCCTAGTGCCTCAAATACCTTCAATCAGAATTCGTCTGTACAAAGATCTTCAGCTTTTGAAACTGAGCTGGACTCTCTTCTCAACTCTCATGGTGGTGCAGAACCAGCGAACCCATCTTACCAAAGGCTTGACACGGCGGGTTTCGGAGACGTACTTGATGATTTGCTGGAGAGTACTTCATTACCAATCAAACAACAGGGGAACCAGACCTCTTCGTCGTCGACAGTTGGAAAGTCAAAAGTTTTAGACGAGTTTGATTCTTGGTTCGGTACGATTTGATTTATTTGTTAGCTTAATGCTTTATTTGTATTGCTTAGGTAAACGAGAACATTCTACTTTGTAATACTATTGAACAGTGAAAAAAAGCTATTCAAAGCGACGCTTGCTGTTTCTCTCTACATGCTAGGGGTGGGCTTTAAGTTAATAGCTTGGAGACTGAGCAAAAGATCGTTGGAGCTAAGGCAAACTTTGTTAGCCGACCTAGCTATGGTTTGAGCAATTACTCTTGCAGCCTTAATCTTTCTCAGACTGGTGAAAGCTTTATTGTTCGCAATAGCTTGGCCTATCAGTTGAGCCAGCACTCTTAGCTTTTTTACCTGCTGGGGTGTTATTTAACAAACTTATAAACAGAGAGATCTATAGGGCAACCCACTTCTCTTTCTCAGTCTTTTTGACAATGAAACACCAAACAACTCTCAGAAATAATAGCAGAGATAGACAAGAAAGTTTACTTTTACTTGCAGCTGAATCAAGCTTTAAACATGCATTGGTTCTGTAATCTCTTGTGAGAGAAAGTCATAGCCTCTTAGGAAATGAAAAGCAGAATTAAAGTAACAGGAAAATAGAAAGAGATACTTGGACAGGGTTTAGATAACACAAACAGGGATCGCACATTATTAAGGAATCTAATAGTCAATATACCAAGTCTAATTTGATTTACAGTGTGGCACTCATCAACCTCACCCATACCAAATAAGTTATGCATACCACGTAACAAATGCATAGTGTCACCTTCTGCAACTGGAAACAAAACTGGGCTACTGCTTAACCAGACCACTAATTATGTGTGTGTGCAGTAGCCATGTTTTGTTTCCGGTTGCATCTGGTGCCTAATAAATAAATACAACACATTGGTGCTTGTTATAAAGACTAGAATAACATGTATGAGTTTTCAATCATAACCACATAATTGTAACGCTTTTACTTAGTATTAGAATTTTTGTTATGACACATGATTTACCCACGTATGATTTCATACTTCATATACATAAGGTAACGTTGTAACCAATGCCAAGAAAAAAATAAAAATAAATGAAATGAAATTTCTTAGTCATCTTCTTAATACATAATAGACCTTAAAATTTATGGGACTTGACGAATTATAGACAAATAAGCAGTACTTATACATTTTCAATCAATTTAAATATAGGTAATTATCTCCAATAGTTATTTTTTAAGTTTTGTTACCAAAAAAGACCTAAAAATGACCAAAATAATTTTTTTATTTTGAAAATTCTAATATTTTTTTTTTTAAAATTTTAAATCCACTTTCCAAATCTCACCCCATGACTTTAAACCATACGTCTAAATTAGTTAATACTAATAATGTAAATATATATTTACATCATTTAATAAAACATCTTTTGATCATTTTTCTCTTTATAATCTATTTTTGTGACAATTTTTTTAAGGCTATCATAAAACATTTCTCTTTAAATATCGAATGATGCATACATATATGAACCATTTAAATTTTGGGGACCGAACAGGTATTTTATCTCGTTATCGCAGAGCAAGCACTGCCTTGATAGTATATGAAATGGCATTGTGATACAAGATATACTTGAATCTAAGGCTGCTAAATAAGCTATCTAAAGACACCCCCTCCCAAGAAAAAGAAAGATAAAAAGGTCCTTAAACATGTATTAAACTTTTTTTTTTGTCAAAATGTATTAAAGTTGTAAACCTTATGTTCAGTAGTCTGTTATGAATTGTAAGATTCTTCCCGTTTTGTTTTGGTTCGACTGGAACAATTTTCCTTTGGATTTTCAGATCAAATTCACAGCTGAACCTCTATCACAATATACACAATTTTAAATATAGTCTCTCAGTTTTTCAATACATATCATATCCAACAAAATTTCTTTTATTACAACCCACACAATAAAATAAATATATAAAGAAAAAGAAAAAAACATAGAGAAATTAACCAAATCAAACGATGAACTTCAAACATAAGAAAACAAGTCCAAGACCAAACCCTAATCCAGCCTTCATCTCACCTGAGCCAGAATTCTCCGAGGGAGCCCCTGCTTTCTCTGGGTCATCTGAAACATCAGGAGAATCTGATTTTGGAGCAGGTGCCACTGGCGAGACCTTGTTTTCTCCAAACATCTCTTCCGGCAACAATACCATGTCCACCACGTAAACCGCTAGAGGACGTTCTTTTCTTAATGCATTACTGACACGTGTTTCAACGACACCGGTTGATACGTTGACTTGGTTCCCTTGGCTGGTAAAATTAAGTCCATAAACCCCGCCGTCTCGTCCTGAAGCTTGTGTCCTTACCGGGTTACTCACGGAGAGGAGATCATCCAGTGTGTAGAACTTGGGACTAACATGGTAAAGAATGAGCTTGATTTGGTCGTCCTGGCTTAGTTTGTTTAGGGTTCCGGGTTTAAGGTTTTGGAAAGCGTTGTCTGTTGGTGCAAACACGGTCATGCCTTCTGAAGAACTGTTGACTTGGATGTTGATTTGGTTTCCGACTTGTGTTGTGTTCAAAAGATGGATTAAAGTAACGAATTGACCGCCTTTTTCAAGGATCGCCGTGATGTTGATGGGACCGGCAGGGCCAGGAGCTGGAGCGGCGGGCTGAGCAGTTACCTCAGTGGAGAGAAGGATAGCGGCGAGGATGAGGAGAGGAGCTAGAGTTAGATGAATGGTTGCCATTGCGTTTGAAGTTTTGAGTTTATTGGGAAAGTGAGGCTGGGAGTTAAATGATTTATATGGATGAAAAAAATGTTTAGCTATGAGTTGTGGTCTAGTTGGAATGAGATGGTATTGGATAATAAGTTATTTTAACAGAACACTTGCCGGAAAAAAAATCTGATTATTTCTACAATTATATATGATTATGAATTTAGTATAACTTTCTAACAGCTATGTATGATTCGTTTGTGTGATCGGAATTTGCATAGATTTGAAAATACATATTAAATTATGAACTTTTACAGGAATAAGAAATTTTTCTAAACAACAACAGGTTCTAATAACAAATCGTGAGAACTATATGCGATGCTTAAACTTGTGATGACTTCTTGCGTTGACATATACACAATTTACATCAAAGTTGTATATATAGTCTTTTTTTTTCTAGTAAATCTAATATATATATATATATATTGATATTTACAAAAGTTAAACAAGATACAAAACCATTTGTATAGAGTTAACAGCGAAATGACAATCTTTCTTTTACCATCATGTATATTACTCCCTCCATTTTTGGTGTATAGATAATTGTGTTTTATATAAATATATATAAAATTAATTGTTTTTTTAATTCGTGTGCACAAAACTAAAATGTCACTAAAAATAAAACAGACGGAGTATACTTATAAATATTAAAACCATCTTCAATAGTTTTTCATTTTCACTTTTCAGTTTAGTTTACTTTTTTTACTCTAATGATACTTTATTTATTTTTTTGTTTCTTAAAAAGAACATATTCTTGTATTTTTTTCTTATTTTTTTGTTTAAGTATATTATATGTGTTAATATCACTCTGTTAATTTTATATTATTATTTTCATCTAATTAATTTAAAATGTTAAATATACTAAAGTCATATATATATTTTTGGTCAGAATGCTAAAATCATATATTAGAAATATTCTAAAAGTAACAAGAAGCATGCTAGAAAGAAATGAAATGTGCCTTCAGAGTTCTCTAATCATGTTTTATAAGTTTGAAAGGCCAATTTATTTTTGAAAAAATGTGATGCATGACACAATGTTTATTTGTATAGTTTTACATTAAGTTAGGATATACGTGATCTGGAAGCACTAATTAAATCTGATAGAAAAGTAACACCCCTAGAAGTTAGTGAAGAGCACAAAATATTCATCTCTAAGAATTTTTAATTCGATTTAAAAGAGTTAAGGATAAAAGTTTATTTTATAGTTCAGACCAATTTAGTTGATCACTTATAGGAGTAAAATATGTTTGTTTTTTTTATAAAATATAATTTTCATGTTTGTTATTTATCTTATGTGTGAACTGTGGTATTATTATATAATAAATTTTCATCTAATAAAATATTGAGATAAAGTTAGTAAACTTAAAAGAGTAAAATATGTTATTAATAATTAATGATGATGAATTCGAAAGTAAATATATTTAAAATATTATTTTATTAAAGAAACTGAAACTAAACACTGAAAGAATATTACTTAACAAATATTACTTTATTTTTGTAATCAAAGCATTCTGAATAAAAATTCAATTTAAAGGAAAAATAAAGTTAATCATTGTAAATGCTCTTAGGAAAGAACTAACACAGTACCCACGACTAATTAATGGTTGGTGGTAGTAGTCTAACAGAGGAAAAGGAAGACTTAATAATTTATCATACTCGTATGTATTATATTTAACTAGTACTAATATAACTGAATTTAATAGTGAAACGCTTTTATATTGGCAATTAGTTGATCATTTTCTAAACTAAAAAATTACTATTTTCAATTAGGAATATATACACGCGGAACTCAGACTTCATTCTTAAAAATGCGAGTTAATTAAACCATGTGTTGTTGTAAATTACTGCCCTAAGCTTGATAATATATATAGAGATTACTAAGTTCTTTTTTTTTTTTGACAACAAGGGATTACTAAGTTCTTCTATCGTAAATCATAGACACTACTGTGAATTTATAAATGCATCATGCAACATGCATTATATGTATCCAAATTACTATGTGTTTGTTTGGTTGTATGTTGTATAAAATTGAATGGATGAAAGAACAAGGCTCGCCAAATGACAGCCTGGGATGAACAAGTTGACATGTCGTGGGAGTGGAAGACCTATAAGGATAAACGGATAATATTATATTTGATCGACCACAACCAATCGCTTCGAACAAGGCCGGCTCAAATATACCACAAAAAAAAGAAAAAGAAAAACAATTGTGGTACCTGTTTCAATATTTGGAATAGTTTTGCTTTTCATTATTTTGGACCTTTAAGTACATCAATTGTGTAGTTTCCACAAAAAAGTACACACAATTGCTATCAATATAATTTTGGGAATGCTAACTATCAAAACTATATCCAGATAATTTTTTTTCAAAATACCACTTAATTTATTAGAACAAAGACTAGTATATATATATATTTATTAACACTTAAAGAAAAAACATAGCCCAAAAAAATTAGAGATAATTTTGTAAAGAGAAGTGTGAAAAGAATTGTAACATCGAATTGATTTGACTACCTATATCACCAAAGTTGACTTAACTTTTCTGTCACACATCCGTTTAGAACTCTATGGTTAAGCGTGCTTGGACTGGAGTAGTGAAAAGATGAGTGACCTATCGGGAAATGCTTCGCGATACCATGCGAGTGAGACCGAAATACCGGGAAAAGCCGGGTGGTGATTGCAGAGTCAGTAAACAATGAATTCAAGCCTTAGAAAATTTACGCACCGACCATTAGAACGGGATAAGGCCCACGGGTCGAGAGAGCGGTCTCGTGGGTGGCCCATTAGCTGTGAGTTGTCGGAGTGTTACAAGAATATTGGTGGAAGTTTGTGTATTGCTTACTATGGCGTCAAAAAGGCGATTACGCTACAGTTACTCTCAACGTCGACATTACATCTAACTTACGACTACAAAAGAGTTCGTCGTAATTTGAACGTAATTTTGCTACTAAAAGTGGTAGTCGTAAAGTAGACGTAAAATTACATCTCATTTATGACTACACTTACTTTTAGTCGTAAAGTAGTCATAAATAGTACGACTAACTTACATCTAATTATTAGCATCTGATTAACTACCAACTTACGAGAAATGCAAATAGTTTAGTTATAATCAAACGTAATTTCGTTGTAATATTGCTACCTACCAAAATCGAAATTTTCCCTATAACTATGATCTTCTCCCTCATTCTTAAGATGCACTAGAAAAAATGAAAAAAGAGTAAAAAAAATATCTAGAAATATTTATGAGCTTCGGATTTGGATGTATGCGCATAAAAATTATAGAGGAAGAGTAACAAACGAATTTCTCAACGGAGCAGAGATATTCATGTACTAGGCCGGACAAACGTCTCTCACACAGGAAATGGGTAAAATGTTTTGTCCTTGTCGTAAATGCAACATTAAGAAGTTTGCTGCTAGTGAAACAGTCTGGAAATATATAGTAAATAGAGGATTTACTCCACATTACTATATCTGGTTTAACCACGAAGAGGGTGATAATATGAATGAAGCTAGTAGTAGTAATCAGGTTGAAAATGTTCGTAACAGAGAAGAACCACATTTGCCTTCTGAAAGTTATCATCAAGAGGATCATATGGTAGATCATAATAGGATGCATGATATGGTTACATATACATCTCGTGAAAAAACATCAGTAATAGAGGAGGTAGAAAATGTAGAGGGGTCTAACTTGGATGCAAAAAGATTTTATGAAATACTAGCAACAGCTAATGAGCCAATTTCTGAAGGTTGTAGAGAATGTCTTTCTAAATTATCATTGGCAGCTAGGATGATGAATATCAAAACTGATCATAACTTACATGAAGTTTGTATGGATGCATGGGCTGAGTTGTTTAAAGAGTATTTGCCTGAAAATAATTTGTGTGCTGAATCTTATTATGAGATTCACAAACTGGTTCATAGTCTTGGCTTACCTTCGGAGATGATTGATGTGTGTATAGAAAACTGTATGATATACTGGGGAAACAATGCAAAATTGTTAGAGTGTAAATTTTGCAAGAAGTCACGATATAAACCGCAAAGACATGGACGAAATAGGGTGCCATACCAATGGATGTGGTACTTACCTATTAAGGATAGACTGAAGAGATTATATCAATCTGAGAAGACGGCAACATCAATGAGATGGCATGCGGAACATACTCAGAAGGAAGGCGAAATTAATCATCCCTCAAATGCAAAAGCGTGGAAACACTTGAATTCGGTGTACCCTGATTTTGCAAGCAACTCCTGCAACATTTATCTTGGGCTTTATACAGATGGCTTTAGTCTATTTGGAATGTCTAGAAGACAATACTCACTTTGGCCAGTCTTCTTGACACCATACAACCTTCCACCAGAGATGTATATGGAAAAGGAATTGCCTTTCATGAGTATATTGATACCTGGTCCAAAGCATCCGAAGAGGTCCCTAGATGTTTTTTTACAATCTTTGATAGAAGAATTGAAGGAATTATGGTCAACAGGCGTGCATACATATGATTGTTCAACAAGAACAAACTTTACAATGCGAGCAATTCTTTTGTAGACCATTAGTGACTTTCCTGCATACGAAATGTTATCAGGTTGGACGACGCATGGGAGGCTATTTTGTCCTTATTGTAGGGGAAGCACAGACGCATTTCAGCTGAAGAATGGTAGGAAAACGTCTTGGTTTGATTGTCATCGGAGATTTCTTCTCATTAACCATCCGTACCGAAGGAACAAGAAATTGTTTTGGTCAAAAAGGGTTGTACGAAATACCGCTCCATATTTATCTGGAGAGAAAATCGAGAAGGATATTGATTAGTATGTTGGACTAGACACAATCACCAGAGGGGGGGGGGTAACTGACATACTCTTGCAAATATGCCTGATGGTTAGGGGATACATCATAATTGACACAAGAAGAGTATATTTTGAGAACTTCCATATTGGAAAGATCTACTTTTGTGCCACAATCTTGATGTGGTGCATATAGAAAAGAATTTCTTTGACAACATCATCAATACTTTGTTGAACGTCCCCGGGAAGAAAAATATAACAAGAACTCAAGGTTGGATTTGCTTGCATTATGTTTTAGGATTGAGCTGCATATTAAAAACGATGTGAAAATTCGAGTTCCCATTTTCAGATTGTCAGCAGCAGCAAAAGCGGCGTTGTTCAAGTGGGTGGCTTCAGATGTGAATTTTTTTGATGGATATGTTTCAAATCTATCAAGATGTGTTGATCAGCAGGGACAAAAGTTTTCAGGGATGAAGAGTCATGACTGTCATGTGTTTATGCAACGAATTCTACCATTTGCATTTCCGGAGTTGCTTACAGAAAATGTTCACGAAGCACTTGCAGGTAACAAATAATTAAAGTTATTATACAACGAAGCACGTTGGCTTGTATATTATTTGTAGGCATCAGATCTTTTTTTCAGAGATCTTAGCACACACACCTTAACTGTAGACGTCATCAGACAACTTGGATGAGAATATCTTGGTCTTGATGTGCAATTTGGAGAAAATTTTTCCTCTGATCTTTTTTGACGTCATGGAACATCTTGTTATCCACCTTCCGCATGAGGCACTGTTTCGTGGACCTGTTCATAATGGATGGATGTATCCTTACGAGCGAGCTATGAAATATTTGAAAGGGAAAGCAAAAAATCTGACAAGAGTGGAAAGTTCAATAGTTGCTGGGAGTTTAAATGCGGAAACATCTCACTTCACGTCGTACTACTTTGGTCACAAGTCCAGACACGGAAAATGACTACGAGCAGATATGATGATGGTGGTGTTATGCCGACATATGTTGTAGAAGATGTTCTAGACATATTCTATCAGATTGGATGTTTAGGTGGAAAACTGAAGGAAGCTTGGTGGTCGAGTTCAGAAGACGCTCACAATGCCCACACATATATACTCCTTAACAGCGAGGAGCTTGAGTTATTTGAAAAGTAATTAAAATTAATTATTTTTTACCGTAAAATTTTACCACACATATATAATCCTTAATGATCATTTTATTTTAAAACAGTGATTTCGTCGCCCAAGTCGAAGAAGCTATTTGAGGGATATCAACCAATAATCTCAACAAAAGGAAAGATCAACACTTTGTGAAGTGGTTAAAAACCCAGGTATACATCACAATATAATTTTTCAGATTAAGTTATATATTTAATGAAGTTATATATATATATATTTATATATATGTTGATGATCCAGGTTGATTATGATAATCCATTTTACCCTCAGTGGTTACACGAATTGATACAAGGTCCGGTCGCTAATGTCACAACATCATCTATGTATTTCACACAAGGCTATACTTTCCACACTTACGAATATGGAAGTCTGCGATGAACAATGAACTATGGAGTATGTATGAAAGGTGAAACAGATTTCTATGGAATCTTACAAGAGATCATCGAAGTGGAGTTCCCGGCATGAAGCTGAAATGCATTCTTATCAAATGTGAGTGGTTTGACCCCATCGTCAATAGAGGTGTTCGTTATAGCAAGTTTGGTATTGTTGATATAAATTCTTCACGGAGGTACAACAAATTTGAACCCTATATATTGGCTTCTTAAGCAGACCAAGTTTGTTTCATTCCATACCCGTGGATCAGAAAATCTGGAATATCTTGGTTAGCCGCTATAAAAATTACACCTCGGGGCCGAGTATTGACTGATGAACAACCGCCTTTACAAGAAGATGCCGTAAATGAAGTAGAAGTACCTGAGCAAGCTACTGATGATATTTACTTGTTGATCCACATAATACGAGATATGAAGAACTTCCAGACGATGCAATTACGGACGAAGCCAACGAAGATGAATTTGAAGAAAATGATGATGACGAGTGATCGAGTTTGATTATGTTACAACGTTTGTGTTTTATTCTGTCGTTAAACTCATTTTATTGCATTACAAATAATATGTTTTATCATTAATTATGTTTGCCAATTTATGAACTTTCTTTAAATCTTTGTAGTTTGGGGTTTAGAAGTGTATGTAACTAAAGATGTTTGGGGTTTGAGGTTTGGGGTTTTAATTTTAGTGTATAAAGACAAACGAGGCTAATTAGTCGTAATTTTACCATTACTTTACGACTAAGTACCATATTCGTAGCTATTTAGTCGTAAATTACAACTCATTTATGACTATGCAATAAATTCGAAGCGAATAATTCGTAATATTACCACCACTTTACGACCAATTTGGCTAAAATCGACTCTAATTGGTCGTAACACTTTTTGAAATCTCCTATAAATACTACCCATTTTGGTTCTCAGATCAAAGAAAAAATTAAAGAATCTTCTTGTTTGAGACATATTGTTAAAAATATCTTCCAGAAAGATCTATCAGACGCCTGATGATTCTTCCAAAGAAAATGAATTTTCAGTTTCTTCGGTTGGATCCCTAGCATCTGATAATTTTTTTGGGAGTTAAATTTGTATCAATCGAATGTTTTTTTAATAAATTTGACAAATTGTTAAAGAGAGGTTTATCAAAAGTTTTGATAAACCTCTCTAAACTTTTCGTATTACAATGGTGGTCACTAGTTGGTCGTATGTCCCACATTAGTTGTAAATTAACTTCTAATTTACGACTACGAGTCCCAAGTTAGTCGTAAACTAGCAAGAAACTTCGGTCCCTAATTGGTCGTAAAGACAGATGGTCAATCTTTAGTCTTAACATTACGACTAGTTTACCACTCATGGTCCCTAATTGGTCGTAATGTTACGAATAGATTACGACCAAGACTAAAACTCTATATATACTCGGACCTCTAGAAGCACTTTGGTCGGTCATTCACTTCTCTCTAACAACGACTTCCCCTCCCTCTCTAGGTAAGTTTATTTTTTTGTTTGTTTTAGTTTTAGGTGGTTAGTTAGGTGATTAGATTAGGTTTGGAATTAGTTTATGTTGGAAGTAGATTAGGCTGTAGTTATGATGGAATTAGAATATGTTTAGATTATATATTTTTACATAATAGATTTGAATTTTTTATAACCATCCGTGTTTTTAGTTTTTTTTTCTAGATTAACGATATTGCTTTGGCTAGCGGTAGAAAGATACTTAGGAACCTTGCATCTAGAAACTCTTATGGGAGTAACTTTCTTGGTTAGTCGGGTCATGATGCTTCTACCTCCGGCATATCATCCGGCCAAGACACGGTCCCAGAGAGCCAAATTTCTCTGTATGTGCCTCCACATGCATACGACATCCCTCTTGTAGCTCCATACTATCCGCAGTTTGATGATCCTGCTGTATACTTTACATATGATGAGCCTACGCAGAAAGTTGCACCGCAGCCTCCACACTAGCCTCCACACCAGCCTCCAGAGCAGCCTCCACAGCAGCCTCCACAGCAGCCTCCACAGCAGCCTCCACAGCAGCCTCCACAGCAGCCTCGGGCTCCTGGAGCTGCTCCGGCTCATGCAGCTGCTCCGGCGGCTGCAGCTGTTCATACAGATTTGATGGTGCCACCGAATGCACCATATACAAGATATACAATGGAAGACATTCTCCAGATGCCGGGACGAGAAGGTTTACGAATCATCTATCCAGATCGGCCATCCAACACGTTTTGGTAATTAATTAATTAATATATAAATATATGTGAATTAATTAATTATTTAAATTATATATAACAATAAATTAATATATATATATATATATTGGTCTAAATGTATGTATTTTTTCAAATTTTGTAGGTTTTTGACGGGCAATTGTGTGGGATAGAGCGTTGGGGATATCATCAGGGCAAACTTCTGGGAAGCGCATCCGAATTTGTCTCTTACACTGAACCACGTTTGCGTCACTTGATTCAAATGCTTCGCGGTTAGTTTTAAATATAACTTTATTAATTTTTAAATTTAAAAATTAATATTTTGATTAATATTTAATTAAACTTTTTATTCATAATTTTTTTGTAGCAAAAATGGAATTGGTCCATTGGTGTCAACGAAAAGGTGAAGGAAGGGTTCTACAAAAAGGCGATGGCTCGCCTAAAGAACGTTGTTGGCAATTGGAAGGAAAAGTGGAGGGTTATGGGGGATAATGCAAAAGAAACCTACCTCAATAATGACGTTTGGAATGGTTTGAAGGCTTATTGGAATTTGCTTGTGTCAATACAAAGGTCTGTCAAGTGTTCTTATGTCCGGATGACCCGTGATGCTGAAGGTAACCCGCCAATACCTCATACTTCCGGACAGACTCCACACACTGGGAGGACACTACAGATTATAAGTCTTTGATCTTTCTTAATTAATTTATATTAAACATGTGAGTTTAATTAATTTGATTTTTTAATATAGGCTGCCAAAGAAGGAGCACTACCATCGCTGGCCCGACTTTACAAGACGATACACCAGCATTCTGATGACACTTTCTCTCATCCTCAAGCAGAGAAGATCTACAACGATGAAGAGGCTAGGATCCAGAAGGTCCAGACTCAGTCGTCGCAACAAAATCCAGAAGGTGCACCGGTCCAGCTATCCACCATCGAACAAGACAAAATTTTTGAGCAGGTAAAATATTCAATCTTTTAACTTTATGTTCATATACATTTTAAAACAATTTTAATTTAGTTTTTACATATGTACTTATTATTAAACATCAATTCATTAATTGAAGAATGTCCCGAAGAGAAGGGGACATATAGTTTGGATCAGAACTGTCAACGATGTCCCGAGGGCGAGAGCTGAACACGCTGCAAGAATGAAAGAAGATTCCTCTCGCCGGAGGGATTTGACAGCTGCCAACCTAGTCATAGCAGACCACAAGGACAAATGTAAGGCTATGACAAATATGTTCCATCTGATGATAAAGACAACCTCGAACGTAAACCCGTCAGTTGCCTCTGTGTGGCAGGATCTACGTTCGAGATTTAACCCATGCCCAACTCTGGAAGAGCAGGCGGATTTAGAGCGACGTGCGGATGAGGGTACTTCTGATCTCTTCAATGAAATAAACCTTAATGCTTAATTTTTTCGGTTTTAATTAATTTGTATTTTGAATATTTTTATGTTATGGATATAATATGTTTATGGATGATGAGTAGATATTTTCTTTTAAATTTATCAAATTATAAAAAATTAAATTCAAAAAAACAATTTTAATATTTTAATTAAATTAAAAAAATAATATTTAATTAAAATACAAAATACGTAAATATAATAACTAAGACGTAATTTAATGTCAATTTTACGATCAATGTACCTCTACTGTCGATGTAAGAGTCGTTAATTTACGACCAGTTTACCTCTACAGTCGAGGTTCTTTAGTCGTAAATTTACGACCAATCCACCACCAATTGGTAGATGTAATTTACGTCAATATTATGACTAAGTATTTTACGGTTCATATATGACTGAGGGAGCTAGTCGTAATATTTCGACGCATTTACGACCAGCCTATGTAGTCGTAATATTATGACTAAAGTACGACCAATAGAGCTGGTCGTAATATTACGACTAAGTGCGTCTAGTAAGGATTTACGACCAACTAACTATTAATTCTGTAGTCGTTAAGGCCTTGTATTATTGTAGTGCAGGTGTTATGATGCACCCTTTGCATTGCCCACAAAGGTTGTTAGACAAGCAGCGGAAGAAAACATGTTCATCTTGATTGGGCGTCCAGTGATACCCAGAAGGCGGAAAACCTCTGATCGATAGTGGCCTCAATGCCACATGATTGAGGTTTAGAGGGATTGGTTTGTGGCAGAATCATTGAAGCACGAAGATTCTAATTTGTCTTTCCATCAGAAGAGGCCATGGATAACATAAGGGGACCTTGGGCCTTTGCAAACTGCATGCTGGTGATTCAATGTTGGACTCTATTAATGGACATGGAGCTACTCAACTTTAATCCCTTATGGATTCAAATCAGGGGAATTCCCTTCCAATTCATGAACCGAGAGGTCATCCTCCACATTGCTAGAACCATGAGAAAATACATCCAAATGGAGTACAATGAGGAAGTAGCAGGTAGACTGGAGTTTATTAGAATTCAATTGAATTGGGATGTTACTCATCCATTAAGATTCCAGAGGAATTTTCGATTCCCACTGGTGTCAACACTCTTTGTAGGTTTTCATTACGAGATACTCATAAGCTTTTGTGAAATTTGTGGCATGTTAACTCATGACTCATGTTATTGTTTGATCCAAAATGCAGGTCTAGATCAGACTGATAGGGGTAATGGCAGTGGTGATGAGAATGTGGAAGATGGGCTTGTTCCAAATCAAGGGCTCATTATAGAGGAGATCAATGAAGAAGCAAATGAGGGAAATCAAGAGGAAGAGGGACATAATGATGAGGCTGAACCAGTGGATCCAAAGCAGGAAGTGTATGAGAGGAACATACATGTAATGGAGGACGAAGCATATGATGATCAATTGTGGAGTGGAGAAGGGATGGAAAAAATGTTCTTTAATGAGCTCAACGGGGAGGAAATGTTTAATCCAATTAATTTGTTTGGATTAAATTCAAATTTGGACACTCCAATGGAACCATCTCTCAAAGGAAAGCTTGGATGGCCAGTGCTAATGGTAACAAAGAGAAGTTAGTTCAAAAGGAAAAAGGGTGAATCCAATGGAAACAATAATGGAAAAAGAAATCGAGGAAACACACAAGAGACTCATAGCGAGAGGATGCTACTTTGACTGATGAATCTGATGAGGTGAGAGGCGCGGTGGGCCCAAAAGCACCTTTGCCACCACGAGAACAATTTGTTGGAACTGTCAAGGACTGGGTAATGACTCGACGGTTCGACGCCTTAAAGAGATTAATAGAACATATCTCATCAGAAACAAAACAGTAACACGATTATGTACGTGACGTAGGGGTTCAATTAGGATTCTTTAATTCAGTTATTGTAACACTAGTACGAGTAGGTGGTGGTTTGGTTATTTTCTCAAAGCAATATGTTCAGTTAAGTGTTTTAAGACGATCTTCTCAGCTTATCGAATGTAATGTTGAATTCAATGAAATGCCGTTCTATTTTTATTTTTTTATGGTCATCCTAACCCTTCTCTCTGACACCATAATTGGGAAAGACTGATTCAATTGAGTATCAATAGGAGACAACAAACTTGGTTTGCCTTAGAAGACTTCAATGAAATCTTTAGCAACCATTGTTAGGAAATACGGGTCAAATTTCCTTGCGGAAAAATCAGAATTTGTGGGAGCGGGAAGAAAACACACAAAATTGTTAACGGAGTTCGGCCAATCTTGCCTACGTCTCCGGACCTGCTACAGGTCTTTTATTATTAACCCGGGAGAATTTACAAAGCTCTCAACTCACACCCGAAGAAAAAAAAAAGTTTTTTTTTTTTTTTTTTTTTTTCACGAAGAAGTTCTTCTTCTTCTCTTCTTCTTCTCTCTTTCTCTTTGGATTTTGGGATGCTCTTGCCTCTGCACCATACGCCTCTATTTATAGGAGAAATTGAAGGTTGGTGAAGCTCACGATTGTTGACAAATCACCACCTACCAAACCGTCTTCTTTGATTACGGCCACCGTCCACCGTCATCACCGGCCACCAAAAAAAAACGTGTTCTTTGACTAACAATCTCCCACTTGAAGACTGATTTCAATCTTTCTTCACACCTTGATCAATGTAGCAGGTCTTCCCAGCTTGTTACTCCGACAAGCCAACTGAGGTTGCACATAACCTCAGCTTATCGCGCGGCACGACCTTCGTTAACATGTCTGCCGGATTCTTACTTCCTGGGATCTTCTCAAGCACCAACATTTCATCTTCCAATGCTTGTCTGATGAAATGATATCGACGATGTATGTGCTTCGTCCGAGCATGGTAAACTGGATTCTTTGCCAAGTCGATGGCGCTTTTACTATCGCAGTACAATACACTTTTCCCTTGGTCATGGCCTAACTCCTCTAGAAAAGATTGTAGCCATATCATCTCTTTTGTTGCCTCCGTAACCGCAACATACTCAGCTTCACAGCTTGATAGAGATACAATTTTCTGCAACTTTGAAACCCAACAAATTGCAGTACCACCAAAAGTGTAGACATATCCGGTTGTGCTCTTCGTGCTGTCAATGTCGCCTCCGTTGTCAGCATCAACATATCCTTGCAATCCCGTTTCAGACTTTGTGAAACATAGCGACAAACTTGGATTCCCTTTCAGATATCTGAAAATCCACTTAACAGCTTCGCAGTGTTCCTTTCCTGGATTGCTCATAAATCTGCTAACGACTCCCACTGCATGTGCAATGTCTGGCCTTGTACATACCATCGCGTACATCAGGCTGCCTATAGCAGAAGCATATGGAACTTTATCCATATATGTCATCTCGTCTTCCGTCTTTGGAGACTGATCCTTGGATAACCGAAAGTGACTTGCCAGCGGAGTATTGACTGGCCTCGCGTCATCCATGTTAAATCTCTTGAGGACTTTCTTCAAATACTCCTCTTGTGATAGCTTGAGACCCTCTTTGCTTCTAGTGATTCTCATTCCTAGAATCTGCCTTGCTTCTCCAAGGTCTTTCATCGCAAACTCTTCCGAGAGTTTCGTCTTCAAGCTATTGATCTCATGCAAGTCTGCTCCTATTATTAGCATGTCATCCACATATAGGAGCAATATCAAGTAGGACTCTTGAACCTTCTTGAAGTAACAATAGTGGTCAGCTTCACACCTCAAGAAACCAACGCCTTTAATAAAGCTATCGAACCGCTTATACCACTGTCTTGGAGCTTGTTTCAAGCCGTACAAACTCCTTTTCAGCTTGCAAACAAGACTTTCTTTTCCTTTGACCTCAAAGCCTTCGGGTTGCTTCATATAAATTTCCTCATCCAAATCACCGTGAAGAAATGCCGTCTTCACATCCATCTGCTGAAGATGCAGCTCTTCTTGTGCTACAGCCCAAGAACCGTTCTGATGGTCACCATCTTGACTACAGGGGAGAAGATTTCAGTGTAGTCAACGCCTTCTTCGTTGAACACAACATTCTTGCTGCGGATGATCTTCTGATTTTCATCATCCCAAAACCGGTAACCAAACTCCTCGTTACCATAACCGATGAAGTAACACTTCTTCGACTTTGAATCAAGTTTACTTCGTGCAGCATCGTCAATGTGAACATAAGCTAAGCATCCAAATACCTTTAGATAAGAAAGGTTTACTTTCTTGCCGCTCCAAACTTCTTCAGGGATCTTGAATCCCAACGGCACCGACGGTCCTCTATTTATTAAGAAAGCTGCGGTACTGATTGCATCTGCCCAAAACGTCTTTGGCAATCCACAGTGCAATCTCATGCTCCTTGCACGCTCATTCAAGGTCCGGTTCATCCTTTCTGCTATTCCATTCTGTTGAGGCGTTCCCGGAATAGTCTTCTCCATCTTGATTCCATTATCAGCGCAATATCTCTTGAACTCCTCGCTGATATACTCTCCACCATTATCAGACCTTAAACACTTCAACTTGAGATTTGTCTCAACCTCAACCATGGTTTTCCATCTCTTGAAAACCGAGAACACTTCATATTTGTTCTTCATGAAGTAGACCCACACCTTTCTTGTGGAGTCATCAATAAAGGTCACATAATAGTACGAACCTCCCAGCGATGCAATAGGAGCGGGTCCCCACACGTCAGTGTGCACCAACTCTAACTTCTCAGACTTTGGCTCTCTTCCTCCTTTCAAGAAACTAACTCGTTTCTGCTTTCCAAGGACACAACTTTCGCACATCTGATGATCCACCGTCTTCAGATCTGGAAGAGCACCATTTGCCACCATGAGTTTCATCCCCTTCTCACTCATGTGCCCTAATCTGCAATGCCACAACTTGGTTTGTTTGGCATTCTCGACAACAGCAACAGTGTCTTGATAGCTCGTCGTCATATAGAGAGTGCCTCTTTTATGACCTCTAGCAACCACCATGGAACCTTTCTTGACTCTCCAGGCTCCACCACCAAAGTTGACATCGTGCCCCGTGTCATCAAGTTGACCTACCGAGATTAGATTTCTCATCAACTTTGGCACATGTCTGACCTTCGTAATCTTCCACGCCCGTCCATCTGACATCTTCAAATTGATATCTCCAATACCAACTATGTCCAAAGGTAATCCATCAGCAAGATATACCTTTCCGTAATTTCCCGCAACATAATTCTCCATAATGTTGTGGTGCGGTGTGGTGTGAAATGACGCTCCTGAGTCAAGCACCCATGAATCTATTGGGCTATCGACATAGGAGATTGACGCTTTGGTGTTATTTCCAGCTGCATCACGAGCTTCACTTTTCCTCGGGGAATCAACAGACACTACCAATGCGTCAGCGATTTCACGTGTCACTGCATTGGCTCCGCCTCTAGTGTTGTCTTCCTTCTTCGGTGGTGCCCGGCAATTCTTCTTAATGTGGCCTGTCTTTCCACAATTCCAGCACTCTCCAGGCTGTCTAAATTTGGACTGACCCCGTCCACTCCTTGACTTCGATCTGCCATAACTCCGGTTACTTCTATCTGGGTTTCTCCCTCTGTTTTCCACGTTGAAAGCAGAGCTCGTTGATGCTTCCCCAGAGTCTATCCTTCGAACTTCCTCGGCAAGGATACGATCTCTAACATCATTGAATTTGAGCTTTTGAGTACCCACAGAATTACTAACCGCTGCCCGCATTGGCTCCCAACTATTTGGCAGAGATGCCAACAAAATCAGTGCTCGCACTTCATCTTCAAACTCGATTTCAACCGATGACAGTTGGTTGACAATCTTATTGAACTCGTTCACATGTGCGGCAACCAGGCCACCTTCTTCCATCTTCAAATGAAAGAGTTTCTTCATGAGAAATACTTTATTATTTGCCGAAGGTTTCTCATACATATCAGAGAGAACTTTCATGAGCCCTTCAGTGGTCTTCTCCTTCGCAACGTTGTGAGCAACGTTCTTCGACAGTGTTAGCCTTATAACACCCAGAACTTGTCTGTCAAGGAGCTCCCACTCAGCCTGATCCATCTTCTCAGGCTTCTTGCTCAGTGGTTGATGAAGCTTCCGTCCGTACAGATAATCTTCAATTTGCATTCTCCAAAATGCATAGTCTGTACCATCAAATTTCCCGATACCGTGTGCTGAACCGTCTTCGCCTCCCGTCGTTTCTGAAACCACCGTGTTTAAAACACCTCCGTCACTATTCTGAACAGTAACCCACTATTTTAAATAGTAACCCACTGTAGCTCTGATACCAGTTGTTAGGAAATACGGGTCAAATTTCCTTGCGGAAAAATCAGAATTTGTGGGAGCGGGAAGAAAACACACAAAATTGTTAACGGAGTTCGGCCAATCTTGCCTACGTCTCCGGACCTGCTACAGGTCTTTTATTATTAACCCGGGAGAATTTACAAAGCTCTCAACTCACACCCGAAGAAAAAAAAAAGTTTTTTTTTTTTTTTTTTTTTTTCTTCACGAAGAAGTTCTTCTTCTTCTCTTCTTCTTCTCTCTTTCTCTTTGGATTTTGGGATGCTCTTGCCTCTGCACCATACGCCTCTATTTATAGGAGAAATTGAAGGTTGGTGAAGCTCACGATTGTTGACAAATCACCACCTACCAAACCGTCTTCTTTGATTACGGCCACCGTCCACCGTCATCACCGGCCACCAAAAAAAAAAACGTGTTCTTTGACTAACAACCATGAAAAGTCTGAGGTCGAGTGCAACCAGAAACTTCTTTTCAAGATTTTAGACAAATGATGAGGGTATGTGATTTTGAAGATATTCAGAGAATATGAAATCAGTTCTCATGGGTTGGTCAGAGAGGAACTCATCTTGTTCAGTGTTATCTTGATTGTACAATGACAAATCCTTGTTGGTTTGATAAGTTTCCAGCATAAAAAACTGAGTTTCTTGAAATACGGGAATCTGTTCATAGGTCTCTAGTGACTTATATCACTGCTGACTGAAAAAACGTCCTAAAATGTTCAGTTTTGATAGTCGTATGATATCTAAAGATGGATTTTCGGTGTTAGTCCACTGTGGATGGAAAGGATCATGACAAGCGCAACTTGTACACATTCTGCTGGCTCAGAGATTAAGTAGATTTCGGCAGTATATTTCTACATGGAAAAGACACAACAAGAATAGTGCAAAAGAGCGAGTGAGCACTATGAGGAATCTATTGGATAGAGCTGTTACATCTGCAGCAGTATCTCAAGATAAAATGAATGAGCTTATGGATAAATTACGTAAAGCCTATCTTGATGAGGAAATCTATTGGCAAAAGTAGAATCAGTTGGTTAAGGTTTGGGGATAGAAATACTTGGTATTTTCATGCTATCGCAAAAGGTAAAAGAGTGAGAAACAAAATAAATTCAATACAAGACGATAGTGAGGTGGTCTGTAGAGAACTTAAAGAGATAGCCACAATAGCAGTAAAATATTTTCAGGACTTGTATGCTTCAGAAAGCACTAATCGTGGATTGTATGAGAAGGTTTTTCAGGGTTTTCAACATAGAGTCACAACAACAATGAACCAGGATCTAACTAGAATGGTAATTGATGATGAAGTCAGGAATGCGGTGATGGATATACGAGCTCATAGAGCGTCTGGCCTAGATGGTTTCAGTGCCGTCTTTTACCATAACTATTAGGAGGATATTGGTCCGGAAACCCGTATGCCAACCATTAAACAACTTATTAGATGAAAGAAGTAAGTGTTTTTTTTTGAGGAAGGTAGTTTGGATCAAAAACTCTACCATACTTATTATCCCTCATCCCGAAGATCTATCCTCCAACTGGCATGAAGGAGTTCAGACCAATAGCCTTATGTAATGTCTCTTATAAGATAATCTCCAAGATCATGGTGAATAGGCTGAAAGAAGATTTAGGTGATGTAATCTCTGAAAATCAGAATGCCTTTATTCTGGGGAGAATGTTATCTGAAAATATAGTTGTAGCACATGAAATATTACACAGTCTCAAATAAGGAAAAAGCAAGCAACTTCGTATATGGCTGTTAAGACAGACATAACAAAGGCATATGATAGATTGAAATGGATGTTCTTATCAGAGAAAATGAAATATATGGATTTGACCAAAAGTGAATTAACTTAATTATGTTCCGTGTTTCTTCGGTACGATATTCAGTGTTGAACAATGGCACTCCAAAAGGATTCCTCATTCCAGAACGAGGTCTTCGACAAGGTGATCCTCTGTCACCATTATTTTCATTTTATGTGGATGAGTTCTATCTCACTTAATGCATAAAGAAATGTTGGAAAGTTTGTTAATGGGATTTAAGATATCCAACAATGCACTTGCAGTGAATCATTTACTTTTTGCAGATGATTCTTTGTTTCTCTCTGTGGCAAATATAAAATTTGCAAAGAAGCTTAAACACATATTCAATATGTATGAGGCGGTCTTGGAAAAAGTTATCAATATAAGTGAGTTGTTTATTACATTTGGTTCAAAGGTCAACCTAACAATTACAACTAGGATGTGTGTTTTGGGAATACATAATGATGCTGAAATAGGAAAGCACTTAGTTTTGCCAGAGCAATTTGGGATTAAGAAAAGTGAAATATTTGATTATATTATTGAGAAAGTTAAATCGATCACGCAAAGCTGGAAACAGAAACGCTTACTCAATGGTGGGAAGGAAATCCTATTGAAATCTATAGCATTGGCTATGCCAATCTACTCTATGAACATATTTCGTATGCCAAAGGATATATGTGATGAAATTAGTTCTATCTTCGCCAAGTTCTGGTGGGGTTCGTGTGATAGGAAATGTCCACATATGTATATTTGGAAGATGGTTAGTGTACCTAAACATGAGGGAGGACTAGGACTTAGAGACTTGGAAATTTTTAATCAAGCGTTGTTGAGTAAGCAAGTGTGGAGGATAATGCAAAAACCTAACTGCCTTATGGCTCGATTTTAAAGGCATGATACTTTCCTGATGGTAATATTTAAAAGAAAATTTTGAGAAAGAAGTCATCATATGCGTGGAAGTCTATCTTATATGGCGTGAGTTACTTACCAAAGGAATGCGATATATTGTGGACTGACCCTTGGATTCCTGATCACCCCCACAGCTGCCATTGCCACGAGGGGAAGTTAGATGTGGAACAGAGGTTCACGAGTTCTTTGATGTGAATATAACTCAATGGGATCAGCAGAAGCTAGAGAAATTTGTAGCAGATGAAGATGTTCAGAGGATTTTAGTTATTAAAATATGTCTTACGACTCAACAAAACCTACCGGGTTGGTATTACAACGAGGACGGCCTCAATATAATAAAATCAGATATTGGTTGGGTACTCCTTTACCAACCAATGACCCAAGTTTGCCAACAAATAGTAATGCGGATCTCAAACAAAAAATATGAAAAACGGAACCTCCGGCTAATTTGAAACATTTCTTATGGGGACTCTTGTCTAGAAGTCTTTCAACTGGTAACAACTTAAAGAGAAGACATGCAATTAGAGAAGCTCAATGCAAATAATGTTGTGCAGCTGAAGAAACATAGGCTCATATACTTTTTGAATGCCCACATGCTAAAAAGATTTGGCGTGCTTCAGGGATTCCAAATCTTATTACTAATATCTCTACTGCATCATTAGAGGAAAAGTTTGAAGCATGTTTGTAATGCTCTCTATTATCTGAACTTGCACATTTTCAAGACCTTCTTTTTTGATCCTGTGGAGACTATGGAAGAGTAGGAATATTCTAATATTTAAATAAAAAGAATCACATTGGTGTTCTCATCTGCGATATGAAAACGATGCAATGGAATGGAAACAGGTTAAACATAATGCTCAAAGTCACAAGGGTCGAATAATTTCTCAAACCACTGCACCAGGAAGAACTCATTAGAAACAACCACCTTCAGGCTGGTATAAATGTAGTACTGATGATCGTTAATAGATTCATACATTGCTAATTCTTCGGGTTAGATTGTTCGAGATAGCAAAAGAAACTATAAAGTTACAATACAAGCAACATGAAGGAGAGTACATAATGCATTGGAAACGGAATTACAAGCAATCCTCACGACTTTACAACACTGATGAAGTAGGGGATTTCGACACCTAATACTTGAGAGTAATTGTGATACGTGCTCAAATTACCTAAAGCTACTGATTATTCTCTCAAATAAGAGGTTCAACTGTAGTACTTAGGGATCGAATCCACAAAGACACTAATATTACACAATAGATTTATTGTTTTTGTAATAAACCTAGGAAAAGATTATTAAGCAGTAAAGTGATTGCAAGATTGGTTTGCAGGTTTTATCAAAAGGTAAATAAATTAGACTAAAGGGAATTCTTAGATAGGATGAGATGTAAGTAAGTAATTTACCAGAGGTTTATTTAAGTACAACTCTAAACTCAAACTCAGGTTAAACAATTGGTAATCCTTACGGAAGCGTCGATCAATGATCGCGATGAACCATTGATCAATGCTACTTTTAACAAATTCAGCGACAAGTTTTGATAAATTCTCTAACCTATTAGATCAACTCTCGTATGCATATAGTAGTTTATATCATCTAAATTTTGGTTCAGGTAATTGACCAAGTCTTAACTTGCGCTAATCAATCCTAAGATCTAGGTTTAAGGTGATCAGTCTTAATCCTAGAAATAAAAACAATCTAGATGAGGAACTTGTTAAATATCCCTAATAGCAATGCAAAATTACCAATTCGTAGACTACCTATGAAGAACCCTAAATCTAAAAGTTGAGTTACTCAGAGATGATTATAAAGAACATAAATAAAATCTAAATAAATTGCATATAAGAAATAGAGTAAAGAAACATGGAGTTCAAGATATTCTCTGTGAATGATGAAAAGATCTCTCTCTCCAATCCTAGCTCTCTCTGTCCACGGAGTAGCAATGGTTTTTTTGTTGTAAATAGAGGTGTACAAAGACTTAGGGTTACAAAACTAATAGAAACCCTATAAATAGTGTAAAATGCGGACACAAAATTATCTTCAATATGGGAACTTCTAGCTAAGATCTGTTATTTCTTAAAATCATCATAAAACCCCAGGCAGATGCTCTGTCGATCGACGGCCATGTTAAATGATAAAAACATTTTCCGACTTCTGGTTCTCATGAGAGCTTCTTCAAAGATCTAAAATGATCCAAAAGCTTCAAGTCCGTCCAATAAGTACCTATTTCTGTAACGACCCGCTCCCAGAGTATTTTTATTTATTAAAAAAAGATCTACAAAAGAGGTTTCTTTGTATGAAAGCGAAAATTATTCGAAGTGTCCAAACTTTTCTTTCGTGATGAATGAAATAAGAACTGCATTTTGTCTAAGTATCAAAGGCCATTCTTACTATTAAGGCATCAATAACTTAGAATAAACAGGGATAAACTGACTGTAGAATGATCAAAGTTTGAGGAAGTGGTCGGCGAACCGTAGACCAACTAAGGAAAGTTTGGAAGTTCGGGGAGGCGGGTTCCAAGTAAGGCAAGTTGATAAGTCATCGTTGACGGGTTGTTTGGAAGGAATTTCGGGTCTGCATGAGTCGTTTAAGGAAAGAATTGTAGAGATTCGGTCAAAAGCCGATTGAAGCGGACGAGTTTAAGACTCATTTGGAGCGTAACTTTTTGTCCTTGCATTGTGAGAAAGAGCATAAGCAGAACCTTGCAGTCTTTTTCCTTGAGGGTGATGCATGCTAGTGGTGGCATGGATTCCTTCGTAGAGACCCAACAAGGGTGAACGATTGGGACTCATTTAAGGAGGAGTTCACGAGGAAGCACTTTCCAACCGAGGCCCGTATCAAGTTGGAGACTTCGTTCCTCGAACTTCAGCAGAGGGCAAGATCCGTACGAGACTATGAGCAGGAGTTTAACCGACTCAAAAAGTATGCCGGCCGAGAAATGGACGATGAGGAGCGTCGAATTGAAAGATTCATGCGTGGGATGAATCCTAAGCTTATGACCATGATGGTGAGTAGGGATTACAACACGGTCGAAGAGTTGGTGGAGAAAGCATCATTGGTGGAAAGTGGGCTTGAAGAGGTGGCTAAACATGAACGTTCACGGAGGAACCAAGTGTCATCGAGGCCGAAGAGAGTTGAGAACCATGCGGTTGTAGCGGTGATGACTGCGTGTGGAATGTGTGGCAAGATTCATCGTGGGGTGTGTCGTCAAGGCACCAGTGGATGCTTTAAGTGTGGTAGTGTGGACCACCAAATTCGGGATTTTCAGATGCAGGCGCATGGAAGTGTTACAATTGCGGTGAAACTGGACATTTGGCTCGGGACTACAGAGCACCAAGGAACGCGCAAGCAGATCATACGTGTGGTGAACGTTCAGAAGGAGAACAGCAACAACCGGCGAAGAGGAAGAACGTAACACCAGTGGTGCATATGCTGGGCGTTAAGGATGGAGCAAACCCGATAGATGGTAATTCTCATACCCTGCACTCTCTAAGTTAATGTTCGAATTTTATGCTTAGCATAAGAGTGCATGAATGGTTGTGTAGGAATTGTTTCTATTGGTGGAGCTGAAACCCACACCTTGTTCGACTCTGGGGCGTCGCATTCCTTCGTGCGTCCTGAAGTTGTGGCACGTTGGGAATCTAAGAGTGGCTTTGAAAGCGGTATTAGAATGGTTCATTCAGCAGGTAGCGCGATGCTGAAGTCGCATGACATCTATAGAAACGTGTCAATCAAGGTGGGCGGTGAGAACATGCCAGGCGATCTTATTGTGCTTGAGACTAAGGGTTATGAGGCAATCCTTGGGAGGGTTGTTGGGAAAAATTCCAGTGGGGCAAGAATTCGAAGATGTATTCCAAAAGCTTACCGGGTTGCCGCCAACACGGGACGAGCCAATCACGACAGAGTTGGAGCCTGGAACTGCTCCTATTTCCAAGGACCATTACCGCATGGCTCCAACAGAGATGGCCGAGTTAAAGAAGCAACTGGAGGAATTGATCGAGAAAGTGTTCATCCAACCTAGCATCTCGCCGTGGGGTGCACCAATGTTGTTTGTCAAAAAGAAGGACGGTTGTTTTCGCTTGTGCATTGATTATCAGGGACTGAACCAAGTAACAATCAAGAATAAGTACCTCTTGCTTCGGATTGATGAGCTATTGGATCAGCTCAAGGGAGCATCGTGGTTCTTAAAAATTGATTTGGCATCGGGTTACCATCTAATCCCTATTGCAGAAGGAGATGTTAGGAAGACCGCATTCAGGACAAGGTACAACCATTTTTAGTTCGTGGTCATACCCTTTGGGTTGGCGAATGCTCCAGTGGCGTTTATGAAACTGATGAACGGGGTGTTCCACGAATTCCTTGACGAATTCGTAATCATCTTTATCGATGACATTTTGGTGTTCTCGAAAAGTGTAGAGGAACACGAGAGGCATCTAAGGATGGTCATGGAGAAACTAAGGGAGCATAAGTTGTTTGCTAAGTTAAGCAAGTGCAGTTTTTGGCAAAGGCAGATTGGATTATTGGGCCATGTTGTGTCTGAAGCAGGAGTTGCAGCGGATCCCGAAAAGATAGCAGCCATTGCAAACTTACCAAGGCTGGGAATGCTCACAAAAATCAGAAGCTTCTTGGGGGTTAACAGGTTATTATCGTTGATTGTGAAGAGATTTGCAAGCTTGGTTAAGCCACTAACCGATTGACGGGGAAAGACGTGACGTACGAGTGGACGGCATAATGTGAAAAGAGCTTTGCAAGCCTGAAGGAGCGACTGATGAGTACACCAGTTCTAGTATTGCCGCCTCATGGGGTGGCATATGTTGTGTTCACGGACGCATCAAAGATGGGGCTTGGTTGTGTATTGATGCAAGAGGAACGAATGATCTCGTATGCATCTCGAAAGCTGAGGAAACACAAAGAGAATTATCCTACCCACGATTTTGAGATGGCAGCTGTTGTGTTTACGCTTAAGGTTTGGCAGTCATACCTTTATGACGAGAAGGTTCAAGTGTTTACAGATCATAAGAGCCTTAAGTACATCTTCACCCAGCCGGACTTGAACCTAAGGCAAAGAAGATGGATGGAGCTGGTGGCAGACTATGATTTGGAGATAGCTTACCACCCAGGGAAGGCAAATGTAGTGGCTGATGCACTGAGTCGTCGGAAGGCGAGTGTCTCTGCAGAGAAGGAATTGGGAGGGCTGATATCGATGTTGCGAATTTTGCAGGTTAATGTGTTAGTAGACGAGTCAGTTCATCTAGGCGAGGAAGCGACAAATCAAGCTGACCTTTTGACTCAAATAAGGTTGGCCCAAGGGGACGATGAAGCGTTAGTTAAGATGTTCGAGGATGGTGTTGTGGGATATTGGAAGACCAACAATGAGACTATCATCTTATGCGGACGAGTATATTTCCCAAATGATAAGGAGTTGAGGAAAAAATGTGTTAAAAGAAGCACACCAATCTAAGTTCTCCATACACCCAGGCGCGACAAAGATGTACCATGAGCTTAAGCGATACTACCATTGGTCGGGAATGAGAAGGGATGTGTCTGAATGGGTGGCAAGGTGCGCGACATGTCAGTTAGTGAAAGCAGAGCATCAGATTCCTAGTGACTTGCTGCAGAGTTTACCCTGCCATAGTGGAAACATGATATGATCACGATGGACTTTGTGTGCGGGTTTCCAAAGACGAAGGGATGCAAGGATTCAGTATGGGTGATAGTGAACCACTTAATTAAGTCTGCATATTTCCTTTCTTTCCAAATGTCTGATGGCGTGGATAAGTGTGTGGAACTCTACATGAGGGAAATCATGAAACTCCATGGTGTTTCTGTTAGCATTGTGTCTGATCGAGATCCACGATCTGCTTCAAATTTCTGGATGGCATTCTAGAGAGCTTTGGGAACTAAGGTGAACATAAGCACATCATATCATCGGCATACAGATGGGCAATCGGAGCGGACGATCCAAACATTGGAGGATTTATTGCGGGCTTGTGTAGTAGACTGGGGTAAACTTTGGGAGTTGCATTTACCACTAGATGAGTTTGCATACAACAACATCTACCACTCGAGTATTGGGATGTCACCGTATGAAGCCTTGTTTGGTCGACCATGTCGCACTCCCTTGTGTTGGATTGAAGTAGGGGAGGGCCGAGACTTTTCACCAGGCGTGATAAAAGAAACGACAGACAAGATCAAGTTTGTCAAGGAGAAAATGAAGGAGGCCCAAGATCGGCAGAAAAGCTATGCAGACAAGAGGAGGAAGGAGCTAGAGTTCCAAGTGGGGGAGATGGTTTACTTAAAGAGGGTGACGTTTAAGGGAAAGTATAGGACGGCAAAAATGGGGAAACTGCAACCGAGGTATATGGGATCGTTCAGGATTGTGGAACAGATCGGACCAGTTGCATATCATTTAGAGTTTCCTGACGAGCTCCAACCATTTCACGATGTCTTTCATGTGTCTCAATTGAGGAAGGTGGTAAGGGATCCGACATTCATTGTTCCACAACTACCTGAGGATTTGGGTTATGGTCTATCGACTCATAGGAAACCAATACAAGTGACGAGACTTCCAGAGGAGCAAATCAGAAGGAAGAAATTTCTTATGGTCGAAATAGTATGGGAGCGTGATGGGATACATGAGACTATGAAGGAGCGTGCGAGCATGATGAAGGCTGAGTATCCGGAGTTATTTGAGAACGAAGTAGATGAGCAAATGGCTGATGCGGATTCGAGGATGCTTTCGTAATAAGTGGGGGAGAGTTGTAGTGACCCGCTCTCGGAGTATTTTTATTTATTAAAGAAAGGGTCCGCAAAAGAGGTTTCTTTGTAAGAAAGCGAAACTATTATAAGTGTCCAAACTTTTATTTCTATATGAATGGAATAAGAACTGTATTTTTCTCTAAGTATCAAATGCCATTCTTACTATTAAGGCATCGATAACTTAGAATAAACATGGATAAACTGACTGTAGAACGATCAAAGTTTGAGGAAGTGGTCGGCGGACCGTAAGCCAACTAAGGAAAGTTCAGACGTTCGAGAAGGCGGGTTCCAAGAAAGGCAAGTTGATAAGTCATCGTTGACGGGTTGATTGAATGGAAGTTCGGGTCTGCGGGAGTCATTTAAGGAAAGAATGGTAGAGATTTGGTCAAACCTTTGTGGGCAAGTTTCGGCCAAGCCAAATAAGGAAACAACAATAAATTTCCGGCTTGGTGAGCAAGTCCAAGAGTAATATAAAAAGGGACCTTTAGCTCTTATTCTAGACACACCTCAAAAACCAAGTCTTAGAGAGAGGCTAGAGCAAGAACACAGTCCTAGAGAGAGAGAGAGTTTGGGAAGTGAGGATCGAACAAGGAGGATCGCAGGCTTCTTCGCCGGAAAAACGCAGCTAAGTTCAGAGTCTTCAATCTTTTAAGATCAATCCAGGTGAAGACGTGATTCGTGGCAGTCAAATAAGAATTATTATGTCTGGTTTGATTCAGTATGAACATGTTTATGCTTGGATAGATTTCGTTTAAGGAAAGTTTGTTCATCGTGTTCATAGGTAAATGTTTGATAAAATTTGTTTAAGGAAAGTTCGTTCTTCGTGTTCTTAAGAAATGTATGGTTGGAAGTGTTTAAGGAAAATTTGTTCATCGTGTTCTTGAGAAATGCATGCTATAGATTTGTGGGATGGATTATCGAGTTTTGTTAGGATGTTTATGTGGGAAATGAACATTTGATCTTGGGAACATAGGACATGAAATGTTAATGCGTTTAAGAAAAGTATAATCGAATCGAATTAATTAAGGAAACTGGTTAAGAGGATGTAATGGTTTGGCTATGAGCCGTTAGGGACCGACGGGTCGCAGGTTGGCTACGGCCGTATGTTTGGCTTCGGCCGCATGTTTGGCTTCGGCCGCAGGTTTGGCTTCGGCCGCAGGTTTGGCTTCGGACGCAGGTTTGGCTACGGCCGTAGGATTATTGGCCTTCGGGTCAAAAGGTTAAGAAGTGTTAAGTACTGAAAATGATTTAACTAGTTACGTAAAGGAATGATTGAACCGGATGCTAGGGTGTTAGTGTTGATTTAGTGTTTTGCTTATTGGGCTGTAGTGGGCGGTATTGAACGTCCTCACTGAGTACTTTTGTATGCTCATGCCTCCTTTTGTGATGCAGGTGATGAGTAGTTGGTTGGACCGAAGCGCGAGACTATGAAGACCATCGGGATGGATTTTCTTATCTTATAAACTTGGGATTTTATTCTGGTATTTTTATGAATCATATACTATTAACTTATATTATTTTCACGGATTTATTAATAAAGTTGAAGTTTTTGTTTAAGTTTATTCGAAAATGTCATAAAATATTACTTAGAATTTTTCGAGGCTTTTTCAAGATTTCAGGGTCGGGGTGTTTCAATAATTCCCTTTTTGACTCAATAATTTTTTTTTATAAAACCATGTAAATTAAGAAAATATCAAAATATAACTCACTGTTAATAACTACCTCGTGCAGAGTTAAACAACATTGTCCCCAGTGTTAGTTATTTTAAGTTTTGCAAAATAAATAAACAAAAAACGAAAGAAATTTAGCTAGTATGTGAGAATATCATACCTCTCTCTAGAGACCGTCGATCGACGCTAGTCTGTAGCCATTCATCCATGCTGGTTCGAGAACAATTCTTCTCTCCGATTCAACGTGTTAGGTGGTCTAATTCATCAAAATACTATCAGTCAGCCTAGTTAACACTGTTATACACTCAACACACGTTAGTAACGAGATAAATAATGTCTCAAGTTATAGAAAAATAAAGTAAAATAACTTCGAACATAAATCCTAATAAACTGAAAAATAAAATGTAAGTAGGGAAAAGATAGAAAGATAAGGACTAGTCCTCATCAGCGCCTTCATCAGCGTCATCCTCTGAGTCATGTGCGGATCCTGCTGCGGGTGCTGGTGACCTGGTTCTGTCACTCCCTCTGTTCATGCAACGACATCTCCACACTCTAGCCCATATGGCCTCAAGAGCGACTAGTACAATGCGTTGTAAGTCACCACAGTCGTGCATGGGGAGGTCCGGTGTAATACCCCTGGTCTAGGGTATCAAGTCAACACAAGTAAATGGATTCAGATCAAATCATACTTGGACGGAGAGCTATTAGCCGACATGAATGGAGGTTTGGTCGAAGCGTTTTGAAGAATGGTCGAGTAAAAACAAGAATTGGTCAAGGAGATAGAACCGAAGCTTCGTAACGGCCAAGGTCGAGCATGGTGAAATTCCGAAGTATGAAAATAAAGTAAAACTTGATCTCAATCATCATTATGGGATAAGATAACACTTTTGCTCGAGTCAGAATGAAGTTGGAATGGGCCAAAGTGAAGACGGTCTAGAGGGAGACTGTTTTGGCTGATATGGTCAAATGAGCTAGCTAAGGGCGAAGGAAGCCAAAATGAGTTGTGAAAACATGGGAAATGAGTTCAAAGGAGTGTTTTACACATTTCCTCAACTTTTGGAGATGGTCAACTCATAAGTCAAAGTCAACCAAAGTCAAAGGAGAAAGAATGAACCCAATTGGTCCATATAGTCCATTCGATCAACCAATAAGAGCATGCCGCATGGAGTGGACTAAATTACTTCAATCCTGGAAATGGTGTACAATAAATCAGGGAATTTTATGGTGAAAAAAATCAGGGGCAAAAGACTTTTAGAGAGCAAGAAGACATGAATATACCATTTGTTCCCAAAATGGGCTACATTTGGTAATGGGAGCTATGGGCTGAAGTAAGGCTTTCATACATGAAACCCACGACTTCTAAGCTTCATTTAGGATCCAAGGGAAGTATTGGATTGGACTGGAGCACAAGGAAAACAGATTGGAAGATTGAAGACCCAAATGTGCTAAATGGGCCATTTTGGTGGTTTGGTGAAGGAGGAAGAAGGTTTATGGAAACATGTAAGGGACGAAAACGACCATGCATTGACTCTTCTTCTACACAATGATGTCTACATGAGATGGGGGGATAGGCCTAAGAAGTAGGATTCATATGTGTTGAGCTTAAAGGCCATTTTGGAGCTAAAAAGTGATGAGGTGAAAAACACACTTGGGGATCAAGGTTCGTGCTGAATTTTGTTACACTTAACTACATGAAAAGGTGGGTTATTTTCTAGAAGATGGCACGAAATTGGGTTGATTCAGTGTACTTAATTGCATGCATGCATTTGAAATGTATTTTGGTGACAAGTGGAACTACACATGTCAAGTGGAACTACACATGTCAAGTGCTCCCACCCCACTCTTTGGATATAAACAGGATAATTTGGATGTTTTTAGAAGTTCACAACACCCTTGAGCCTTCTCTCTCAGTCGATATTGTGGTTTGTTCTTGAGAGAGAAAATGGCCAAAACCGATAAAAATTTCTAAGTTAGTGAGGAGAGTGTAGGAGGCCTTTCCGTGTGTTAATCCTTGGCCTAGGATCTGTTGTGCTGTTCTAGGAGAGATGGTAAGTCTTTATATTTGCGTTTGTAGGTTGCATTTTCCCTTTTAGCCTTTAGCCTCTTTTTGATCGGTTTTGGTGTAACCCTTAGGTCTTTTGCTTTTGGAGGCGTTGTGCGGCTTGTGAAGACCTAGGTGGGTTCCCTGTGTGTGTTGTGTATTGTGTGTTGCTAACCGCGTGTGTGCGCAGGTTGGAGAGCTTGAACCATGATGGTTCTTAAGGTTGAACTACATTTGCGGTTTGTATGTGTGTGTATGGGAGTTGGTAGTCCCCATACTTGAGCGTTTATTTATGTTGCATGTTATAGTTGTGATTAAGCATAACATGTTATGTTGTTTTGGACGTGGTCATCTAGGGGTGATGCCATGTTTATCATGCATTGTGTTGGTAGGTTGTTAGATTACATGCATGCATTGTAAGTTTTGTAGTTGCATATGTTATGGTGGTGTGTAGTATGTAGATTGTAGTGTAACTCTCTCTCATGCTGGTTCATATGCATTGCATGTAGTGTAGTTTGGGTTGCATAGAGATTTGAGTGAGACTCTCTCTTATGTCGGGTAGTAGTTTAGTGTGTCACTCACTTTTGAGTTGTTTTGTGTTGAGTCTAGACCAAGCATTGCATGGAGGTTAGAGGTGGAGCTCCCTCATGCTGGTTATATTTTGTGTTTTGGTCTAGACTAATGCGAGTGTGTGTGTGTGTTGCGCATGATAGTCTAGGTGTGCATTGCATGGAGGTTAGAGGTGGAGCTCCGTCATGCTGGTTTGAATTGTGTTGAGCCTAGACTAGAATGTGTGGCCATCTCGGGGTTAGATTGAGAAGCCCAATTCTCCGGTGATGTGCGTGTATCCTTGGGTTAGATTGGGAGAAGCCCAATTCTCCAGTGGTGGAGTTATCTACTCTCCACGGCTCATCACACGAAAGTGGGTTGCGCCCATGGACGAGCGCTGCATGACAATGCGGCCCGGGTTAGATTGGGAGAAGCCCAATTCCCGGAGTGATGTTTTCCTGCCATGTGACTTTGGTGTTTATGTACGGGACTGTTCAGGGTGGAGGGTTAGAGCTCCGTGGTGTGAAGGGATCCCGGGATGTGTAGCTTAAGGCTCCGTCCTTTGAGTGTTATGTTTTTGTGTCTTTGAGTCTAGGATTGAGTTCTAGACTGTTTTGTTTTTGTATCTTTGAGTCTAGGATTGAGTTCTAGACTGTTTTGTGTGTTGTTAGGTCTCGGGGGTGAGACTAGGGAAATAGAGTCATTGCATTGCATATATGTCTAGGTTATTGCATTGCATTAGTAGTTGCACGTTTACTCTTTCACATGGATTGTTTGCATGCATATTTATTATGTGATTGTGTGTTGTGTGTTTGAGCACAAAATTTGGGGGATCGTTGTTGTTTTGTGTTTGGGAACTCGCTGAGTAATCTATGATTACTCACTTCCCCTTTTCCTTGCAGGTAACCTTAGAGGGTCGGGCGTCTGCGGGGTGCAGTGGACGAGACCAGCGTATTTTTCCGGTATTGTTTGCAAGGAGCAAGATGTTAATGTTTTCACTCGCTTTGTTTTATTCATGGGTATCCGTTTGACTTGATAATTTTCTTTCTAGAAGCATTGTAGCTTGGGTCCCAAGTCTCCTCCTGGCCAATGAGAAAACACCATGTGTATTTGCCACATCACCAACCGTGGCCAATGGGTGATCACCACGTCATCTCTGGTCACCACTTTCTTACCACTTCATCAACTCCTAGACAAACATGTTTTGTGTTTGGGAACTCGCTGAGTAATCTATGATTGGTCACTCCCCCTTTTCCTTGTAGGTAACCTCAGAGGGTCGAGCATTTGTGGGGTGCAGTGGACGAGGCCAGCATAGTTTTCCGGTGTTGTTTGTAAGGAGCAAGATGTTAATGTTTTCACTCGTTTTATTTCTCATGGGTACCCGTTTGACTTGATTTTTTTTTGTTGTTGTATTTTGAGGACTTTAGTCGACTTCCCGACTTTGTAAAATAAATAAAAGTATGATTGTTTAATAAAATCCCCGTAGAACGCTGGTATTTAGTTTTGTCCGAACTTAATACAACTCTCGACCAAGGTATGGGTTGGCAAGCTTAAGCCGAGGTCGAGAGGGGTGGTATTGTTGTCGGACTGGTAGAGACTTTGAATTTGTTTGAAGTTTTGACGGGACTGACTGTGGTACTCGCCAAAACTGTAATGCTTCCGGGACGTTCCGGGTTAGTCCGGTCTAGGATGGTTTGGGGGTGTTACATCCGGGATGTTTGGGAACTCAGGGAGTAGTGCTTCTGGGGGTGCTTGAGCGGCTTGAGCAGCTCTCGGTGCAGCTATCCTGCATGGGCGGGTACTAGGGTTACACAGGAAGATCGGATTTGACTGGAACTCGAGTATGGAGAGGTCTTCGTCAAAATCGTTAACCGTCCGCTGAGGCAGCTCTAAATGACATGGTCCGTCGGCATCCATAAAACTCCAGAAATGACCCTCCTTGAGCCACTGTGTGCTCGTCAAATGTGCTCCATCCATGAAGTTCCTGTTGGTGTTAACGTGGTGTGATCCAGCCTGATGTTCAGATGCCTGAAGATAGGTGTAAACAAACTCCCTACCGTCTCCTTCTTGGTTCCCATTCCCTGAAATGACTTTTATTTAGCCTGAACAAATTTTCAGCAAACATAGCTCCTAGGCTGATCCAATGCTCCTCGCCGGTCTCTGCACATCTCCCAAGTTAACCAACTCCCGCATTGAATAATACAACATTGTAAGCTCATGCACTCTCACTTTGTTAGGCTCCATCTTGCACAATAGTGTGTTGGACATAACCTTGACAAAGTAAGACAGCGCCGGGTGGCGAATGTCAATGATACATCCTGGATTTTAGACTGATCGGTTGGTGGAACCGAGGTTCAAATAATCTCGATCCGGTACTGGTCAGATGGTTGTGGGCGATAGCTTCCTTGGATCTGATTTGTACTTGAAACAAAAAGTTAAGTTTTTATAAGTTTTTATGGTTTTTATACGAATCAGACAAAAGTTAAAACTGTGTGAATAAGAGACAAAAGTTAAAACTATATGAATAAGAGCTAATGATGCGAGATGGATTGAGTGGTCGAAGAACAAAGAGATGGGAGATGATGAATATGATATTCGATATGAAAACAAAGGGATAGAAACATGGATGATGAGATCTTGTTGCTGGACGTATGCCTCTCTCAGTAGATGGACGATGAATGAAGATGGGATTTGGCTTGCTGGATGTGTATCTCTCTCAAGCTAAATTGATGGGTGGAATGGAGTGAAGGATCGCCACAAGTTTGGTGATGAACAATTTGATAAGATCCGATTTGGTTATGGCCGATTCTCTCAAATAGAAGACTTAGGTTTTTCTTTTCCTGGGGGCAAACTAACTCATACATTGGCTAAAGGAAAAAAGTACTCGGCTGCTTATAGTGGAGATTAAATACCTGCAGCTTTTCCTTTTAGGGGACTTGAAGGAAAACAACATGACTCTCTTGGACTCTAAAACGAAAAGGCCTAAACAGAATGGGCCGACTCTACTTGGACTGCTAAGTTAAGGATAACAAAGTCCTTGAATTATTGGACTTAAAAAAAATAAGAAAAAGGATTGACAATTTGCCCATAAGATTATTAAACCAAAAATAAAGAAAACCAACACAAATCAAAATCAATAAACCGCGTAAAAATTGAAATCTTACATGCTTACCTTAAATGAATCACACATTTATCCATCTGATCCGAATGGAATTGGGGTTGAGATTGGACCAAGATTGCTTGAGGAAAGGGTTAGACTGGTTTGGTTTTGGCCGAGAGATCTGATTTGTGTTGGGGTCAAAATCGGTCACGACATAATCAACGTCAGAAACTTCCCAAGAAATGCCCTCTTTGAAAAAAGAGAGATAATATTTTGAAAAAAGAAGAGCGAGAAATTCAAAATCGAGTTTCGTATGAACTTTGAAAAAGGGTTCAAAAGATAGGTCCTCGAGAAAGGCTACTCTAGGCTCAGATAAACGAATCCCCCAGCATCGAAATAGCGAAGCGACTATAAGGCTCGATCTTCCAACTCGCCGAACGGAAGAATTGGAAGCCAACCAACTCGCTCGTTCGGCGAGTTGGATCGAGCAAGCCACCTAACTCGCCCATTTGGCGAGTTGGACCAATCCAGTTTGCCGAACGGGCGAGTTTGGTCGAACAAGTAATCAATTTTCATCCCATTCTCATGACTCCCTCCTTCAAAATCAGATCGAACTCGTTCTTGTTTCATGTCGATCGAAATTGATGTTGGAACTTTACCGCAAGAACTCGTTTCCGCGTATAAATTTTGAATTGATCGTGTAAAACGGCAACGGTTAACTAAACACCTAAAATTGCCTGCACTACGAGAAATTCGAACTCTCTTCGGAATCGATGTCGTTTTGAAAGCATTTTTTCAACAAAATCGTAAAAACGTTCAAGTCAAAAAACGGCCTGAGAAGGTCTAAAACTCGGCTAAAATCCCATTCGCGTTTTACATGAAATCAAGCCCAATAGTAATGACGGTCTATCTTTTGTTTTGCAGGAAGAAATAAATGTTAAGTTTCCAAAGATAATCACGAAGATCGAAGGAAAATAGAAGATTTCCGCGAAACGGTAAACTTGACCAATGGCAGAAACGGAAAGAGCAAACCGCCTGTGGGAGGAGTATATAAGGGCTTCGAGGCTGAAGATGCAGAGAACACACAAAAAAATCTTACTCAGAGCAAGCATAGCGTGTAGGTAAATTAGACATATATCGGTTTTCTGTTATCGAGCTGCAAATCAAATAGGTTATTCAAGTATTATAAGGTTAGAACTAGGAACTCACCGACGGCTCTTTCCGCCAAGGCTTTACCTGTTGTAACGCTCAAATCGCAGATTCGGAATAAGATCTTCTTTGCTCTCCGTTTTTATCAATTCATTGTTATATCGTTTGTTCTCACTATTTGGTCGCTTGACGTTGGCTTAGCAGAAATCCGGAACCTCTGGGGAAGCTAGGTTTACCTTGCCTTCCTAAAAAAACGGAATTCGACAATGCGAATTTCGGTTCCCATAGTTTGGCGCTAGAAGGAGGGGGGGTACAAATCAATCTAACTCTCAGTCACCAACGCTAGATCAAACATGTCAGCTCACGATCTCAACAACCAACAACTTTGCTACGATAACGTCGCCGATGACAACTTTGAAAACACTCCAGCGACGAACGTCACTTGGGTTAACACAGACGCAAACACCGCAGCGTTGGAGGAGGTAAAAAAGATGTTCTCGACTTTCGAAAAGAAGTCGGTATAACAAGAAAAGGTCATGAGTTCTCTCGCTAAAGATGTTGAAACCCTAACAGCGAGGAACATGGTCGATTTTCCCCGTGGAACAACCCAAATCCGCGGAAGAAGACTCGATTTCGCGACTCATTTGGACCGGTCCAGCACCGCACATGGGGAACCGTCTGGAAAAAATCTTTATGAAGTAACCCCCGTGCCAACACGGAAAAACTCGGGAGAGCTTCCTCTATCGAGGAAGATAAAGAAGGATGAGAAATCGAACTCGTCGATGTGGAGTTTAGAAGCCAGTGTGAGCCTATGGACGAAGACGCAGACGTTTATCCATGCCACACAAGGAGCCGAGCGACTCGGGATGAGTCCTAGTTCGACAAACCTATGACCAAAGAAGAGGAAGCTCTCTTCTGGAACGAACAAGAAGAACTGGCCGAGGAGCAAACTCGGAACACTCGCGGTAAATGCTGACAAACTCAGAAATCTGCTAGCAAAAACTTCGAGATTCGTGATCTTCGCGATCATCTCATGAAAACTCCGAGAGTAAAATGCCTTTCACTACTCGCATCACTGAAATTAGGGTTTCAGATCCTTGAAAAATCAAAGTGACGGCGTATGATTGTACCACCGATCCCAAGGCACACTTACAGGCTTTTCAGGTCGCGATGGTAAGAGCCAGGTTCAGAGAAAGCGAAAAAGGCGCTGGCGAATGCCACTTTTTTGTGGAAAACCTCTGAGGAGCAGCACTCGAGTGGTTCTCTCGCCTTATGCGAAACTCCATCGAAAGTTTCCGCCAGTTCGCCTCGGAGTTTCTCAAGCAATACTCGATGTTCAAAGATCAAGAAAACTTCGATGTTGACCTTTCGAGCCCATCCCAGGGAGAGGATGAGTCTCTCCACGATTTCATAAAACGGTTCAAAACCGTCATGGCTAGAGTCAGTGGGATAAGCGACAAAGTGGCAATAGACGCGCTCCGGAAGATGCTCTGGTACAAATCAGAGTTCAGAAAGTGGATAAATTTGGAGAATCCATGTACGATCCAAGACGCGCTTCACAAGGCCACGGATTACATCGTCATTGAAGAAGAGACGAAGTTCTTGTCACAAAAGTGGAAGCCTCCGTAGAATTTTTCAAAGGATTCAGGGTCGAATCAGAAGTTAAAAAAAAAACCCTCGCAACGATAAAAGCGTTCACCAGGGGGAAGAAGAAGAAACCCAGAGAGCGCATAACTACGCTATTAACTCTGGATCAGAGCAAGGCCGGATGACATGCAACACGTGGACCCAAAATCCAAATTACAACGAGAATGTCTTCTGCGACTTTCACCAAGCCCGCGGTCCCTTGACCATTAACTGAAATGTTTTCGGTGTGAGGTTGGCCGCAAAGCTGCTCGTTGGAGAACTCTCCGGAGTCTCCAGCCTGAAAGCTCTCATCCGTGATTCAGACCGCCCCCCAAAAAATGACAGGGATCCTCAAACGGAGAACTCTTCCCAAGTGGACAAATTGGGAGAAAAGTGCGGAAGAAGGAATGAAGAGAAGGGCAACGACAACAATCGTCGCACTGTAAACATGATCATCGGCGGGTCGCAATATTGCAGTGATACAGTCTCAGCCATCAAAACTTATCAGCGCAAGGCCGATACAAGCACAAATTCACCGACCTGGTCCACGCCCAGTGACATCCGAAAAGAGCAATCACTTTTGTTGAAGAAGAGGCCAGCGGGATCAATCAGCCACACTGCAATCCACTCGTGATCGATCTCGGAATAAGAGATCTCGAGGTCGCTAGGGTTCTCATCGACAAGGGAAGCCCGATCAACGTCATCTTCCGCGATACTCTCAAGAGGATGAACGTCGAATTAGGAGAAGTCGTACCATCGCAAAAAACCGTTGACCGACTTCTCTGGCACGACGTCGAAGACCCTCAGATTGATCAAACTGCCCGTTGCGGGAAAATAAGTTGGTAAGATCGTTGACTTCGTGGTCATCGACCACCCGACCATTTACAATGTCATCATGGGCACGGCTTGGCTAAAAGCCACGTAGGCAGTCCCAGCGATTTATCACTTAGGCGTTAAATTCCCAACACATAATGGAATTGCCGTGAACTGGGGATGCAAGAAACAGTCGAGACGTTGCTTCCTGGCCGAACGCAAGGTAAGACAAATCACGAACACCGCGATGGCAAAGACCAAACGCCCAAATGTAGCTCAGGCACGGACTGAAAACAATTTGGACAAAGATGATCCAGAATCGTCAACTCAAGAAACGGCCAAAGAACAACTAGTCCCATTGCCCAATGCTTCAACCCACCAGAGGAGACAAATCCGGTGGAAGACGTTGATTCTGAAACTAACATAGTCGACATGAACACGACAGCCAAGTAATCACACTTGCACAAACAGCAGAACCTCGAGATGGCTTGATCCTCGAAAGGGGTACTTAGGCAGCTCGTCGAAAGACGGGTTCAGCTATCCCCCTCTCCAAAAAGGGGGGGGAGTGGGTACATATATGAATACTCGTATATTCCCGCATTCTAAAATATTTTCCTTGTACTCAATATTTTCAAAACTTTTTCGGCAATAAATACTTCATTAGAATTTTGCAAAATCTCTCTTATCTCTCGAAGAAACATCTAGTTATACTTTCGGAAAACTTCAATATACGAGCAAAGCAATTATCGCATGAACCCGAAAATGGAAACTCGCGAAAAATCATCCTACCTCAAAATGGATCAACTCCATGTTATCTTACCCAGCAAAGAAACTTCGTCACATTAACTAAGGCATCACCGAGATCAACATATCCTGCCGACCACTAAAACTTCTCAAAAAACATATCTCGGTTGAATCGTTGATTCCGACTCTCGACCAGAGCACGAGAACCCAGTCTCTGATGCTTAAAACATTACTAACACAAAGTATATTTTTGAAAAAATAAGCTAGTCGTCGACTGGATTTTCGAGAACACACTCCCAGTCCATTCGCGACTATAAATCACAAACGCTCGTCGATTGGTCCGGCCTAGCACTTTAGCCGTCTTAAACAAACACACCCAGATCTATCCTAAGGGATAGATCCTCTCACATCCAACTTGGATAAATAGCACACTATAAAAGAAATTCAAAATTTTGGTCAGCACTTCCGGACGACTTAAAAGTTGTCTCCAGAGATATGCTCGACTCCAACCAGACAAGTCGTATAAGCAGAGAATCTATCGCGGACTTTAAATCGGCGTGGAGTCATGTTAAAATCGCAACAGGCAAAACGAAAGCCAATTAGTCATCGCAAAGCCTCAAATCAAAATAGGTCTTACCCTAAACCCATCACACTAGTCTCTAACGTCACAAGGCATGATATCGAAAAGATACGAGATCATGAAAGCATGTCTCTTCATCCGCATCTAAACGCTCTCGAAACTTTGAGAACTTCTCGAACATCTCAAACGAGCAACGAATAGGATGATCCACAAAGAGAGGTAGAAGGCGATATGACGACTCAAATTTTTCCCCTACACTTTACAAAATCCAAACATCCTCGAAACCCCTTTTCAAAAAAACGCGGTTCGAACAAAAGCCGATAAACATAAGGGATTCCAAGCCACACATGGCCAGTCCTGCTACATAATACTCGACCACACTTGGCTGGAGATGAATGAATAACGTAAATATACTATAATACAAGGGAACACATTCCCAAATAAGTCACGCGCAACCATACGATCAGTCATCGCGACCAAAGTACCCAGTCATAGACCTCCCGAGCATAGTCATTGATGTCCAGGGGAACCGTTGGCTGGTTCACCTTACTCGTCTCATCAGAGGCTCCCGTCTCGGTTTCCACCGTATCAGGAGAAAAGGGAATCGGATTCCACCGCTCCCAGTTCCTCTCCTCGATTTGAGGGATCGGGATTTCCCTATCTCTCTCGTTCATACTCCTAGTTTTCCTCACATACTCGGCGTCAAACGAATAATTTGGGGCATGCGTAAGGTATAACCCACCCATATTGCCGCGACACTCGCGATAACCCCCGAGATCCATATAACCCCTCGTAAACTCCTCAAACTCGCACGAGAACTTGTCACGACCGGTCTTCATGACTTTAGCCATATCTCTCTTCCCTTTCCTATAAGCACGACGAACCTCCATCGCAACCGACTCTCTCTCTCGCGACGACTTGAACTCTCCAATTTTTCTCTCAGACGGGCGAGCTCTTTGTCAGCCATCTCAGCCTTGAATTGATCCATGCAAGCCTCTTGGCAGCTTGTATCAAGAGCTCGGTTCATCATAAGAAGACCCTTCGAAAGATCTCAAAGTCAAGAGAGGCTCGACCTTAAATAATAATAATAATAATGCTAAGGACCAAACCTTACCCCATGAACCGTCCTGGACACCTGGGTAAAATCCAGCACCCCGCTGGACCCATTTACGGCCGAAGGAATGTTAAAATCGAGCAACTGGTCAAGATAGTTCTGTCCACCAACGCTCCTGCCTACTTGACTGTTGAGATAGTCTATAAGTATATTAACGGGAAAGCACTGCCTGTCGGCCACGTCATCTTTAACGACAACGTGTTTGTCTTTGCGGGACTTCAACCTTTCCCTCCTCGCTCGAACCTCACACGGAACAAACCCATCCATGCTTGACTCCGAACCTTCCTTGACTGGTAATTCCGGCTGAAACCGAGAGTAGTGGAGAGCAATAGCACGACAAACCCACTTTGGGGTAAACATGGCCCAAAAGGACGGAAGTCTACGGAGCAAGTCTCGGATGGTGTTCAAGCCCTCCAGTCTCGGAGGAAGAGGATTAGTCTCTACAAAACAAAAAAAACATGCACGTAAGATCGAACGTCATGAAAACTAAAACTCGAGGTCACTCGATTGGGAATACCTTTCCGACCCTTTATGGTCCTAAAGATGAGAAGGTCGTTCGCTTCTACGGATGCATCGTTAACGCGGACAAAGAAGAAGTGCTCTCTCCAGTCATGATAGTTTGACACAAACTTCTTTATGATCGTCATGGGCGGCCGAGGCCTCAGCTGAACTATGGCCAAATTTCCCCAGGGCTTCAGCATAGCTTCAAGGTGGTCGTCATCAAGGGTCATGCCAATTTTGTAACTCAGCACCAAAATCCAACGATGTGCTGCAAACCGCACGGGTTTTTCTGACCGATCGATAGCTTGAATCAGTTGAAAAGTTGTGCAGTGAGTTCAGGGATGGGGAACCACAGATGACACTGCATCAAGTACGCCTCATAGCACGTGAAGTAGCCCTTTGGCACAGACTCGGCAACTTCCCTAGCTTCTGGGAAATAAAACTCGACTAACTCCAGAACTTGACAGAAGTCCTGGATGGCAGCAAGCCCATACGGACAGATCTTGCTTGGACAACCCTCCATGGAGTTAGCACAAAACAGAGGAGGAGCCTACGTACTAGGCCTAGGAGGCTTTTCTTTGCCTCTGGCCGCCCAGTATGCCTTGGCCTCCTCAGGATCAAACGAGTGTGCCGAGAAATCTACCTTTGGCCCAACGTCGTTGTGTTGGGAGCTAGAGCTGTAAAGAACGGAACAGTTGTGGTGAGACTTGGTGGAAGCTTTTCTCCTTGAAGACATGATAAAAAAAAATTATACCAAGGGGAGAGAAGAGAGGAGAAAATCTTTTAATCTTAGAAAAGAGTTTGTGGAAATGAGCAAGTAAAGAATTTGAAAACTTACTCCACATACTTACAGATAAGAGAATTTACTATTCAACTTCGGATTTCAGACGTTGGATTCCGCCTAACTTACCCGACATGCCTAAACCGCTCGCAAGAACATTACGATTCTAACGAGCTGGGGGCTAACCGTTGGGGTCAAAATCGGTCACGACGGAATCAACGTCAGTAACTTCCCGAGAAATGTCCTCTTTGAAAAAGATAGATAATATTTTGTAAAAAGAAGAGCGAGAAAATCAAAATCGAGTTTTGTATGAACTATGAAAAAGGCTTTGAACGATAGGTCCTCGAGAAAGGCTACTCTAGGCCTCGGATAAACGGATCCCCGAGCATCAAAACAACAAAACGACTATAAGGCTCGATCTTCCAACTCGCCGAACGGAAGAATTGGACCAAGAAAGCCGTCCAACTCGCCGAATGGGGGAGTTGGGTACATAAGCCGACCAACTCGCCGACCAACTCGCCGAACGGGCAAGTTGGATCGAGCAAGCCACCCAACTCGTCCGTTCGGTGAGTTGGACCAATCCAGCTCACCGAACGGGCGAGTTGGTTTGAACAAGAAATCCATTTTCATCCCATGCTCGTGACTCCCTCCTTCGAAATCGGGTTGAATTCGTTCTTGTTTTGTCTCGATCGAGATTGATGTTTGAACTTTACTGCAAGAACTCATTTCCTCGTATAAATTTTGAATTGATCGTGTAAAACGGCAATGGTTAACTAAACACCAAAAGGTTCCTGCACTATACGAGAAATTCGAACTGTCTTTGGAATCGACGTCGTTTCAAAAGCACTCTTTCAACAAAATCGTAAAAACTCTTAAGTCGAAAAAGGGCTGAGAAGGTCTAAAACTCGGCAAAAAAACCCAGTCACGGTTTTACACGAAATTGAGCCAAATAGTAATGGTGGTCAATCTTTTATTTTGCAGGAAGAGATAAATGTTAAGTTCGGAAGATTTATGTTAAATTTCCAAAGATAATCACGAAGATCGAAGGAAAATAGAAGATTTCCGCGAACCGATAAACTCGACCGAGGGAAGAAGGAAAAATAGCAAACTGCCACTGCGAGGAGTATATAGGTGCTTCGAGGATGAAGATGCAGAGGACACACAAAAAAATATTACTCAAAGCAAGCATAGCGTTTAGGGAAATTAGGCATATTTTTGTTTTCTGTTATCGAGTTGCGACTCAACTAGGTTATTCAAGTATTATAAGGTTAGAACTAGGAACTCGCTGACGGCTCTTTCCGCCAAGGCTTTACCTGTTGTAACGATCAAATTACAGACTCGGAATAAGATCTTCTTTGCTTTCTTTTCGTTTTTATCTATTCATTGTTATATCGTTTGTTATCATTGTTTGGTCGCTTAACGTTTTGGCTTAGCAGAAATCTAGGACCTCTGGGAAAGCTAGCTTTACTTGTCTTTCTAAACCAATGGAAATCGACAGTGCGAATTTTGGTTCCCATAATTTGGATCGGTCCGGCTTGATCTTAAACCTCTATTGGGCCGGTTTGGTCTTGGATTTTCAATTGGACCATCTCTTCAATTAGTAGCTGGTTCTGGTCGGTTTGATCATCTTGCCTTAGGATTTCTTGAACAGCTTTAGAGAATCCTTCTCTTATGACCTTAGGTCGTGACTGGGTGGTCGGACCACGCCTAATTACGGGAACCTCTTCTTGGATGGCTTCATCATTCCCTCCTTCTTGAAAAGGTTCTGACCTTAGAACATCATGATCTGCATTGAAAAGAGACAAATCAGAAACATTGAATTTAGGAGAAATTTTAAACTCACATGGAAGATCAAGTCTGTAAGCATTGTCATTGATCTTTTCTAAGACCCGAAAAGGGCCAGTCCCTAGTGGTGAAAGCTTGGAGCTTCCTATCTTGTGGGAACCTTTCTGGTCTCATCTGTAACCAGACCAAGTCACCTGGTTTGAACAACACCTCCTTTCTCTTCTGGTCGACCCATGCCTTAACCCTGGCCGCCTTCTCTTCTAACTTCTCCTTAACCCTTTGGTGAATTTTCTTGATGAAACAGACTTGGTTGAACCTTCTTGACTGCGGAACATGGCTTTTGGCAAATCAATAAGATCCATTGGCATGTCTGGATTAAATCCATACACAACCTCAAAAGGAGAAAGGCTAGTAGCAGAGTGTCTAGCATGGTTGTAAGCAAATTCAATGAATGGCTAGCAATACAACCAATTCTTTAACTTCTTACTGACTGTAGCTCTCAATAATTGAGAGAGTGTACGGTTTACTTGCTCGGTCTAACCATCAGACTGTGGGTGGCAATTTGTAGAGAATATGAATTTTGTTCCGAGCTTCCTCCAGAGTGTCCTCCAAAATGGCTGAGGAATTTGGTGTCTCGGTCGGATACAATGGTCCTCGGAACTCCATGCAGGTGAACCACCTCTTTGAAGAACTTGTCGGATGTTTGTGTGACATCATCGATTTTGTCACATGCGATGAAATGAGCCATATTGGAGAACCTGTCCACAACTACAAAAATAGAATCTCTATGGTTTATCTTGGGAAAAACCAGGAAAAAGTCCATCGAAATATCTACCCAAAGGTGGTTATGAATAGGTAATGGCATGTATAGACCAAAAGGATGTGACCCGGATTTTATCTTAAGACAGACAATGCATTTGGCACAAAGGTTCTCGACATCTTTCTTCATGTTTGGCCAAAATAAATGATTGGTTAGGACCTTCAAGGTCCTGTCTCGACCAAAATATCCCATGAGACCTCCACCGTGGGCCTCCCTAGTCAGCAAGTCATTCATAAAACCTTGGGGAATGCAAAGTTTCTTTTCTTTGAACAAGAAACCCTCATGTTGGTAAAATGGTCTGAATGCTCCTTGCATGGTGTTCCTGAAAGCTTCTTGAAAATCAAGGTCAGTAGCATAAGTGTCTTTAATATATTCAAAACCCTTGATCTTAGCTTCCATGGTCGAGATGAGAGTGTGTCTCCTCGAAAGAGCATCGACCACCACATTATCCTTGCCCTTCTTGTACTTTATCACATAGGGAAATGTCTCCACAAATTCTAGCCATCTAGCATGCCTCGTCTTAAGTGTGATCTGATCTCTCAAGTGCTTAAGTGTTTCATGATATGTATGAGTAATAAATTCTTTAGACAAAAGATAATGTTGCCAAGTTTCAAGAGACCTCACTAAATCATAAATCTCTTTGTCATATTTTTGGTAATTGAGGGCATTCCACTCAATTTCTCACTAAAGAGGGCTACTGGTCGGCCTCCTTGGGTAACCACAGCTCCTATTTCTGTACCTGATGCATCACACTCAATCTCAAAAGTCTTAAGGAAGTTAGGAAGAGTAAGGACTGGGCATGAGTCAAACTATCTTTAAATTTGTTAAAATATTCTTCTTGGGCTGGTCCCCAAGTAAAGGATAAATTCTTCTTGACCACTGAAATCATTGGAGCAGCAATGGTGCTGAATTCCTTGAAAAACCGGCGATAGAAACTGGCTAGACCATAGAAACTTTGGACATGTCCGATGGTGGTCAGTGGACGAGTCTTAGATTGCCTTGATCTTTTCCTCATCAACCTTAAGTCCATGTGAACTCACAACAAATCCTAAAAATACCAATTGATCAGTATAAAAGATGCATTTCTTAAGATTATCATAAAGACCTTCTTGCCTAAGAGTTTTCAGTACTTGTTCTAGATGCTCAACACTATCGGCAATGCAATGGAAATACATCAGTATGTCATCAAAATAAAGAACCACAAACTTACTGATGTAAGGCCTTAGCACTTGGTTCATGAGTCTCATGAAAGTGCATGGTGCATTGGTGAGGCCGAATGGCATCATTAGCCACTCAGACAAACCTTGTTTAGTTTGAAGGCAGTCTTCCACTCGTCACCTTCCTTAATGCGCACTTGATGGTATCCACTCCTAAGATCAATCTTAGAAAAATAGTAGATCCACTTATTTCATCCAACATATCATCTAACCTGGGTATGGGATACATATACTTGATGGTTATGTTGTTGATGGCACGGCAGTCCACACACATTCACCAAGTACCATTTTTCTTTGGTACTAGGAGAACTGGTACGACACATGGGCTGAGAATCTCTCGAATGTAGCCTTTATCCATGAGGTCTTGGACCTGCCTTTCTAGCTCCTCGAATTCCTCTAGGTTCACTCGGTATGCAAATTGGTTAGGTAAGAGTGCACCGGAACAAGATAGGTCTGGTGCTCGATTCCTCGAATGAGAGGTAAGCCGGCTGGGATTTCTTCAGGGAATACGTCCTTGTACCCATACATGAGGTCTTGAACTTCATCTGGTAGTTCATGAGCCTCATAAACTGCAAAAAACCTTCCTTAAAGACCATTAGTAGCACATGCGTCTCATGATGTAAATATTTAAGAACTTGACCAGAATTAATGCAATGTTTAGTCTTACTTACCTTGCTGGTCTGGTCCATTGCCTTTTGCATGTCATGAACCTCTGGGGGTCTTATTGATTCTAGGTTGTGCTTCTTGATGTTATGGCTGAAGCTGTATATATTGGTCCGTCCATGGTGGATGGTCTCTTTGCCAAACTGCCACGGTCTTCCCAAGAGCAAGTGGCCGGCTTGCATGGGCACAACATCACTCATAACCTGATCATGGTACTTGCCAATGCTGAAGGATACCACAATTTGCTCGGCTATCTTGAGCTCTGTCTCAACATTGAGCCACTTGAGGCGGTATGGGCGAGGATGAGGCGTCTTGATCAAACCTAGCTTATCAAAAATATACTTTCTAGCCACGTTAGTACAAGAACCACCATCAATGATTAAACTACATACCTTTTTCTCAATGATACATCTTGTGTGAAAGATGTTTTCTATTTGGATGGTCTCTGGATTAAAGAGAGCACTGAGTGCTCTCCTGGTCACTAGTAACTCACCAGCCTCATGATAATCAGCCACTTCCTCATCATAAACATCAGTCTCCATCTCGGCCTCGTCTTGAGACTCATACTCTCCATCGGCCCTCAGGACCATTACACGCTTGTTTGGAAAATCTCTAGCATGATGTCCTTTCCCCTGACATTTAAAACAAGTGATATCATGAGTTCTTTGATTCAGAAAATAAGACTTACCTTGGTCGGATGGATTGTTATTGGACGAGTCAGCTTGGTCTTCTTGAACCGATTCTCGACCCTAATCGATTTACCTTTGTCTAGACCCTTTTTAGCCGGTTGAGACCAGGCTGGTTTGCTTCGGTTGGTGGATAGATTCTTCCTCTTGATGTTTTGCTCAGCCTGGATGGAATATTGCAACAAGTCATTGAAATTCTCATATGGTTGTCTCTCCAGCTTGCGGGTAATCTTATCTTGCAAACCATATAGGAATTGAGCCATCAATGTCTCCTCTGGTTCATTGGTCTCTAGCTTGTTCCTAAGGGATTCAAACTCTTCGAAATACTCTTCCACGGACTTGGTTCCCTGAGAATATATTCGAACGTTTTTGTAAGTCCCTTTGATAATAAGATGGAATATACCTGGTACGAAGATTGGTCCACATATCTGCCCAATTACGAGGTCTCCACACTGGTCCAGACTTTGCAATGTCTCTGTCCAACCAGGCTAGAGCATTATCAGTCAGGTTGGCAGCAGCTAACTCAATATTCTCTGCCTCGGTGATACTAGCCTAAGATATTAAAGTATGTATGATCCTTGGATCAAAGTGATGGACGATCCAACAAGAGGGGTGGTTTGTACAATCGATCTAATCGACCTTAAAACCGGCTGGATGGAAGCAATGATGATGGTACTGGATAGAACGGTTTGTTGAATGATTTCACAATCAACCACTAAGTAGGATGCCTGATTCCACAAGCAGACTAACTCGCCAATCACCAAGACAAATGATTCCACAAAAGCTTGAATGATCAATAAGAACACAAAGACACAATGCCTTGAATAAAAGAAACTAAGAAGTTTATTAGGTTTTAGGTAAAAGATTCATGCCTTTAAAATTAGGGTCCTAATGAGCTTATATAGGCTCATTACAATTAATTAGAAAGCTAAACAAAAGAAGAAAACATGCTAAGAATCAGAAAAGTAGCCGCTAGGCCTTAATGAAAGAATATCGGCCAAAAAGGAAGTTTTGATGTGCTCTTTGTATCTTGATAGATTGGGAAGGAAGAATTTATTTATTAGGACACTCCTGGACGTATGTAGAGGCTCCAAAACGAAGAGTCTTAGGCAAGAGAGTCGTTGGTCTTTATTAACTTCAAATCTGCATGCATCTAAATAAGGCAAGTGCAAGACTGGTTTGGTCGGTTTTGGGAAATTGATCATAACTTCAATTTCATTCGGTCTATTCTCCTCATACTGGGCTTTTTGTAAATCTAAGATATCAATATTTATGAATGAGGTTGGATTTTTTGAAGGCCGCTTCATGGTTTGGCTTGAATCCTCTTCAACAGGCTGATACTTGCAGATGGACGGGTTGGAGAACCTCTGGTTTATAAAGTGTATATCTCTCTTGTCCGGAAATATTTTGAGATTATTCAAATTGGTATTCAAACCTTCTTGAGTGTAGAATTCTTAAAAATTGGTTTCATGGTGAAAACCCTCCTGGTTTGTAAGATATTGCTGATTTATTGAGCATACGTCCACGATTGTTCTTTGGCTGGTTGAGTAATGGGCATGGTTGACCTCCGTCTCAGAAATGGACTTGATGACCACATCATACCCTCCCTCTTGAAAAATTTTTGACCTCGAAACTGGAAAATCTGCATCAAGATAGAGAAAGTCAGGTTTCATTCTTTTTTTTTGTGATTCTAAGGTCTTACCTTGGTATTGTTTCGGTATGGGAATGGGTTGCGCATCAGGTGGTTCTCCTTTGAGAAGATAGGAAAGGATCAGTCCTCAGCCTCTATCCAGTTTTAAAGGTCTCTCCTTGATCTGAGAAGTGGTCGTGGCTTTTTCTTCTTTGGTGGCGATGGTGTTGATCACCATTGGGAGTGGTTCCTTCTTGTTAAGCAACAAGCTCTTCTCCTTGCAACCTCAAATAGTCTCAACATTCTGGACAAGAAGCAAGTGTATTATATATGTCTTTGGAGTTTCATAAACAGGTTATTGAGTAAGATTTATAGATTTACTTACTTGGTTACCACTCATAGCATATGGCATTGATTCATCTTTGGGATTTGTCAACTTTAAAGCATGATCAGTTGGTGAGACAGTCTCTAGGATATTATGCTCATTCTCCTCAGGTTTTTGAGCTTTCGGACGTGGATCCTCCTTACCTAGACCTTCATCAATATTCTGGACAAGGTGCAAATGCATCATACCAGTGTTTTGATAAGTAGGATTAATTACATTAAGTTCATAAATCACCTTATCAAGTGTTGGACATGTTTGCGCAGCAAGGTTGGGTTCTTTGTCCTTGATTTCCATGTTAGTACCTGAAATATTTTCAACCTTTTGGGCACTAGAAAAATGGGTTAAAACAGTCATGGAATTACTAGAAACATAATTAGATCCAGCTTTATCAAATTGATAAAATCATCGTTCTAGTAAAGGAGTCATCCATTCTAGAAAAGGAATCACTTACCTCCAAGTTAGTTACCTTTGCTTCAGGTACTGCTAACTTTACAGCTCGTTTTGTGGGACAATCTTTTGCAAGATGACCCTGGCCTTTACACCTATAACAAAGAATCTCAGGTTGTTTTAAAGAGTTAAAAGTACTCATCTTGGTTTCGTTTGGCTTGAGGTGCATGCACTGGTTTTGAGCTTTGCCTCTGGTTTGTTGGTTGGACTACTTGTGGTTTTACCAATCTCCTATGTGGACACCTTCTGAATGTGTTGTGCTCTGTCCACAAACTCAGTATACATGAGCTTTTCAACTCTGTCCAAGTAAAAGGTGGATCATTGTAATAGGTCTGATCAGCATCTAGCTGGTTCCACCACTTGTATGGTTCTCCAACTAGGGCATCTCTTACATAGGATGGTTTTAACTTTTCTGGAATTCTCCAAGTCCTAAACCATTGCTCCATGTCGTCCTACCATCTTAAGTATGAACTTGGTCCTTGCTTATGACCATAAAATTGTATAGATGGTGCATCCAAGCAATTCTGATACAATTGATCACCTTCGTGGTTCCATGGCTTGTTGCTAACATGTCTTGATCGGTTCCCATGGTAAGACTTTGCTGGTGCAGCCATGGTGGTCTTCATGCTCCTTGGACAGGCTTGACATAAAATTTCCCATCATAAATTTCCTCATAATCAGATGAGTAGTTGTGATCATAGGTGAGCTGGTATTTGGGACCATAACAAGTTGAATACTGGTCTAATGGTTCTGGTTCCACTTCCTGATATTCTTGCTCATCATCGGGGACATACTCTGGATTAGAATCGATGTACCAGTGACCTTCAGTGTGGTCATCTTCATCATCCCAACTAGTCTGCCCCGTTTCTTCTCCCAAATCTACTTCAGAAGTGTTGTATTCATCAACTTTTTCTTCATTCTCCATGGTTGCCAAGCTTTAGAACAATGCCCCGCAAGAAGGAGAGGCATTGTTCGGTTTCCAAGCTCTAAAAATAATTTACTGCTTGAATGCACATTTTGAATGCACATTTTGTATGGGTGAGTAAATATTATTGGTTACCTATAGAAGCTAAGTATCAATTTCAAATTTGGTCACCATTATCAGTGAAAAACTGTTTTAATCATTTAACTGGCAAAAATAAATCAAAACAAAGAACATAATATATATTTCCAAAATAACATGTTTAAGTATGATTAACATTATTTGAGTAACAAATAATGGTACACATATAATATTAAGACAAACTTAGATTACAAACCATCTTTGGAAAGTCATTATTATGATCAATAAAAATTAAAGAAAGATAAAATTATACATTAATAATACACTACAAGAAAACATGGCATATTCCGACGGAATTTCCGACGGCGACACCTATCCTCGGAATTTTTTGACAGAATTCCGACGAAATTCCAAGGAAACCAGAAAATCATGTTTCCTCGGAATTTCGTCGGAAAATTCCGACGAAATTTCCACGGAACATTTATTTTGTCGGTTAAAACCTAGAAAATTCCAAGGAAAGTTATTTCGTTGGTTTTTTCTGACAAAATTCCGAGGAATCTATCCGTTAAAAGAGCCGTTGTGGGTGTTCAATAATTCCGACGAAATTCCGAGGAGTCGTCGGAATTTCGTCAGAAATGCCGGCAGCATTTCATCTATAAATACAAGTACCCCTCACCCTCTTCATTCACTCAATATTTCATCTTCTAACTCACTTTACGCACGAAATATTTTCAAAAAACCATGCCTTCTTCAAATTATTATCGTTCTTGGATGGATCGACCTCATATGGATCCTAACACGAGATTGCTTACAGATGAATATCAAAAAAGGTATAGCCAAATTCATGGGGCTAATTCAACGACAACCGGAAACGAAAACGGTTATGTTAAGATGTCCTTGCTCTACTTGTAAAAATAAAAAAGTTATAAAAGAGTGGAATGTTTGGACACATCTATATTTGAATGGGTTTACACTAAGTTACAAAATTTGGTATCATCATGGAGAAACTGATTATGAATATGTGGTAGTACTAGCGAACCTCAGACTGCGGATAGGTTAGAAGAACCAATTAGAACGGATGTAGATTTTGGTGTAGGTACTGAGCAGATGGTACATGATCATTTTAGAGACGAAGAATTACCCAATGTAGAAGCTAGGAGATTTTTTGATATGTTGGATGGAGGCAAACAACCTTTGTACGAAGGTTGCAGAGATGGTCATTCGCCTTTATCATCTGAAACAAGACTGATGAGCATTAAAACAGATTATAATTTGGCTGAAGATTGTGTGGATGCGATTGCTGATTTTGTAAAAGGTGTTCTACCAGAAGATAATCTAGCTCCGGGTTCATACTACGAGGTTCAGAAACTCGTTGCTGGTCTTGGTTTATCGTATCAGGTAATAGATGTATGCATCGATAACTGCATGATATATTGGAGGGCGGATGAGAACCGGCTTCAGTGCAAATTTTGTGGGAAGGCTCGTTATAGAGATACTAGTGGAAGAGTTCCAGTGCCATACAAAAAGATGTGGTATTTGCCGTTGACAGAAAGGTTGAAGAGGTTGTATCAGTCTGAACGCACAGCCCAACCAATGAGATGGCATGCGGAGCATTCAACAGATGGTGAGATTAGACATCCTTCAGATGCAAAAGCTTGGAAGCATTTCCAATCAACATATCCAGAATTCGCATATGAGAGAAGAAATGTCTACCTTGGATTATGTACCGATGGTTTTAGCCCATTTGGCAAGCATGGAAGACAATATTCTCTATGGCCAGTCATTCTTACACCATACAACTTACCGCCAAACTTGTGCTTGCGCCGAGAGTTTTTGTTTCTCTCCATTCTCGTTCCCGGGCCAGAGCATCCTAGGAGATCACTTGATGTGTTTCTTCAGCCACTAATATATGAGTTGCAACAACTATGGGCTCAAGGTGCTGAAACATACGATGTTTCGTGTAAAGAAAACTTTCAAATGCGGGCAGTACTTATGTGGACAATAAGTGATTTTCCAGCATATGGTATGTTATCTGGATGGACAACGCATGGAAGGTTATCATGTCCATATTGTCAAGATAACACAGATGCTTTCCAACTAAAACACGGAAGGAAAACGTGTTGGTTTGACTGTCACAGGAGATTCCTACCACCTGATCATCCATATCGTAGGAGTAGGACTTTGTTTACGAAGAACAAGAAGGTGTTTGATAGTCCACCTCCGGAAATTTGTGGGGCAGATTTGTTGACACAGTTAAGAGATTTTGGTGCAGAAAGGATGCCAGACGTTGGTGGACATGTGCATTATCCAGTAGATGGTGTTGGAGAACTACATAATTGGCACAAGAAGAGTATTTTCTGGGATCTACCATACTGGAAGGATCATCTGCTGCGGCATAATTTAGATGTCATGCATATTGAGAAGAACTTTTTTGACAATATCATGAACACGATCCTTAACGTCCAAGGTAAAACAAAAGATAATTTGAAGTCAAGACTTGATTTAGTCGATATATGTGCTCGTTCCGAACTTCATGTTGATGAGAATGGTAGGGCTCCTGCTCCCATATACCGACTGGATGCAGCGGCAAAAGATGCGTTCTTTGATTGGATTTCAAACGATGTGGAATTTCCAGATGGTTACGCATCTAATTTGCGTAACTGTGTTGACAGAAGAGAAGGAAAGTTTATCGGCTTGAAGAGTCACGATTGCCATGTAATGATGCAGCGCCTCCTTCCGTTTGCCTTCTCGGGACTATTACCACGAAATGTTCATGAAGCAATTGCAGGGATAAGTGCTTTTTCCGTGATTTATGCACGAGATCAGTGACTCCAGAAGGTATCCAAAATTTGAAGTCTAACATCCCTGTGATCCAGTGCAACCTCGAGAAGATATTTCCTCCATCATTTTTTGATGTTATGGAGCATCTTGTTATTCACTTGGCAAGAGAATTGGAACTTGGTGGTCCTATGAAGTATGGATGGATGTATGTTTACGAGCAATATATGTTTCATCTAAAGAAGAAAGTCAAGAATTTAAGCAAGGTGGAAGGATCTATTGTCGCACAGATGATCAATGAAGAAACTTCAAACTTTGTTGAGTACTACTTTCCAGCAGAAGTGCAGACAAAAAACCGAAAACCTGCTCGGCATGATGATAGAGGCGAAAAGGCAACATATTATGTTACGGTTCCAAACATCTTCACAGATGTCGGATGACTCAGCAGAAAATAAAAGGACCGTCGACTTACTGAGCAGGAGCGCAATTATTTGCAAACATATCTGCTCACCAACTGCGAAGAAATTCTTCAATATGAGAGGTATATATATATATGTTTAACAATTATTATTTTTACAAGTTGTATTTTAAATCTTAATTAATTTCATTTATGTGTACATGATTTTTATGGCTGAAAAGCTGTTCACTCATAGACACGCCACAGAAGAGGAACTTTAAGAACTGAAGGAGAGAGTATTTGCTGCTTGGATGCTTGGTTATGTGAGTACTTTAACCCTTGTAATATTAATCACATGTTATAATAATCCTTAGAATATTGCTACAACATATTTTCTATTATTAGGTGTATGCTGCAATTGCCAGAGGTGAAACATTTGACGATTGGATACGCGAGATGGTGTGTGGACCACAACATGTTGTGAAGTCATATCCGAGATTTTGTACTCGAGGATATGCATTCACAACTCAAAAGAGAAGACGTTCAAGTACAACTTATGATGCTGGTGTATCGTCTGCATCTGGAGATGATGTGTACTACAGGAATATACGCGAAATTTTGGAGATCAAGTATCCGGGCATGGTTGGATTGCGGTGTACGGTTTTCTATTGTGATTGGTACGATAACACTGCAGATCGAGGCGTGAGAACAGATGCATTTGGTGTTACATCAGTACATTCGCGACGAAAGCTGCAATATTATGATCCTTTCATTCTTGCTTCGCAAGCCGATCAGGTAATTATATATATGTCAATTTATTCATAATGATTCATTCGTCTGTATATTATTATTACTAATTTACATATAAATTTGTAATATTTTACAGGTTTGCTATATCAAGTATCCTCGGGTTATGAACAGAAATGATCCATGGGTCACTGTTACATCACTCAACCCGAGAGGGCGAGTTCAGGGAAGTTCTGATCAAGACCCACTACAACCAAGCATATCCGGAAACTTAAATGCAGCTGAAGATTTAGCAAACGCTGAGTTGGTAGTCGATTTAACCAACTTTGAAAAGGACGCTGTAGTTCACGAAGAGGATGAACCTGTGATTGGAGAGTTTCACCAAGATTCAGATTCAGATTCATCTGGTGATGACTCGGAATCAGAATAGAAACCATGTCACGGTTTTTTTTTAACTAAACCGAGGAAATTCTGAGGAAATAAGGGTTAGTCCTCGGAATTTCCTCGGAAACTACCTTTGTGCATTTCGGATTTGGGGTTTAGGTTTAGGGGCAAAAATTTCCTCGGAATTTCCTTGGTTATTTCCGAGGAAATTCCAGGACAAGGACAATTTCGTCGGAATTTCCTCGGAAATTTCCGAGGAAATTCCGACGAAAAGGGATATTTTGAACCGAAAACATCGTTCTACGGTTAGAAATGAAAAACATACAACCACAAAACCTTTCCTAAGTGTCTTAAATTGATTTTCAGTTCAAATGTTAGTTTATTTTCAAATAATAAACACTTTTCCGATTATATGAACGAAACTCATACACTTCAAGAGAAACACTTATACAGTTTAATAAACGGGAAGGACAATATTTGTAATCGATTTCGATTTTTTGTAATTAATGGTTTATCCACATCTTTAGATAGGATTCTCAATGTTATGCATTGGACAACTTTGAAATTGTGTAAGAAATGAACTAGGGTTCACAAATTTGATGTTTCCAAACCCTAAAATATGTTTTCCTTGGAATATTCCGAGGAAATTCCGAGGAAAATGAAATATTATTGTCCAATAAGGGGACATGCAGAGCATATTCCCATTTCCTCGGACTTTCCTCGGAATATTCCGAGGAAATTCCGAGGAAAAGGAATATGCTTTGCACAGATTATGATATTTTGTCCGATTCATGGAAATTCCGAGGAAATTCTGACGAATGTTATTCTGTTCGTCGGAATTTCCTCGGAAATTCCATTACCCGGGAAACAGAACCGCCAAAAATTTCGCGAAAATCAAGTTTACTAATTCCGAGGAAATTCCGACGACCTATTTCCTCGGAAAATTTCGTGTCTATTTACCCGAGACCTTTCTTCTTCCCCATTTCTCTTATCTCTCTCTCGAATTCCGGCGAAGCTCTTCTCCTTTCCTCCATTATTTCCGGTCAATCTTCTCCATTTCTCCCCAAAACCTATCCCTAAACATGTAAGATCATTATCCCACTCTTTTTGGTTGTTTTTGTTAAGTTTTTGGATGAAATTGATGATTTTAGGTTTGGTAGATTGTTGTTTTTGGATTTAGAATTGTTAGGATTTAGGATTGTTAGGATTGTTAGGATTTAGGATTATATTGTTAGGATTGTTTGGATTGTGGATTGTTAGGTTTATAAATCTATTTTTAGGTTTATAAAAACGTTTAAAATGTTTTTTAATATTTATAAAATGTTATTAATATTTATAAAATGTTATTAATATTTATAAAACTTTTTTAATATATATAAAACGTTTTTAATATTTATAAAACATTTTTACTATTTATAAAACGTTTTTAATATTTATAAAACGTTTTTACTATTTATAAAATATTTTTTATATTTATTAAACGTTTTTTTATAGTTATAAAACGATTTTTATATTTATAAAACGTTTTTAATATTTTTAAAACGTTTATATATATATAAAACGTTTTTATAGTTATAAAACGATTTTTATATTTATAAAACGTTTTTAATAGTTACAGAACGATTTTTCTATTTATAAAATGTTTTTAATATTTTAAAAATGTTTTTATATATAAAACGTTTTTTATAGTTATAAAACGATTTTTATATTTATAAAAAGTTTTCTTTTGTTATAAAACGATTTTATATTTATATTTATAAAACATCATTTGTATATTAAATCTACTTTTAGATTCTTATATGTATAAACCTATTTTTATATTTAATAAAATCTTTTTTTTAGATTTTATATGTATATTTGCCATTTTTAAAAACTATTTGTAAAACTTTGTTTTACAAATAGGTCTAGTGGCGAGAACCAAACTAGACTTCGCCGTTCTGCACCACGAGGTCGTAGTGGTTCGCCCTCCCGCTCTCGAGCGTCTTCAGCGTCTATGAACCAAGCTGCAGACGAGTATGGTCACCCTCTCGTTCCTCCGGTTGTTCCGGGAATCATGACTGTTGAACAGTTGGTTCAGCAGCCGGGTCGAGAAAATCTTCTCGTTCTCACTCCGTATCCACAAGGCCAACACCAAACTTGGTAAAACTTTTTTTTGTTTTATTTTAAATTTTATTTCATTATATTTTTTCATTCCTATTTTTTCTCTTATCTTAGGTTCGATCGATCGGGGAACGGGATCAGCACCTTCATCAACCGGATGATGCACTCGACCCTCCAGAAGGGATATCCTACCTTCACCAGCTTCCCTTCTGAGGATCGGAAAATGTGGTTCCGTCAGTTTGCGGTAAATTTTAATTTTTTAACTTATTTTTTAATCTTTAACATAATTTTTTTACTAATTGTGTATTTTTCAGCAAGAATTCAACTGGAATTCTGATCAGACAGACTTCATCCGTCACCACTTCAACCACAAAGTCATGGATAATTATGGGAAGCAAATCTATGAGTGGAAGCAGAAGTGGATCAATGGAAAGACACCGAAATCGATTAACGAGACGGTGTGGGCGGAGTTGATACAATACTGGGAGAAGGACACGACGCAAGACCGATCGGTGACCAACTCTGGCAACCGCAAGAGCGAGCGTCGCGGGAAGGGCATGTACAAGCACAACTTGGGTTCCCAGAGTATTCACACTCTCGGAGATCGAATGGTAAGTTAAATCTATTTTTATTTCAAATCTTTAAACATTTTTATTTCAATTTTTAATGCATTTCTTACATTTTTAGGCGGAAGAAAATGATGGTGTGCCGGTTGATGATATCGCCCTAATGAGGATGGCGTATACCAACAAAAAGACCGGAGAGATTTCTGATGGTGTTGTGAGGGAAGTGATCGACCTGGTCCAAAGCCAGAAGGATGATAAAGAGTTCCGCCTATCTCAGCTTGTATCTGATGAGGACGCTACTACTGCTGGTTCCAGCAACCTGTCTCGAGGTCAAATAAACGAGCTCGTTGAATTGGTAAGATCTTCATTTTTATTTTTACTATATTTTCATTTTTTTATCTTTATTGCTACTAAAATCATTATGTTTTCTTTTCAGGCGGTTCCAAAGAGAAAAGGGCGTTTGTTCGGTTTGGGTCATCGATCTCCGTCGGTTGCTTCTTCTTCATCAGTGCCTTTTGTTGATCCGGCACTTATGGAGCAGCTACAGAACAATGATGACCGGATCTCAGCATTGGAGACCCAGATGGCCGCCCAACAAACTAAAGTGGACGCAGCAGAGAGGGCGAATGCACAAATGATGAAATGATGAGACAGATGTTCCCCGACCGGTTTTAGTTTGTGTTTTTTTTTAATAAAACTTGTTTAATGTTTTTTCTTTTAATTTTAAAACTTTTAATATTATAATATGTTTTTTATTTGAGATTAAATTTTATTTTTAAAAATTAAATTAAAAATACAAAATATATAAATTAATTATTTAAAAAAAAATTAGTTTGCGATTATTCCGAGGAGATGACTCCCTCGGAAATTTCCGAGGAAACATCTTCCTCGGAAATTTCCGAGGAAGGTATTTCCTCGGAATATTCCGAGGAAGTCATCTCCTCGGAATTTCCCAGGGAGAAGTGTCCTCGGTAAATACTTTTCTGAGGGACGACTTTCCTCGGAAATTTCTGAGGGGCTCTTGTCCTCGGTGTATTCCGAGGAAAACGTTCCTCGGAAATTTCCGAGGAAATTCTGAGGAAAACTCCTACGAAATGTTTCCTCGGAATGTCTGACGAAATTCCGACGAAATATATTTTTCCGACAAGATATTTCCGACGACCATTTTCGTCGAAATACCGTCGGAATTAAACTATTCCGACAAAACTCCGACGAATATAGCCGTTGGAATAACGCTGTTTTCTTGTAGTGATATAATAAGTTTTCATATACGAATTTTCAATAACAATACACAATATGTAAAGTTAGAAAAATCTTGGAATATCGCCATCATCGGGTAAGTTGTCAGATATAAAGTGATATTATTCTTCAGAAATTTTAAAAACATATTGATTTTTCTTTATTTGATCCTCTTCATAGTTTACAATAATCTACATTATATAACAAACACATTAGTATATGAATATATAATAAAGTTACGAAAAATCATTAATAAAACTTATTGATGCAGTACCATGACTTTTGAAGGTACTTGTATACTGACATCGTGCTTCATTTGCTTCTACAAGATTATACAAACACGAAAATTACAGATTCATGAAGAAAATATGATCAAACGCAAGAGAAATTTATAAGATAGCTAAAGTACTGACTTCAATTTCATTTACCTTTGCACGTTTTTGGTAGTGGGTGTAGTTAACTTTATCTGCATTATATCAAACTGATTAGTGAATGAATGAAGAGAATACAAATAAAGAGAGTAGTTATCAAGGGATTTCGACTCAGTATACAAAAAATATGAGTATACAAATGGTTAAAATGTACTATGTTAAGAAGTGATCTTGATTTATTATATAAAAAATATTTAGAAAGTTAAACTTCCTTGAGAAGAAACAACTAACAATTTAAAAATATATTTAATGATACTTTCAAATATATTAAAAGAATATTCGTGGCTAGCATTCTTTATTTGGGGTATTATCTTTTTGAAATGGATTTTCTCGGTGATCTGATTTAATTGATTTACATATAATTAATATTGATGTACACGAATGTAATTAAGGGACCATATAAAATAACAATATTGTAAATAATAGTATGATGATCACCGCATTACGAAATTATAAAGATTTAAAATACTTGACTGTATGAGTACTTACTATATGATCCATTAGCTTCATCTTTGTTTGACCCTATTTGTAGTTTACATTCATCTGCACTATATAACAATCACATTAGTATACGAATAATATAATTTAAAAATCAATCTAACAAAACTCATTCACGTAGTACCATAATTTTTGAATATACTTGTATACTAACATCTTGCTTTATTTGCTTCTACAATATTATACAAACATGACAATTACAGATTCACGAAGGCAATATAATCAAAAACTTCTATCTTTACCTATTAGAAGGCTAGAGAACTCACATCATTATCAATTGTCTTCTCCATCGTTTTGTATTGAGTGTAGTCAAATGAATTTCATCTGCATCAGATATGGAAGATTAGTAAAGAAATGGAGAGCATACAAATAAAGAGAGTAATTAGGAAGGGGTATAAATTCAGTATACATAAGTGTGTTCTCAAATGATTATGTAAAATGCGACAATCGAAAGTATGATGATAGATCAATATTAAGGAAAATACATTCAAAGGTCAGAGTAATAATTTCATTATCCATTGGCTTCTCACTTGTTTTGTATTAAGCGTAGTTAAGCTTCATGTGCGTTAGTAAGTAATCATTGATTATAAATCAAATATATCAAGATTAAACATATAAATCTAAATATAATAATGATTATTTAAAATTACTAAATAACTCGCTTTATTATACATTGCCTTCTCACTTGTTTGGTATTCAGAAAAATAAGATTCACCTGCATTAGATATGAATGATTAGTATATGAATGAAGAACATAAAACAACAAATATTAGTTAGGAAGGGATCTCGATTAATTATGTAAAAAGAAACTATAAAAATGCATATGTAGAGAGCAAATAAAAAATGTACTCTGTTGGAAGGGATCTCGATTCATTATATAGGAAATATTTAGAAGGTGAAATTTTTTGAGAAGAATCAATTAATAATTTTAAATTAAATGTAACAAAATTTTCAAATATATTATAGAAATATTTGTGTATAGAATTCTTTATGTGCCAAATTTTCTTCTTTAAAAATTTAACCGACTGATTTTTGAAAATAATATCAAAACAGAATTTCAAACTATACGTGTTATCAGTCAACTAAAGACCATAACTAAAAATAACTAGACGACATAATCTCATCTCACATGGAAAATCATACCATATACATATACTCTAAATATTAAACCCTAAACTCAAAATCATAAACCTTAAATAGCATAAAATGCATACTATCAAAAAACATAAACATGTTTACATTTAACATAAACATGTAAGTTTAAAAATGGAATCACATATAATGTAGTTTTGTGTAACCAACTCTAGACTCTAAATCCTAAACCCTAAACAACATAAAATGTATATGGTCTAAGAACATAAACCAGTTTAAATTTAGCATAAACATATATGTTTCACAATGGATTCACATATTATTTAGTTTTGTGTAACCAACCATATACAACAAGGTTTAAAGAATAGATTTAAGACAAAACAAACAGAGATTTGATTAGCATAACCAGAGAATAGATTTAAGAGAAACCAAGATTGATTTAAAGCGGTGATTGAAACGGTTTAGGGAAGGCAATCCTGGTAAATTAAAAAACGGATTAGAGAGAGTTAATAATTAATGTAATGTCATCATTGTGAAATAGCTGAGCCACCATTGTGAAATAGGTATAATTTTTACTTAAATGTGTTCTCAAATAATAGTATGATTTGGAAGTTGTTCATGAGTAAAACTTGGACGAGAAAATAATAAACGCGTATATCTCCCTTTCTCCTGCTCCATATTTTCCGATTAAAGCTTGCTCGACCGGCGTTCATGGGCTCTCATAGCCATGGCGTCGGTCGGATCCCTTTCTTTTCTGTTGAATTTCATGTTTATATAGGTTGCAAGGCTTAAGCTTTATTTCTTCAGTTCTCAGATCTAGACCTAGATCCCCTTTTGACAGATCTGTTTCTGTTGCTGGTTTCATGGGTTTCCGGTTGAATCCGGACTATTTATTCTTCTGTGTTGGATTTGTGCTTTTCTCGGTTGCTTCTAGGTTTGCAGGTGTTTGGTTTGGAGGTGTGCTTGTCCTTGATTTTGCTGTAACGGATCAGTCTCTTCGTTGACTGTGGTAATCTTTGCTCTTCGCTCAGATTCTCCGGCTCAAGTCACAGGATTAAAAGCTCCAGTTCTTCTTGCCCCGTGTTGTGGTAGATGTTAGGTCAAATCAGGTTCTCCGCCTCGTCTCCCTTGGTTGTATCCATACGGACTGCTCGTGGCTCCTCTTGGTTGTTGGAGCAATATAATGAGTTCCGGGCCTCAACCTCAATAAAGTTCGACATCGGTGCTTGTCTCCTTCTCCACCTCTTCTGCTTGTTGTCATCTCCGACCCTAGGGTGTTGTGTTGATGTTTAGTCTTTGATCTGTTTCTGGGTTATTTGTTTATTTATTTTTTTTGAATATTTGTTAAATTAATTCCAAAAAAGTAAACATTGTTTGCATCTAGTGCTACATATAATCAAACAGTATGAAAATATAAACTTAAAACATAAGGATGAAGCTCTTTTGTGGTGCTTAGGATTATCTTGTGCTCAACCAAGTGGTCAAGTTTGCCTCGTAAGCTAGGTCCCCTGTCTTTCGAATAGATAGGCATTGGTTTCTGATTTGCCTATCCAACATCTTTACTAGGATTCGGACAGGAGTCGCCGTTGCCCCATGCCGTCTGTTGTTTCTTTCGCGCCATAAGGTGTGAATGGTGCACTGAAACGCATAACGTATAAGAAATTTTTTTATCATACCAAGAGTATTATCCATCATGAGCTCAAGCATCTCCTCCCATATTGTCGTGTACCTAGTTTCCAAGAGGTCTTTCATCAACATTGCCCAAACTGCTGCCGAAAAATTGCAGGAGAAGAAGATGTGATTTCGAGTCTCGTGTTGGTTACAGAAGATGCAGGCAGAACTAGCTCCTGCATTCCACTGATGCATACGGTCACCTGTTGAGAGTCTGTTGTTTATGGCCAGCCATGTTAAGAAGGCGTATTTCGGAGTGTGATGTTTGAACCAGACGCCGTTACTCCATTCAGCTGTGATCCCTACTTGGTGAAGAAGTTTCCAAGTGTTTCTTGTGCTGAAAGTTGACTTGTAGTTTCTTGACGAGCTCTTCCACACCGAGTAGTCCTCTGCATTCGTTAGATTGTTCTGTTTCTCCTCCAAAGCAATCTCTATGGTATTGAAAATCTGGTTCCGGTGGTTTCGTCTGCGTCGCCGGAAAGCCTGTGAGACAGTGGCATTCAATGGGATACCCATATCAATGCAACCTCGGGCTCCAGTGAGATCATATAAACATCCTAGTGAGGACCAATGATCGAACCAAAAAGAAGTTTGGTTTCCATTTCCTGTCTTTTTTCGGTGAAAGAGTTTGACAATGTCTCTGTATTTTATCAGCTTTCGCCACATCCATGAACCCGCAGCCGTGGTATTATTAACTGTCCAGTAGGTATCTCGCTTGAGAAAGTTTGTGTGTATCCACCTGGACCAGAGCGATGATTGAGAGGAAAGAAATCGCCACACCAGTTTCAGAGAGAGTACCTTATTCATTTCCTTGAGAGACCTAAGTCCAAGACCACCTTCTTTCCTCGGTAAGCATACATTGTCCCAAGAGATTTTTGATTTCTTTGTGTTGAGGGTAGGACCTGACCATAGAAAAGCAGAGCATAGACTATTAATCTCCTTTAAACATTGGCTTGGTAGCTTGAAACCCGACATCCAGAAATTTATGACACTCCATATTACTGATCGGATAAGCTGCAGCCTCCCAGCCATTGATAAGAATCTGTTTGTCCACCTAGTAATACGGCTCCTTAGCTGTTCGACAAGCGTTTGGTAGTCACCTGCCTGCATCCTTCTGGTGAGCAACGGCAGACCCAAGTAGCGCACCGGCAACGTTCCAGAAGCAAACTGAAATTTTGTTATTAGTTCCTCTCTTTCTTGCTCTGAAATTCCCGCATAATAAATTGTTGATTTCTCCATACTTATTCTTAAGCCTGAGATTTTGGCAAAATAATCAAACACATCCACGATTCCTTCCACTGATCTTACCAAACCATCCGTGAATATCATGATATCATCCGCAAAACTTAAGTGTGTAAGGTTTAAATTCTTACACTTAGGATGGTAACCGAATTTATGTCTTTGTGCAGCTCTGTCCAGCAGCTTAGATAGAACATCCATGCATATTACAAAGAGATATGGCGAGAGAGCACATCCCTGTCGAAGACCTCTTTCACTTTGGAAGTAACCCGCAAGTTCACCATTCACCTGAATCGAGAAAGAAGCCGTGGTGATGCAAAGGGATATCCAATGAATGAATTTTTGTGGAAAATTCAAAGCCTCGAGCGTTTTCAGGATGAAGCTCCATTGTACCGAGTCGAACGCCTTGGAGATGTCTATTTTCATAGCACAGCGCCTAGAAACCGAGTCTTTGTGATAGTCTTTGACACACTCCGTAGCTAGTAGGAGATTTTCAATAAGCAGTCTGCCTTGAACAAATGCTGACTGGTTCAAAGAGATGAAGTCCGGAAGGATGTTCTTCAGCCTGTTTGCAATGAGTTTGGAGATGACTTTATAAATGACATTGCAGCACGATATCGGCCGGTAATCTTGTATCTCTCGAGCTGTAGTCTTTTTAGGTATCAAAGCCAGGATAGTAGAGTTGATACCTTTGGGTAGAAAGCCATTGATGAAGAAAGACTGAACGGAGATTATGAATTCGTTACCAATGATTGGCCAAGCCGATTTAAAAAACTCTACCGTGTATCCATCGGGGCCAGGGGATTTGTCACTTGGCATTGCGAACAGAACATTTGTTATCTCCTCAGCGGTGACATCTCTTTGTAGCATATCATTTACCGAGTCAGAACAGCGATATGTCAAGAGATCCCTCAGCTCCGCCACTTCAATGCCTTCAAAGTCCATGGGCTTGTGTTGTAGGAAATCCTTAAAGAAACCGTCTGCTTCCTTTTTAATATCCTCTTGTTTCCGCACCAACCTACCATCCCGGCATACTAGTTCTTTTATGGAGTTGTGAATGTTGCGAGCAGTGGCTGCATGGTGAAACACTTTGTTATTTTTATCTCCCACTGTCAACCAATGAACCTTTGATTTTTGCTTCAAGAAACTCTCCTCTAGGCTTGATACATTATCCCATCTTTCATAGGCTTTATTTTCTTCATCTGAATGCCTTTCTGAAGGATCATGCATACACTGCTCCTGCTTGAAACAGAGATCCTCATATGCCTCCCTGGTTTTCTTTGTGAGATTCCCCATACTGTCTTTCGCCAAAGTTCTTATCCCAGGCTTCAAATCTTTTAATTTTTTGGAAAATCTATGTAATGATGACGTTGATGAGTATATAGGGGTTGAAGCCGCCCAATATTTCTCCATCATCGGCTTGAATCCTTCAAGGCCTGCCAGTGCGTTTACAAATTTGAAAGGTCTTTTCAGACAATTCTGATCTTGGCTCAAAAGTATTCTGCAACGCAAGTGGTCTGAACACCCTCCTGCTTCAAACACATTATAAGAGGCAGGAAAAAGGTTAAGCCAGTGATCATTGAACAAGACACGGTCTAGCTTCTTGGATATTAGATCCTCTTTCCTTTTATTATTCCATGTGTAAACTGGACCATGTGAAGGGAGATCAAGTAAGGAGCAGTGTTGCACCATGTTTTGAAATTCCCTCATCCCCTGTGTAACCTCTGGGTTCTCCTCATGCCCAGAATGTTCAGTTATATCCAGTGTTTCATTGAAGTCCCCCATCACCAGCCAGGGTTTGCTTCTAAACATTGTGGAGCTTTGATGAATCTTTAAATCCTCCCATAATGCTCGTCTCTCTGTTTCTGTATTTAGGGCATAGATAACAGAGAGGAAGAACTCGTCATGCCCCTCCAGTGCAATAGATACTGTGATCAGTTGGTCGGTTTTGAAGACTGGCGTGACCCGCACATCAGGACTCCATAGAAGCCAAATGCGGCCAAGTGAATTATCCTCATAGTTGGACATCATATCCCATCCTTTAAAGACTGATGCAGAGATCTTATGACTTCTTGTTTCCTTAACTTTAGTTTCCAGGAGAGCACCAAATTGGAACCCTTTATCTTCAACCCACTTCTTTACCACGTCGTGCTTCTTTTCCTTATTTGAACCCTCGGATATTCCAGACAAAACCAGACATTAATGTTTTTTGGAGTTTTTCTTTCTTCCACCTGTACTATGAAGAATATCCTTAGTACTGGTGTTGCGGGAATCTGAATGTGCTTTGTTCAAACCACGAGTTGGCCTGGAATTTGTTGATCGGAGTAGACGTTCCTCTTTTGATTCCGTTTTCTCCTTTGTCATGTTGTTTTCTCTTATATCCTGGGTGTTAACTTCATTCTCTTCTTTATTTGCTTCGTCTTCATTTTCCATTCTCTCCTGAAATATTTCCCCTTCCTCTGTTTCTTTTTCGGTAGTATTGTTTTCATCTCCTTCTGTCTCATCCGCGGGATTTTCCTCCGTAGATAAAATGGCAAATCGAGATGGTGAACTTAGATTTTGGTCATGGTCCGAAACCTTGTTCCCCAATCTTCCTGCCCTGGTAGGTGAAACATTTAGCCATCCTGAGTTCTCCTGGTCTTCCTTCTCCTCAGACTTAGTGTTGTTTGACGTTTCATCTACTGGTTTGGTGATCGATTGCGTCATGGGTTCAATGGTGTGCGTATCTTCTGGTTCCGTTCCTTCGCCTGCACTTACTACATCAGCTTCTGCCTCCTTTAGTGCTTCAGTATCAGCGCCTACCTCCACAGCTTCATCAGCTCTAGCGTTTGTTATATCAGTCTCACCATTGAGTGGAGCTTTTTCTTGTATATCTCCCTCCCCCTTCCTCTCCACGTCTTGTGGTGCGTCCCTTGTTAGGATCTTCACTTTTGACTTGCAGGCTGTGTGTAAATGACCCCATTTGGAACAGATTATGCATTTGTCTGGTAACCATGGATATGTAAATTTCACCTCCGCATCAACTCCTAATTTCGATTTGAATCGGTGATGGGTTGGTAGCTCCTTCGTCATATCCGCTTCCACAAAGACTTTGGCTTCTTCGAAACTCTTACATAGGAGTGTATCCGGATGCAATCTTTTCGGTTTGCCTACTGCACTTGCAATGAAACCCAATCCTTTCCATGAAAACATTCTGTGAGGTACATTTTCCATGACAATCCACATCGGTATAGTTTTTATTTCTTCCTCTTCTTCTTCTTCATCTGGTGGTGACCACTTAGAAAGGATCAAAGGAATGTTTGCGATATTCCACATCCCTCTGCGTAGAACTCGCTTCCTTGTTGCTTCATCCTTGATTCTGAATTTCACAGTGACATCGTTGACCTCATAGACATCGATCTTGATCGATTTATCTCCAAGAGGCCATATCTTGTTCACTATGAAATGGATCCGTGCCACATGTGGTGCTTTTGCAAGGAAACGTCCCTCAAGCAGATCGTTCCATAGTGGAACCGAGTCCGCAATCACGTCATCTGGAACTTCGACGATGTCCTTTCCCTCGCTTTGCCCAAACTTCAGAACATGTTCCGAAAGAGACGCGCCGTTATCAACCGCCTTAGCCCATGAAACCTTCCTTTGTTGCGGATGCAACTCCGGAGGTGCCGTGTCTTGTGCTATTTGCGTCGATTCTCCTGCTCTTTTCTTTTCCAAGCTGATCGTCACGTTCGTAGATTCCTCATCCATGTTGCTCGCCATGTTCTTCTCAACTCCCAGCGGCGGAAACTCGGCCAGATCCGGCGCCGATGGAGGCTCCGACATCTCTCGTGTGAAGCGGGAACAAGAAAAGTGTAGTCGTCAAAATTTTCGTCTTTCACTGTTCACTCAGAGAAAAAATCCGTTCTCATTTGGAGAAGATATGATTTGCACTACTACTCATCTGGGTTATTTAAGCTTGCCTTGTTCCTGTAGTTTGTCTTTTAAGAATTGTTTGTGGCTCCAGAGATTGTCTTTTATCTGCTGGCTTTTGTCTCTAGGAGTTTAGTTAAGCTCGCTGGCTTGGTGTTGGTTCATGTAATCTTTGTTCTCGTCTTTGATCTTTCAATTTAACCTTTCAGTGAAAAAAAAAAAAGATTTGGAAGTTGTTGTATGACACACGTTGAATACAACAAATACTATTTAATTGGGATAGTATGACATTGTTGACTAAATAAAACAACATATTAAAGAAAAAGTACCATATATAAATTTTGAATTTGGAAGTTTGTTTTGAAACTCCACTAATATAATTTTCCTTTAGAATTTCATTATTAGTCTTACAATAAGTTTTAAGTAATGAAAACAATGAGAAATTATCTAGACAAGCCAGAAAAAGTTGATAGATTAGTTTCAAAGTACGAATAAATGCTAGATTTTCCATTCCTTACTTGTAAATATAATTGATCGATTAGTTTTGAACTGTGTATGTTTCTCTTTCACTCTCACATTGAGCTTTTCTTTAATCATTTAAATTTTTTAGAGTTTAGTGTGATATTTGATATCGGACTGATCAAGTATAACACCAAAAGCTTTTACGAAAACAAAAGTATGAGTCATGACACATAAAAAAGCTTCGACCTTTTATTATTAGACTTAAACAAAAGAGATTATTTCAAATAAAACAAAAACTTCAAACGATTACTACTTTTGGCACACTTATTCAATTTCATGTTTTAACTTTATTAGATACATAGCTAAAGCCTAAAATAAAACCCTAAATGTTACGACGGATCCAACCAAGCGTTCTTCAACGGACGTAATAAGAAAGACATCATTCATCTTCAATGTATGAATTTTGGTGCATCATAGCAGATATCTTTCTCCAACTCAGGAATCTCTTTGATAGCATCCAAAATGTTATTATTTCTCCAAATTTCAGCTTCTTTTTTATTCCTTTCTTCTCTTTGTTGCATAAAATTGATGATGTTAGTGCTTACTCCAATCATTTCACTTAGCATTTTTTCAGAATGATCACCAAGGTTAATCGACTCTTATGGGCTTCCATTACTATTGGGTTTAGCTCTCTTCCTAAAAAAGCAAGTTTTCTTTAGAAGCTCTAGATGTTTCATTAGACTCAGTAGCATTTTCCATATGGCTCACATCTTTCTTTCTTGAACATCATTTTCAACTTCAAAAGCTTCGACAGTTTCATCACCACCAAGTCCAAATGCGCTGTTTCCCCTTGCTGTAGCACTTTCAACAATGACTTGTAAGTTTTCAAAAGCTTCAAAGGTGTTTTTTTTTTTTGTTAAAGGATTTAGCTTCAAAGGTGTTACTCCGCATATTATCATTATTTGGATGTGCCTGGTAAAAATGCTATATGTTCACGATTGGAAATATTTTTAAAAACAAATAAAATGCTAATAAAAAAATGAAGAGGAGTTACAAAAATTACCTTAAGATATTCTTCCCATGCTTATAGAGTTCACTAGAATTTAAAGGAGAGATCTAAGAAAAACTCTTCTAAAACCGAGATGTACTATTTTGTTGAGATTTTATGAGATATAATTGATTGGAATATATTGTCAACAACAATTTGAAATTTTTTGATTAGTATTATTGACAAGTATTATTTTGTAGGGATTTTACGGAAACATCTACAAAAGATATTATTAAGTTCTTTTTTCTTGCGAGAGAGAAGAAGCTGAGAACTTTCGGCGCATAAATTGATCAGGAAAACGGATCATAGGCCTGGGCATTCGGGTCTGCAGGTCGGGTTCGGGTCGGGTCTTGTCGGGTCTGCAGGTCGAGTTTGGGTCATAGATATTCAGATTCAATAAGGTAATAGGAATCTATTGGTTCGGGTTCGGTTCGGGTCCTGTCGGGTCTGGGTCGGTTCGGGTCTTAAATAGTTAGATCCGATTGGGTAGTTAGAGTTTATCAGTCCGGGTACGGTTCGGTTTCGGGTCGGGTTCGATTCGGGTCCTATCGGTTCCAACCCCAAAAATACTCAAAAACGCAAAAAAATATCTTAAAATATTCAAAATTTATCTAAAATCTGGCCCGAAGGTATGAAAAATACCAAACTTTTATCCAATTATTCAAATTATATTTTTGAAAATCTAAAATTTTACACGAAACCCAAAATCATACCCGAAAATCTAAATTTGAAACTCAGAAAAAATACATATAATACCAAAAAGATACTAAACACCCATATATATCTAATATATACTAGAAGTTTCGGGTATTTTGGGTACTCTATCGGATCTCGGGTTCGGGTCGGGTCGGATCCAAGACCCGCGGATCCTTCACAACAAAACACAATAGGGTAAAACCGGGATTTTTTGGGTCGATTTCGGGTCGGGTCTTTGGGTCCGGGTAAAATGCCCAGGCCTAACGAATCAGAAGAGCAGGAAGAGGAAGAAGCCATGAGAGATAGGAGATTGTGGGAGAGACCAGATTCACATGAAACCACGACACCACCACTACTCTCTCTCTCTCTCTCTCTCTCTCTCTCCCGTAAAAAAAAAAGAGGATGATTCTCCAGCCATATGATCGACATTCGCCGTGCAGTAGTTTATACTATCATTACAACAACCGTAGAGAGGCATGAGTTACAGCTTTGTATGTGAACGTGGAGGTTCAGACTGATCGTCAACATTCTTTGGCGTACACTTGCAACAAATAATGGCGTAAAAAGTTGTGTTGTGTTACAATGATCATAAATCTCTTCATAAGAATAAGGAATTGGTTCTTCACATTTTTAGAATAATTTTCCATTAAATTCTTTTCAAGTAACATTCCTACAAAATCTATAAATAATGAATAACACTACAGTTTAAAGTAATTAGAAAATTGATTACAAATCTGTAATCTAATAATAATAAAAAATTAAAAGAATTGATGAAATCCACAATTGAATAACAGTAGAATTTAATGGAAACTATGATTCTTTTAAATTTCATCAAACGTCTATATGCAGTACTCTCACCTAAAATTCAATTTAGAGGGACAAGTTATCAATCAATAAGTTTCCTTAAATCTAGATCACTATTCTAAACAAGTTCTCTTCAAAGATAAATGTTCATTTGCCTTCAGTCATCAAACATCAACTTCCATTGGTTTAATTCAATCAAGCAATCATTAAAAGCAAGTCTACTAACTATTTAAGCACCTTAACATCAATTTTCATTGTTTAGGCAAGCAAAAAGCAAAGTTGAGTTGGTTCAAACATGTCATCAAACACTTTCCGGGTGTAAAATGTCTAATGATCTAGATTAGAGAGATCAAGACTAATCTAGCATTAAACACACTCAATAAGCAAAGTAACATAAGGATCTAACATTAACCACTCTAGATCTTCAGTTAATCACTCTAATCATATTAACCCATGAATCCAAAAGGAGTCTTCTCATTAATCTTCACGTTTAACCTTAAATCCATAATATGGGAGCGGCTTCGCAACCTCGCTCCAAGACCCGCTTCATAGGCTATAGCTCGTGCAATGTACATCGGGTTGGTCGCTCCGCTCCACTATGCTGCTCTGATACTTTGTCTTCGACGTACTTGTGGTTATATATGGGAGCGGTCTAAATGCCTCGCTGTGGGTCGTCGCTCCAGTGCTCGCGAGAGTTGAAGCGATCTTAGAAACTTGCTCTAAATCCCTTGCTCTAGTACTTGTGATGATCTGAGGTTTAGACGATGTTTTCCTGTGTAGAGTGGGTTTGGTAAGCCGCATCATGCACCCACTCCGATGTTCGCCCATGATGCAGCGACCTATCTTCCTCTCTGTCTGAGCTTCACGATCCATCAAGTTCTCTCTCTCTCTCTCTCTCACTCTCTTAAAGAGAAACATAGATTATGGAAATTTTTGTATATTCATGACTGAGGACGAGGTTACATATGTACACAACTCGACGAGGATATCTACGAGAATCTAAAGTTTACATGACTCTGTTACAACCACATCGAAGACTCCTAACATACAGATGACTAGTAAAGAAATATAAAATCTTATCGTAACTGTAACCGAATTCCAATACGCCCCCCAAATTTGGAGCGTACAGGTTATGTATGCCTAACTTGATCCTGAAGAAAGTAAATCCATCTCTTCCAATCGATTTTGTTAAGATGTCAGCGAGCTGGGATGTAGTAGAGACATGATGAAGTTCTATGTTCCGTGTCATCACTTTGTCAGGTACAAAATGAAGATCAAGCTCAATATGCTTCGTTCTTTCGTGAAACACCGGGTTTGTTGCAATGTATATAGCTGATTTGCTGTCGCAGAATACCTTCATTGGCTGATCGTGATCAATTCCCGGAGTAAGTAGCAGCTGTTTCAACCAAATGAGCTCCTGAGTGAGAGCTGCAATATACCTATATTATGCTTCCGCAGAAGATCGACTTACAGTAGGCTGCTTTCTTGTCTTCCAAGAAATCGGTGAACCACCTAACTGAACAAAGTAACCTGTAGCTGAACGTCATGTTAGGGGACATGTTTCCCAGTCTGCGTCGCACCACCCAGTAATTTGGAACTCTCCATCAGCACGTAAAATTATACCTTGACCAGGATCCGATACAAGGTCGGATTTGAGATATCTGATAACTCTTAGAGCTGCATGCCAATGATCTTGTCGTGGAGCTTTCATGAACTGCGACAAAAAATGTACTGCAAACGCGAGATCCGATCGAGTAACAACCAAATATATCAGTCTTCCAAGTAGACGTCGGTATGGTTTTGGATCTGATAGACATGGTGATTCAGAGAGTGCAAGATTATGGTTTTGTTCCAATGGGAAACTCGCCGGTTTAGCAGCTAGGAGACCCACCTCTGTAATGATATCCAAAACATATTTTTGTTGACACATATAAATGCCAGTATCATTTCTTGCAACCTCAATACCAAGAAAATATTTCAGAGGTCCTAGATCCTTCATGTGAAAACATGAGGACAAGTAATCTTTAAATGTGCGTCGCATCAGAGCAGCTTCCAGTGATTAACAAATCATCCACATAAATCAAAATATTCAGAACGATATTACCTTTACTGTAGGTGAAAGAGTAATCCGCCAATGATTGCTTGAACTATGCTCCTTCAAAGCTTTAGATAACTTAGCAAACGAACACTTTGGGGCTTGCTTGAGGCCATAGATGAACTTACGCAAACGACAAACCTTTTTTTATCAGCACACTGGAAGCCTGGAGATATTCTCATATAGATCTCTTCTTCTAGATTGCCATGTCGGAACGCATTGTGGATATCCATCTGATGCACAATCCATCCTTTCTTAGCTTCAACGTCGAGAAATAAATGGACAGTACCCATCTTTGCTACATGAGCATAAGTTTCGTTGTAATCCTCACCGGCGATTTGCTTGTTGCCCAAAGCTACTAAGTGTGATTTGAATCGCTCAACCATTCCATCTGCCTTAAAGTTGACTTTAAATACCATTGGCAGCCTCTCGCTTTCTTTCCTGGGGGTAAATCCTTGATTGTCCATGTATAGTTGTCTTCTAAAGCTTCTAACTCTTTCCCAACTGATTTTTGCCAACGCTTATCTTTCATCGCCTCCTTAAAAGATTTAGGTTTGGTTGTGGAAATTATTTCCGTGACATAAGCGATATACTTTTCTGAGAAACGATGACAATTATCTTGTTGCGATATTGGATATCGTACCTTTGTCTCTTCTGAAGTCGTGACTGAGTTTATCACATAATTAAGAAGCTTCGCTGGAGCCTTCTTATTTCGATAGCCTCTTTGAAGTTGAGGTTGAAAGGTATCGGAAACGGCGGAAGTAACTTGGTGTTCTATTCGTGGGTTGCCAAGAGAAGAGAAGTTGGTCTTGTTTCTTTTATCGTATAGGAGGAATCTGTAATTATCAGTGGAATTATAGAAAACCCAAGCCCACTATCAGAAGATCTATCAGTATGAATTATTTGTGTGGGCTTGTTGTGTTGGCCCAATTCTTCTTCTTGTATCAAGCCATCTGCAATTGGAGCCCAGAGAGTACGAATGTCATCTTCTACATTCTCAACTAACGAAAAAGTCTTATAAGGAAATTTTGTTTCAGAGAACATGACATCCCTAGAAACAAAGAATTTCATCTTCTCCAAATCAAACAGACGCCTCCCTTTTTTCCATACGGGTACCTAACAAAGAGGCATCGTCGGCTCCGGTCAGCGAATTTGTCACTGTCTCGATTCTGATTATGGGCATAGCATAAGCCATAAGCTACTAAACACTCTCAACTGATCATACATTGGCTTATTCCTGTAGACTGGTTCATATGGGGCCTAATTTTCCAGGAAAGAGCTAAGTGTACGATTTATCAAATAACCAGCTGTCAAGATGCATTCACCCCAAAACTCGTTGGGAAAATTGGCTTGAAATAGAAAAGCCCTTGAGACATTGAGGACATGTCTGTGTTTCCTCTCGACTCTCATGTTTTGTTGTGGTGTCGAAACACATGACGTTTCATGGACTATTCCATGTCGTTGGAAGAACTCTAAAGAGCTGAAAATTATGAGCCGTTGTCAGTGGGGATTTTACATATCTTGGTGTCAAATTGTCTCTCGACCAATGAGAAGAAATTTCTTAACTGTGGTACAGCTTCCGTTTTTCGTGTAACAGATACAACGAGACGCCTCTGGAGTAGTCATCAACAATTGTTAAGAAATACCCTATTGTGGAATATGAAGGAGTTTTGTATGGACCCCAAAGATCAATATGAATCAACTCAAAAATCGCACTAGTTTTATTCATACTAATCGGAAAACAATCTCTAGTTTGCTTAGCGCGGAGACAGACTTCACACGCTTTATTCAAATTGGAAACAGAAAAAGAAGAAACAACTGGAAGCAACTGAACTATTTTCGCAGAATAATGACCCATCCGGTTATGCCACAGCTTAAATGGTTTTTCCTTCATCGTGGCTGATGCTGCAATATCCACACGCAAAAGAGAAAAGTTCCTCCTAATCTCTTACCCACTCCAATCACCATCCTTGAAATGCGGTCCAGGACAACAAGAAAGTTATCAGCCATCTGAACAACACATATGTTTTCATCCATCAACTGACACATAGAAATCAAGTCTGACTTCAACTCTTCCACATAATATACCAACTTCATAAGCAAGTCTGAACCAAGTTGTATGGTCCCTTCTTTTACAGAAACTTGCTCTTTTCCATCTGCCATCACCACTAAAAACAGGAGCCATATCACGTACATTTGTAAGTATATTGAAACGGCTAGTGAGATGTTGAGAAGCCCATGTATCCATAATCCAAGAAGGAAGAGAGTCCATACTAGGGATTTTTTCGATCCCTTCTCTTTGCCAGCATTCCCATTGATGATATTTTTGATAGAATTCCATTGCTGCTCTGTGAGTCCGCTCACACCATATCGATCTTGATCCCTGAGATCATAGTTAGCGTGAGCACTGGTATGTGTGTCGTGGTTAGGAACATTGACACAGTTAGCCATTGCTTGACCACGACCCTTTCCTCCACTAAACGTGCTTCCAGACAAACAACCACGACCCTTGCCTCGTAGTGTTCTGGTTCTCGGCATGTCACCTCACCACTCTGGATAACCAATGACAACATAGCAATTTTCTGAAGTATGTCCACTCTGATTACAGTGTTTGCACACGCCTGTACTTTCACTTCTTAACCGTACCTTCGTCTGAGACGCAAAAGCGGTCACTTCAGGTTGATCCTCTCCACTTGCTCTTATATCATCTTCATGTCTAACAATATTGTAGACTTCTTCCAAAGGCTGAACAGGGGAGCATGCAACAATACTTGATCGGACAGAACGAAACTGATCGTTCAAGCCAAAGAGGAACTGATGCATTTTGTCTCCTCTCGATTTGTCTCCTGAGCTGTTCCAATATCACAAGTGCACTAGCTTCACTTGCAGGTTCTCAAGGGCCGATACATCGCCAATCTGTTCCATATTCGATTCAGCTTACCGAAATAGGATTCAATCGCAAGTCCCAGCTGCTTGCAGCAAGCCAGCTCTGCCTTGATTTGTAGAATCCGAGGCCCATTCATGATCGAGAAACACCTCTTCAGATGGTCCCCCGGATCTTTATCGACATTCCTATGAGAGATGTTTGATCGCAGCACCGGATCCATCAACATCTTAATCCAAGACACCAGTAGCGCTTGGATTGTCTTCCAGTCCTCCAAATCATGTGAATCGTCTGCTGGTTTTTAGATGGTTCCATCTAGAAACCAAATTTCTTCCTAGACGTTAGCGCTGTTTTCATGCCACACGCCCACTCATCGTAATTGGTTCCCCTCATCAATGGGTGTGAGATCAATGCGCCAGGGTTGTCAGCCGAGGTCAAGTCGTAAGGGGAGATGGTTCTTCTCACCTTTGTCGTTCCTGCTAATCCAGCAGCCGTGGTTGGGTTCGGTGTTGTCGACATGATCGAGTTTAAAGTGTTTCGGAAAAAAATATTCCAGGCTCTGATAGCATAAAGAAAAACATAGACTATGGATTTTTCTGTATATTCATGATTTAGAACGAAGGTACATATATACACAACTCGACGAGCATATCTAGGAGAATCTAAAGTGACTTTGTTACAACCACTAAGAAGACTTCTAAATTATATATGGCTGGTAACCAAATACAAAATCGTATCGTAACTGTGACGAAACTCCAATATCTCTCTCTGATCTGAACCGTGCTCCAATCCACCGCGCCTCCTCCATGATTCTTCATCTTCATCAATCTCCGTAACAGATCCAATTCGGAGTTCTCCTCCACGCAATCCACCGTGGAAGCTCTGGAATCGCCGTCACATCACTCATCTCCGTCGAACATGCTCAGATTCACCGTCGTCAGCCCATAAGAGTGAAAGCTCGAGCAAGTGAGCAACAATGGTGGATTTTAGAGATTATTCACACATGACCCTTAAACTTTTCGATATTTCTAAAATTGCAACCTTGGTTCTGAATTCTCGTCTTCTTTCATTTCTGCCCCCAAAGTTTTTGATTTGTAAAATATCCTTTCATATTGACCCCAAACATTCCAATTTTTCACTCCATACCCTAATGCACACAAATAAACAAATATGCAATGTAGACACCTATGCAATCTAAAGTGATCGTGAGCTAAATAAAATGCTAAATACCATTAAATAGCAAAATCTCACAACCCCAAAAGATAGAAATATACTCATATTTCCATTATGTCATGTAACCATTAACATAAAACATCTAGGCTTATCACTTAGATGTGCTCCATCTACAAAAATAACTCTATTTATGTACTAAAAATCTTGGATACATGCAGCAAAAGCGATAAAAAAATACATAAACATTTAATAATCATCACCTTCAAGCTTTGTTAATGTACAAGGATTGGTTTTCTTTATTTTGTATATATACAAAGGTAAGTCTTGATAGCTACTGACATGAGTGCCTCTAATCATCTTGCGTGCAAATTCCAAGGCGTTATGAGCCTTCGTATAACCAAATTCAGTTCTGTGTACTGCCTTCAAACAGTTGATTATATATTTAGGCTAGATTCATTAAAATCATTACTACTACCACTAAATCCTTCAACACAGATCTTGCTAATATAATTTACGTTTGCCTTTCGGCAAATAGAATACCTATAAAACACAAAGCATGTATGAAGTTTTATTATTTACGAACAAAATATTCTAGAGATAATCCTGACATAGTTGAAAAATGAATCCTCCAGGAACATCCACGAACAAAACACTTCGTATAAAATACATATTTTCAAGAATTCTTGATGTTGAATCAAACCTTTCAATCACCAAAATCTTGTGTCATTTCATTATTAATTTCTTCTTATTATTGAATTTCACTCTTCCGCAGCTGTGATGGTTTCATAATCACATGTGATGACTTCATAGTCTCATAGTGAACATTTCTAAAACTACTGAAATACGCAGAATCATTCTCTCAGGAAACACGCTTTTGATTTCTACTCACATCATGACGACAATGAGCTCAAAGCTGACCAGTACAAAAAGCATGCGATTTTTCCTCGTTTGCACTATTTGTTCTCGAATCAGAAGGAGATTTACGAGGCAATCGCTCACCCGCCTACGGTTGATTGGAGACTTATTCAGTAGGTCCTTTGCACTCAGTAAGACACAAATATGAATAATGTATGTCTTGGAAAATGTGATAAAGTTTGTAAGTTGTATGTAGTTACTCAAGAATAGTGGAGGTGTGTTGCTAGGCAGTTTCTTCAATATACGTTAGGCAATATAGTAAAAATCTTGATCGCTTTTGTTTCCCTAATCATGGTGCAATCTTCACAAACCATACGAAGAAAATCCTCATATTTGATCTCTTTTACAACAACAAAAACTTCCCCCCTTTACTTGAATTAACAAGGAACTCTCAACCCAAATTATCCATCTTCTGTTGTCCAAAAGTTGTAAACAAGTGCAACATTATATGCATAATAAAGAATTTTCATCAGTAACTCTTTAAACACATTGAAACATGATGATAAGGCAAGTCATAATGGCAAGGGAGTAACCGGCTAACGGCAATTGCAAAGACAACCATAAGCCAAACAATAAGGAAACCCTTGGTCTTATTTCGTAGATCTTATAACAATAGTTTTATTATCATATCTGGTGTTTCTCAGGTATGTGTTTGTCAAGTGTTGATATGAAGTTTACTTGTGAGTTAGCATCATGCAATTTGTTCTCATGTAAGATTTTCGCTTGTAACCTGAAAATATACTTAACATTTATAAAATATAAATGGTTCATATAAACAAAGATCAGATACCAAAAAAAGTTAAGGAGTAATTTCTAAAAATTACAGATGAGTTTTAATGAAAACTTCGATTTGATCTGTGAAAAAGACTATGAAGGTAAATTTTATCTTTTGATTTCTTTTCTAATTTCTTTGGAAACCAATAATAACAGTTTTATTATTATTTGCAAATACTACTATATTTTAGTTAAGAATTCACTTAAGTGGTTTTTGCTTTTGTGTCGCTCAAAGGGGAAGTTCTTAAAAATTATGATAATTTGATTTAATTATTTATTTTGTTCAGATCTAAAAATAAAGAGTATTTTATAACCAATTAATACAAGTTATCAAATAACACAAGTAATATCACAAATAATGATTTATCGTCAATATATATATATATATATATAATGTTTCATTAATTTTTTGTATTTCTATCAGTTATTTGTATAAAATACTTAATAGTAAATAATATAATAGTTTTATATTTTTATATACATTAGATTTGAATGGAAGGTGTTATTAGAACTTTTTATGTTTTTTAAAGCCCACACATGATTTATAAAATATTTATAAATTATTTTAAATTATTTATAAACACTTTAAACATTTTTATCCTGGCTTATAAATTTTATTTTATTATAGTTTCTAATTATGTATAAACTTTTATTAAATCATTTATAAAGGCCATAAAACTAATTTAGAAGACTTCAAAATATTTTATAAAATCGTTTTGTAAAAGCTTCTAAATCTATTTATAATTATACAAATGTATCTTTATAATTATTATAAATAATCTAGGGGAATTTGCAACTTGAAACTTGATTTTAAATGCAAAGTATACCCAAACATCAATCAAATGCAAAAATAATCCAAAAATCCTTTGAAATTACAACAAGCACCTTATGACCAAACAAAAAAACAAAATTTATTTTTACAAATATAACACTGGTAAGTCTTCTGAGTCTTTTGAGTATGTGTAAGTCGTCTGGAAGTCATCTCATATAGTTGATCTTAAATATCATTTATAAAGTATTAAAAAAAATCCTAGAAGAAAAATTGAATCATATAATAATAAAAATTTTAAATGATATAAATTAAGATATAATAAAATTGAATTATTTTCAACATAGATGAGTGAATGTAGTGGGTCATGGTATTCTTTGGTTAAGGATTTGGTAACATATGTTGTAGTATTGTTTGTGTTCTTAGGGTTGGGTTTTGGAAGCTTAACTTTTTTTTGAAAAATTAAATTTTGCCATATATGTGTTTATTTTTGTTTATATCAAACACTTTATAAGTTGAATTTATTTTAGTGAAGTTTTTAGTTAGTTAATTAATTTTAAGATTTTTATAGGGTTTAGATGACTTCCAGAAAATTGTCTGATGAATATTTAGGGGTTTAGACGACTTCAAGTCGTCTGATGATTTTTACCCGAGACGACTTCCAAGAAGTTGTTTGGTGAATATTTAAGGATGTAGACGACTTCTTGGAAGTCGTCTGATAATTTTACCTGAGTCAACTTTCAGGGAAGTTATCCACACTGGACCATACTTTAATTTTAGCATTGTACATTAAACTTAACCAGATAATTTACCGAATATATAAAACTATTTTTCATTGTATGCAGAAAAGATGAAACCCTAGCGCCGTTTATCTTTAAGCGATTTTGAAGACAAATCTCACTTTTTCGTCATTCTCACCACCGGTAATCTCTCCTTTTATGATGAAACTCGTTTCTCCTTCATGCCGAAGAGTATTAAAGTAGATTAAACTAACCGTATGCTTCCTTTTTCAGATCTGAAACTGCGATCGCGTTTCGTTGAGCTCCGTCGCCAGTAAGTTCTTCCTCTTTGATGTCGAGTTAAATTAAATGACTTAAAGCCTTTAGCCATCGTTAAATCCTAAAAGTTGTAGTTTTGTTTCCGTTGATTTTTTCAGATCTGTAACCGCTCTTGTCCTTGCGACCATAACTTTTCCGCCTATAAATCATCCATTTTTCTATTTACTTAGGTTTTTCGGGGGTTTGCGTCCTCCCATTCTAGTGAAAGACTACTCAGAAGACTTCATAGAAGTCTCCAAAGTGGAAGACTTCTAGGAAGTCTTACACTCTAGAAGACTATAAATCTTCTGATAAGTCATCTCACTAAAACATACATGCAAGTCTTTTAGTATAGGAATTTTAAATAATACGTTTAGTTTGTGTTTGAGATGTTGATTTTTGATTGTTTTGCAGACTAAAAAAATTGATTTACCAGACCTGTCCCAGAGGATATATACATTAGGGAAAGAACACATTCCCATCAAAAAAAATTCTTATCACACAGATGATTCAAAATTGCTTACTGTTGTAAGGCTAGCTCTTCATGATGACGAATATGGGGAGCCAATTACTCAAAATTGGGAGTCTTCATAAAATTCAAGGAGCTGAATTTCGGATGGGCATCAAGGCTGGTGCATTATATTCTCAGTTTTCATCTTAATATTAAGAAGAGGTATGAGCTATGGAGCCTTGTTGATCCACAACAAGTGTATTTTCCACTGATAAAATTTGAACCACTACAAGAAAACATGAGATATTCCGACGTACATTCCGACGGAGAAGCACTTCCTCAGAATATACCGACACAATTCTGACGATATTTCGAGAAAACCCAAAAATCATGTTTCCTCAGAATTTTGTCGGAAAATACCGACGAAATTCTGAGGAACACATATTTCGTCGGTATAATTAGAGAAAATTCCGAGGACCATTACTTCGTCGGTTTTTTTTCCGACGGAATTCTGAGGAAAAAATATTTGTCAAAGAGCCGTTGTGGGGTTTTGAAAGATTCCGACGGAATTCCAAAGATTCGTCGGAATTCCGTAGGAATTGCAGGTAGCATTTCATCTATAAATACAAGCACCCCTCACCCTCTTCATTCACTCAATATTTTCATTCTCTCACTTACTTTACACACGAAACATATTCAAAAAACCATATCTTCCTCAAATTATTATCGTTCTTGATCGACCTCATTTGGATCCTAACACGAGATTGCTTACGGATGAATATCAAGAAGGTATAACCGAATTCATAGAACTAGTTCAACGACAACCGGAAGCAAAAATGGGTATGTTAAGATGTCCTTGTTCTACTTGTAAAAATAAAAAGGTTATAAAAAGGTGGGATGTTTGGACACATCTATATTTGAATGGGTTTACATAAAGTTACAAAATTTGGTATCATCATAGGGAAACTGATTATGAATGTGGTAGTACTAGCGAACCTCAGACTGCGGTTAGGTTAGAAGAACCAATTAGAACGGATGTAGATTATGGTGTAGGTACTGAGCAGATGGTAAATGATCATTTTAGAGGGGGAGAATTACCCAATGCAGAAGCTAAGAGATTTTTTGATATGTTGGATGCAGGCAAACAACCTTTGTACGAAGGTTGCAGAGATGGTCATTCACCTTTATCATCTCCAACAAGACTGATGAGCATTAAAACATATTATAATTTGGCTGAAAAATGTGTGGATATGATTGCTGATTTTGTAAAAGGTGTTTACTAGAAGATAGTATAGCTTCAGTTTCATACTACGAGATTCAGAAACTCGTAGCTGGTCTTGGTTTATCGTATTAGGTTATAGATGTATGCATCGATAACTGCATAATATATTGGAGGGCGGATGAGAACCGGCTTCAGTGCAAATTTTGTGGGAAGGCTCGTTATGGAGATACAAGTTGAAGAGTTCCAGTACCATACAAAAAGATGTGGTATTTACCTTTGACAAAAAGGTTGAAGAGTTTGTATCAGTCTGAACGCACATCCCAACCAATGAGATGGATGCGGAGCATTCAACAGATGGTGAGATTAAACATCCTTCAGATGCAAAAGCTTAGAAGCATTTCCAATCAACATATCCAAAATTCGCGTATGAGAGAAGAAATGTCTACCTTGGATTATGTACCGATGGTTTCAGCCCATTTGGCAAGCAAAGAAGACACTATTCTCTATGGCCAGTCATTCTTACACCATACAACTTACCGCCAAACTTGTGTTTGCGCCGAGAGTTTTTGTTTCTCTCCATTCTTGTTCCCAGGCTAGAGCATCCTAGGAGATCACTTGATTTGTTTCTTCAGCCACTAATATATGAGTTGCAACAACTATGAGCTCAAGGTGTTGAAACATATGATGTTTCGTGTAAAGAAAACTTTCAAATGCGGGCGGTACTTATGTGGCAATAAGTGATTTTCCAGCATATGGTATGTTATCTGGATGGACAACGCATGGAAGGCTATCATGTCCATATTGTCAAGATAACACAGATACTTTCCAACTAAAACACAGAAGAAAAACGTGTTGGTTTGACTGTCACAGAAGATTCCTACCACCTGATCATACATATCGTAGGGGTAGGACTTTGTTTACGAAGAACAAGAAGGTGTTTGACAGTCCACCTCCGGAAATTTGTGGGGCATATTTGTTGACACAACTAAGAGATTTTGGTGCAGAAAGAACGTCAAACGTTGGTGGACATGTGCATTATCCAGTAGATGCTGTTGGAGAACTACATAATTGGCACAAAAGGAGTATTTTCTGGGATCTGCCATACTAGAAGGATCATCTGATGCGGCATAATTTAGATGTCATGCATATTGAGAAGAACTTTTTGACAATATCATGAACACTATCCTTAACGTCCAAGGCAAAACAAAAGATAATGTGAAGTCAAGACTGGATTTAGTCGATATATGTGCTCGTTCCGAACTTCTTGTTGATAAAAATGGTAGGGCCCCTGCTCCCAAATACCGACTGGATGCAGCGGCAAAATATGCGTTCTTTGATTGGATTTCAAAGCGATGTGGAGTTTCCAGATGGTTACGCATCTAATTTGCGTAACTGTGTAGACAGAAGAGAAAGAAAATTTATCGGCTTGAAGAGTCATGATTGCCATGTAATGATGCAGCGCCTCCTTCTGTTTGCCTTCTAGGGACTATTACCCCGAAATGATTATGAAGCAGTTGCAGGGATAAGTACTTTCTTTCGTGATTTATGCACAAGATCAGTGACTCCAGAAGATATCCAAAAGTCTAACATACCTGTGATCCAGTGCAACCTAGAGAAGATATTTCCTCCATCATTTTTTGATGTTATGGAGCATCTTGTTATTCACTTGGCAAGAGAATTGGAACTTGGTGATCATGTGCAGTATAGATGGATGTATCTTTACGAGCGGTATATGTTTCATCTGAAGAAAAAGGTCAAGATTTTAAGTAGGGTGGAAGGTTCTATTGTCGCACAGATGATCAATGAAGAAACTTCAAACTTTGCTGATTACTACTTTCCAGCAGAAGTGCAGACAAAAAATAGAAAACCTGCTCGGCATGATGATAGAGGCCGAATGGGCAACTTATTATGTTACGGTTCCAAAAATCTTCACAGATGTTGGACGACTTAGCGGAAAATCAAAGGACCATCGACTTACTGAGCAGGAGCACAGTCATTTGCAAACATATTTTCTCACCAACTACAAAAATATATTCTGTTTAAAAATTATTAATTTAGCAAGTTATAATTTTAATCTTAATTAATTTCATTTATGTGTACAGGATTTTCATTGCTGAAAGGCGGTTCACTCATACACACGCCACAGAAGAAGAACTTGAAGAACTGAAGCAAAGAGAATTTGCTGCTTGGATGCTTGGCTATGTGAGTGCTTTAAACAAATTATTATTAATCACATGTTATACCAATTCACAGATATTGCTATAACATATTTTCTATTAATCAGTGTATGCTGAAATTGTCAGAGGTGAAATATTTGACGATTGGATACGTGAGATTGTGTGTGGACCACAACATGTTGTGAAGTCATATATGAGATTTTGTAGTCGAGGATATGCATTCACAACTCAAAAGAGGAGACGTTCAAGTACAACTTATGATGTTGTGTATCGTCTGCATCTGGAGATGATGTGTACTACGGGAATATACGCGAAATTTTGGAAATCAAGTATCCAGGCATGGTTGGATTGCGATGTACTGTTTTCTATTGTGATTGGTACGACAACACTGCAGATCGAGGCGTGAGAACAGATGCATTTGGTGTTACATCAGTACATTCGCGACCAAAGCTGCAATATTATGATCCTTTCATTCCTTCTTCGCTAGTCGATCAGGTAAATATATATATATATATATATATATATATGTCAATTTATTCATAATGATTCATTTGTGTTTATATTACTATTACTAATTTACATATAAATTTTTAATATTTTACAGGTTTGCTATATCAAGTATCCTCGGGTTAGGAACAGAGATGATCCATGGGTCACTGTTACATCACTCAACCCAAGAGGGCGAGTTCACGGAAGTTCTGATCAAGACCCACTACACCAAGCACATCCGAAAACTTAATTGCAACTGAAGATTTAGCAAATGCTGAGCTTGTAGTCGATTTAACCGAATTTGGAGAGGAAGATGTTGTTCGCGAAGAGGATGAACCTGTGATTGGAGAGTTTCACCAAGATTCAGATTCAGATTCATCTGGTGATGACTCGGAATCAGAGTAGAACCCACCCTCGAGTTTTTTTTTAAAAAAGAAAATCAAGGAAATGCCGAGGAAATAGGGGTTATTCCTCGAAATTTCCTCGGAATTCCTTTTGTACATTTCGGATTTGGGGATTTGAGTTTAGTGGTTATTTTCCACGGAAATTTCTCGGTATTTTCCGAGGGGATTCTAAGGAAAACAACCATTTCGTCAGAATTTCCTCGGTATATTCCGAGGAAATTCCGACGAATTGTGATTTTTTGGAACCGAAAACATGATTTTACGGTTAGAAATAAAAAAATATGACTAAAAAAACCTTACTAAGTGTCTTAAATTGATTTTCAGTCCAAATGTTAATTTGTCTTCAAATAATATACAGTCTTCCGATTCTATGAACGAAATTCATACACATCAAGAGAAACACTTATACACTTTAATAAACAGAAAGGACAATACTTGTAATCAATTTCAAATTTTTGAGCCGAAATGGTTTATGCACATCTATAGATAGAATTCTCAATGTAATGCACTGAACAACTTTGAATTTGTGTAAAAATGATCTACGCACCACAAATTTGAGGTTTCGAAACCCCAAACAACGTTTCCTCAAAATTTCCTTGGAACGAAGCTGGGGACGATTATGCTCACCCTCTCGCACTCGGTTGTTCCGGGAACCATGTTTGTTGAACAGTTGGTTCAACAGCTGGGTCGAGAGCATCTTCTCGTTCTCACTCCGTATCCACATGGACGACACCAAACTTGGTAAAAATCTTTTTTTTGTTTTTTATCATTTTATTTCATTATATTTTTTCATTCTTATTTTTTTCTTATCTTAGGTTCGATAGCTCGGGGAACGGGATCAGCATCTTCATCAACCGGATGATGTACTCGACCCTATAGAAGGGATATCCTACCTTCACCAGCTTCCCTCCTGAGGACCAAGAAATGTGGTTCCGTCAATTTGCGGTAATTTTTTTTAAAAAAATTAACTTATATTTTTAATCTTTAACATAACTTTTTTAATAATTGTGTATTTTCAGCAAGAATTCAACAGGAATCCTGATCAGACTAACTTCATCCGTAATCACTTCTACCATAAAATCATGCAAAATTATGGGAAGCAAATCTATGAGTGGAAGCAGAAGTGGATCATAGGAAAGACACCAAATCGATTAACGAGACGGTGTGGGCCGAGTTAATACAACATTGGGAGAAACCCAAGACGCAAGACCTCTCGGTGACCAACTCCGGCAACCGTAAGAGCGAGCGTAGCGGGAAGGGCATATTCAAGCACAACTTGGGTGCCCAGAGTATTCACACTCTCGGAGATCGAATGGTAAGTTGAATTTGTTTTTTATTTCAATTCTTTAAACATTTTTATTTCAATTTTTAATGCACTTCTTACATTTTTGTAGGCGGAAGAAAATGATGGTGAGTCGGTTGATGATCTCGCCCAATTGAGGATGGCGTATACCAACAAAAGACCAGCGAGATTTCTGATGGTCTTGTGAGGGAAGTGGTCGACCTGGTCCAAAGCCAGAAGGAATAAGAAAGTTCTGCCTATCTCAGCTTCTCTCTAATGAGGACGCCACTACTGCTGCTTCCACCAACCTGTCTCGAGGTCAAATCAACGAACTCGTTGAATCGGTAAGATCTTCTTTTTAATTTTTACTATATTTTCATTTCTTTAAATTTATTGCTACTAAAAAATTATGTTTTCTTTTTCAAGCAGTTCCAAAGAGAAAAGAGCGTTTGTTCGGTTTGGGTCGTCGATCCCCGTCGGTTTCTTCTTCTTCATCAGCGCCTTTTGTTGATCCGGCACTTATGGCGCAGCTACAGAACAAGGATGACCGCATTTCATCATTGGAGACCCAGAACAACACCATTCTTGCTCAGATGGCCGCCCAACAAGCTGAAGTGGAAGCAACGAAGAGGGCGAATGCACAAATGATGGATATGATGAAACAGATGTTCCCGACAAAGTTTTAGTTTGTGTTTTTTTTAATAAAATTCTTTTAATGTTTTCTTTTAATTTGTAAAACTTTTAATATTATAATATGTTTTCTATTTCAGATTTAATTTTATTTTAAAAATTAAATTCAAAATACAATAATATTTTAAAAAATAATTATTTTTTCAAAAAATATATTAGGTTCGGGATATTCCGAGGAAAAGGGTCCCTCGGAAATTTCCAAGGAAAGTGTTCCCTCGGTAATTTCCGAAGAATTAACTTCCTCGAAAATTTCCGAGGAAAGTGTTCCCTCGGTAATTTCCGACGGAGGCCTTTCCTTGGAAATTCCGAGGAACACTTTCCCTTGGAATATTCCGAGGAAACTTCCATCGGAAATTTCTGAAGAAATTCCGAGGAAAATCTCCTACGAAAGCTTTCCTCAAAATTTCCTCGAAATATTTCGTTCTCGGTATTCCCTCGGAATGTCTGACGAAATTCCGACGAAATATATTTTTCTGACGATATATTTTCGACGACTTATTTCGTCGGAATATCGTCGGAATATGCATATACCGAAGATGTTCCGACGATATTTTTCGTCGGAATATCGCTGCTTTCTTGTAGTGAACACTTCACTGGTCTCAACTGTGATTACATCAAATACCTAGAAAATCCGAGGTGTGAAGTTACGAAGAAGATGACTTCCTTCTGGGAGATGATGAGAGTTGATGTTGACGCTGGTCCAACCTCTAAGCAGATAATAGCAGCATGTGGAGATGCCAAGAGTGGACTCGGGATGATCGCATGCGGCTCGGATACCTTGCCATATTCAATGGATTCATTGAGGGGAGAAAGTACTCAACCGCTACAAGGACTAGTCTTGCAAGGCTAGTGATGGATTTAGAAGAATTTGAAAATTATCCATGAGGGAGAGTGGCGTTCAAGGTGTTGAAGGATTCTCTGAGGGGAAAAGATTTGACAAAGACCTACACTGTTGATGAGTTTGTACAAGCTATTCAAGTGTGGATCTACTATGCTATGCCAAAATTGGTTCCTAATTATGGGAATCTCTTACCAAACAAACCGTCTCCACCGTTGCTGGCTTACAAGGGTGGCAAAGGACTCAGATGTTTTAAAGAGGCCATCAGCAGACAAGTATTTTAAACGTCACTCCCTAAAACTTTGCATAAGACTTATATGTAAGTCTTCTAGAAAGACTGTGCGGAAGACTTAACTATAAGTCTTCTGCATTTTCTTTTCTGAAAAACTTCTTAGTACTCTTTTACTTCCATCTTTGTTAATGCGTCAAATATCTAAGTTGATGTCTTTTATTTACTGCACACTAGCGTCATCAACTTTGTTGAAAAGGATTTTGGTGAAATGTTTTCATAATGGGACTTTGATGTGAGGATACGGCTGCGTAGAACATAATTAAAGTCATGTACAATGCGAAACCTAAATGGAAGTGGACCATCGATCTCTGGAAAGTTGCCGGTACTAACCCGTGGGTCAATAAAATGACGCATGTTGTTTATGTGAAGAAAGAAGAAAATCCAGGAAGAGAGAGATTGTTGTGAAGGAAGAGAGTGGAAGACTTAGAAAGAAAGCTCATAAAGATGCTTATGTTGAGACTCAAAAATACCAAAGAAGACCTCCAAGTAAGTCGTCTAGGATAAACATGTTAGTTTTGTATTTGACCAAATTGTGTCAGAAATTTGATTTTCTAGACGACTTACCTGTAAGTGGTTTGGCTGAAAAATAAAACTTAAATATTTTATTTTTTTATACGACTTATATGTAAGTCGTCTTGGGTAACATATGCAACTACAAAATAAAACTTAAATATTTAATTTTATCTAGACGACCTACAGTATGTCTTCCGCCAGACGACTTGGAAGTCGTCTGAAATATCCAAGATTTTGACTGGAAGACTTTTGTGTTAGTCGTCTGCCAAAAGACATACCTGTAGGTCGTTTAGTTAAAATTATATATTTAAGTTTTATTTTTCAATTGCAAAAAGTAACCTCAAACAACTACATATAAGTCGTCTAGAAAAAATAAAATATCTAAGTTTTCTTTTTCGTCTAGACGACTTACATGTAAGTCGTCTAGAAAAGTCAAATTTCAGACATAATTTGGGCAAATGGAAAACTAACTTGTTTATCTTAGACAACTTATTTAGAGGTCGTCTCTGGTATTTTCGAGATATTTTTTACAAAGAAATGTAGAAGACTTTTGTATAAGTCATCTGTTAAAACACATATAAAAGTCAATTGCAAAACTAACATCTGCATTGACCAGAAGACTTCCATGTAAGTCGTCTGAAGCCAGAATACTTACACAAAAGTCGTCTGGACGAACAGATCTAGAAAAAAAAACGATTTCATACCATACTTCCGTGTAAGTCGTCTGAAGCCAGAATACTTACACAGAAGTCGTCTGGACGAACAGATCTGGAAAAAAAAACGATTTCATACCTTACTTTAGTGAGATAACTTCCTTTGCACACAGAAGTCTTCTCCAAACACACAGAAGCTGATACGAAAGCAGTCCACCAAGAATCGCTAACTTGAATGCTCTATGAACCATAAAAATTTTGAATCAAATTTTTGGGGTTTTTTATATGAATTTAGAGAGAAAGAGAAAGAAATGTTGTTTAGTTCATTAAAAAGTAATGGAATGAGTGAAAAATGATTTTAGGTGCATTAAGAGCTTCAAATTGGTTGTTCATAGGGGTTAGTGTATTGATATCAATGACATTATTGTAAATACTTGATGAAGATGAGGATGATAGAGTAAAATATTCATTTTCAAAAAAAAAATTAATGGTATTTTTGTAAATAATCCAAACTTTTGGGGTGAATATGACAAATGAAAATTCCAAAAAATCATAAGTTTGTTTTGTGTTTGACTTTGAGTTTTCAGTCATTTTTACAAAAAAAACTAATAATTTATAATGATTTCACACTTCTTATTTATATATTAAAGCATAAGTCATTTAAGTGATGTTTTATTATTACGCTTATAGGTGAAATCTTTAAAAAAATTGTTATAATTTTAATAGTATTGTAGATTTAATTTATTTTTATCAATTCTTAAATAAAAGTAATTATAGAATTAACTATCTTCAACTAAGGGTGTTCATCGGACCGGCCCGGTCCACAGAAGTTTTGGGCCTATATTTAAAAGCCCGGCTCAGCCTTACAAGAGCTATAGGGTTTTTTGGTTTTTTGAATTTAAAAAAAAATGAATATATTAATTTTAAAACATAATTAATTTAATTCCAAAAATAAATAATCATTCATATGTTTATAAATTCCAAACGTAACAAATGGCTTACCTAATAAATCAAATAAACAATAATATTGAATAGAAATAAAACAAAAAATTTAACTCTAAACAATAGAAATTGTAAGATCGAGGTCATGATGTTCTTTAGTGACTTCCACATTATCATCGTTATCAAGAACTCTATATAAATTATTAAATTTAACATTTATCAATAAAAAAATAAATTTTTATAAATATTAATATGTTACTTGGATCGTGAAGCGTTAATAATTCCAACCAAATATGTGTACAAATCAGTGGTTCAACATGATTTGATAAGAAGCGAATTCTATATTTGCATACATCATGAGCACGAATGTTAAAACTAGACCTTGACATCCTTGTAGTTATCAGAATTCTATATTTGCTTAATACATGAACACTAATTATATACTTTTATAAGATATGAGCATTAATTATAAATAATTAAATAAATTAAAATATAAATTTTAGGTTTATAGGTTGGTCCTAGCCCAAACGAGCTTAATAAACAGTTAAGGCTCAAAAAGATTAAACCTGAAAGACCCGATTTTTTGGGACCTATATAATTAAACCTAAGCCCCAGTAACTAGTTTTGATTATAAAAAAAAAAGCATTTTACATTATCTTATAAACTATATAATTAATATGAATCAATAAACATACAGAACAACAGTTCTAACTCAAATCTTTCTTTTGTTATATAAAACGTAGACCAATACAAAAAATTTTGTAATAACATTGCTTCAAATTTCAATGTAATTGAGGTGTACGAATAATCTTCAAACTAAACTAAAGAATAAAAAGATAATCACATTGCTTCTTTATTTCACTTGAATAATATATATATACTAGGTGGGTTGCCCGCACATGCGGGCATATACATTTTATAAAATTACTTATCTCTATATACATTATTAATTTAAAACTATAAAAATAAATTACTATTTGTATTTTCATTTGATTTTTTATATGAAGATTCTTATATATATTATATTAGAATTCACTTAATTGTATTAAATTAATATTTTTAATTGATTAATATTTAGTTATGTCTTTTTTTGTTTTTGCTTTTTGTAATTTTAATTTTTAATTAAGAGATTTCTTTTGGATAATAACACAATATATATATATATATATACACATATATATCAGAATTATTTTTTTATTTTAAATATTTTTTAGATTTTGGATAATCCTTACTATTATTAATTTTAATCATTTATCTAATAAAAATAATTTAAATTTGTTTTTTATTTTTAAATAATTTATATATTTTATTCATTAAGGGCATAAACGATATTAACCGCTCTAACTTTTAACGTGGGAGCTCCGTTGCGAAAAATCACTTCGCAAATAATAGTATAGATATATATATATTTATATATATATATATATATATATTTATTTATTTATTTCATCTGGATAATATTTGGAGAGCACTCCTTCCGTGCTGAGTTATACTGTCATGTTAAAGGTGGAGTGTGTGGCCTACCATAGGCTTCAGAACTTGTGTTACTCGATAAATACCGAGACGTATCTTGTGTCGGGCTTATGGTAAGTCTTCCATATTTTATTTTCTCATAAATCTCTGATGTTTCCGATTTGTGTTATTCTTAGAGTATACCACTCACATGAATCTCATGGTAGCAGACTATGAGATTGCAGTGCGAAAGAAGACCATCGAACTCGCCAAGGCGCAACATGCCTCTTCAGTAAAGTCTGGGCATCTAAGGAAGATAAAGGATGAGATAACCAACTTCAAGAATAAGGTTAAGGAGATCGCTAATAAGAATAACCGATCTCTTACCAATCTTAAATCGGAAAACAAGAACGTCGCAAAGCTTGAAAAGCGCTATATGCGTTAACTTTGGCAATCAAAGAATTTTTCTTGGAAAGGGATTCCCTTACCCACACTCTCAATAAAGATACATACAGGTTGCGTAGGTTTCATGAGCAAGAGATCATCAAAGAAAGGCGATGTGTTGAGTCTGCATTGATGGGAAAATCAAAGAGCACTTGGAGAGGTTTTGTGAGCATTTGGTGGAATAGGAAGCCGCACATCATCATTTGCTTCTTCTTAGCCATGCCTCATGTACATAGAAATTCCTCGAGAAGCTGATCTCAAAGGGACTGAAGGTCCCAAAAGAGATTATGGACCAGTTTTCTCGAGATGAGGCTCCTTACGACAAAGATATCAATCACGTGGAGGTCCTCGACATTTAAGACAGAGGCTACATTGTTTCCCCTCTTTTTGACAATACAGCTATTGAGGGTCCCATTCCGACAATTGATGATGAATTTGGCTGAACCACTACTCTGACATCAACTGATGTTCTACCTGGTCTATGTTCCTCTCAAATTGAAGATTCTCCGACTAAGAAGCAAGTCCAGGATCAATCTGATGTGGATCAGATTATGGCCGCGAAGGAAATTGATGAAGAAAATCTTCAGAAGTAGGCACTAGGGAACAAGAATATGGATCATGTTGCCCAAGACGATGATCAAGGTGAGAAATTCGTCTTTGATCCTTCTCTCGAATCCGCCGAGAAGAGCCTTGGGAAAACATATCAGTAGATCTCTTTTTATTTTTGTTGTTGACGTTCTTTGTTTTCCTGTAAAACTCTTAATATTGATTTTAATATATTTCACAAATTATTTAATCTTGTTGGAATTAACACAGAAAATAATTAAGGGTCTTATCTATTTCGGATTTGTAAAACTAGTGTATGAATCAAATGTAGACTATGAACAATTAATTATGATTTCGAGCCGCCATACACTTTGTGAATTGGAATTACACCAACCAAAAGAATAACACGGTGAATAAGGGTCTTATTAAGAAATAATTGAATGTTATTGGAACACCAAACTCAACTATTGCGTCTTTCATATTTATTTGAGTATGGCATAATACTAATCTCTTTCTCTTTAAGAGATTAGTTATGCATGTTGTTTGTGGGTTGGCTGAGTTTTCTGTGTTTAGATAACTAAGTTTTTCAGCTTGGTGATCAGTTACCGACATGATGTGCGGACATCGCCTAATTTTGATAATTCTACTATGATGTTGATGCATCTCTACTTGGATCTTAGTATAAAACGTGGCTCTAGTTAACCATTTGGTTCGGTGAGTTTTATTATGACATTGAAGAATGTCTTTCAAATCGGCGTGTAGTCTACTGTGTCATCTTGAAAAATGTATTTCAATTCGGTGTGTAGTCGACTATGTCATTCTGAAAAATGTATTTCAACTTCGTGTGTAGTCTATTGTGGTATTAAAGAATGTCTTTCAACTCGACAAGTATATATATATATATATATATATATATATATATTTTTAATTATTTTTTGTATAGTTGAACTTGTGAGGGTTGCCAATGTACCCCCGAGGAGGATAAAGCAATTCATAATCCTCTTTTTTTACATGTGATGTGCTCTTACTTATAGTATCTTTTGAGGTTCATCGAGTTCCTCGAAACTGGGTCTCCTGATAAAGTTTTTATATATCATGTTTTTTGCTAGTTTTTGACCATGATAGAAGTCCTCTTTTAGAGTCTTATATATTTTGAGTCATTTTAAAGTCTTGGTAGGTTTAGGTACTCTTTGGACGAATTTGGAGATTTTGGAATATTTTGGAGTTTAAAAAGAAGTGATGCTGAAAATACCAAGTCGAACATTGAGGTTGGTGTCAGTCGACACCCAACGAGATCAGCAAGTCTTCAAGAGTTTAATGAAGTTTAAAAAAAATACAAAAACGCCCAAAATTTCCAGATTTGCAGAGGAGTCTTGAACATGTTTTACTTATATTAAATATTCTAAAGCCATTTTTAGGCTACACTTTGTTTTATCTTAGAGAGTTTTGAGAGAGACAAGTCAGAATTCCTTCAGGGAGAATATTTTAAACTCTTGTATCTCTTACTTTGATTTATTTATGCAGTTTATTCAGATTATGCTTTTGTTTCATTCATCATGTATGAGTAAACCTCATGTTTGATTTAGGGTTTTCTAAGGATTAGGATGAATTTCTAAATTAAATAGAATTGCTAAGGTTATCAATTGAATCCTTCTTTTGGGTTGTTCTTAATGTTAGATTTGGATTGACAATCTAAAATCTAGATCTTAGGATATTTTGTAGACACTAGAGTTATTAATTGCCTGAAATAATATTAGATGATCTAGATAATTATTTACAAAGAGACGTGTCTTAGGGATATAGTGAACTTATCAAACATGTTCTTCATGCTTATCTGAATTAACTGAATTCGCAAAGAGATTTGGTAGGATCTAGGCATAGATAGTCTCTGCAACGATAGTACATTCGCTTGAGTATTTTGATTTAAGTTTTAGAACTGTTGTTCATAAAACCTTTAACATATGTCTGTCTGCAATTTTGAATCACCTATTGATTTTCCTAGGTTTGTCGCTTTTATCCATTGCTTACAACTCTCTTTTATTACTATTTTTATTACATTACAATTATTGTTGTCTAGCTTTATTCGAAACCAAAAAAAATTGTGTGATCTAAGTCTCTGTGGATACGATCCCTAAGTATTACATTGCACTTCTGAAATTGTAGAGTTTCTCATAGGATCAAAGGTGCCAAGTTGAGCAATCGTTGTATTTTGATTGTTCGTTTGATGTTTTCAGTGGGTTTAGATTTTGTTGTTCGCAGATTGGTGGATGTTTCTGAGCTAATATTGATCTGAGTCGACTTATGTTTTGTCTGTAATGCAGATCCTGATTTTGTGAGGCATCTTCGGAGAATGAAGATGGTCTTGCTATGATTGTGTTGATATGTCGGTTGAAATGCATGGTTTTTTCTCTGGAGATATCTGGACCATCGCGATGCTGAAGTACAACATGTTTGCTTTCTACATGATACTCCTATTATGTCATATCATGAGATTTTGACACTTTTTTTATCCTTGCTTTTGCTCAAGTTGTTGTTAGTTTTAGCAGATTTTAGCTTCAATGGTTCATGATTTAGTTGTCTACTGACGAATATTGCCATCAACATTTATTTGAGCTGCTTTTTGATAGGTACATAACTTGGTTCCATAAAATACTTGAGGAGCTGATCTTTTGAAAGTTAACTTGGTTCCATAAAATACTTGAGGAGCTGATCCTTTGAAAGTTAACTTGGTTCCATAAAATATTTGAGGAGCTGATCCTTTGAAAGTTTTTCCATTATGATTTGATATATCTTCCTCATTCTCCTAAATATTTCACGGTTGTCTGGTGCTATAGCAGCTGAATCAATTTGCTCTTTTCGATGACACAATATACAACATTCTTGTTATTGTTTGGTGTGTTGTAAGAATGTTTACTTGATTCTTGATAAGTATCCACTGATCTTGTTGCTATATGTTTCATCACATTGTGTTTGAGCAAACTGGCTTGTATATTCTCTTCTAACTTGATGAAATTGTTAGCATGATGGAGGGAGTCTTGTAAGATTATGGTCTTGTTTACGTAAATATTGTTCCTAAACTTTGTATTTATCCATAGTTTGTTGTGAAGAGCTTCCATTGTTGTGGCATATGAACGTACACTCTGAAGATCATTTTGTTTTGAATTTTTCTGTGAATTTTCTTAGTCCTTCTTTAGAACCTTGAGATATCTTTCATATATCTGATAATGGGGTTCTTTGTCAAGTAAACATTACGTAATGTTTCAAAAACCTAGTAGAAAGATCATGAAAGTTGTCAATGAAATCTTCGGTCAGTTTGGAGAACTAGGTTAAAGCAGGTTCGTTCAGACTTTCCAAGAACAACTATAATATCCGGCATCCTTCTTTTTGTCGGTAAAGTTTGCTCGACCCATAGTTATGTTGAAAACGATTACATTATGGTAGGATGAGAGTTAACCAAAAAGAATGATATTCATAGCTTGTCTATCTGATAAATCTTGACATCGATGATCTTCTTTGTGGAAAGTTTTTAGGATTGCAGCGAGATCGTGTTTGATATCAAGAGCCAAACTTGTTACTTTATGGATCTCCTAATATCTTGGATCGAACTCCAAAATTCAATGATTTGCCAATTTATTTCAAGATCGACTCTTTAATTTTCAGTATGAAAGAATTTTTCCTTTTGTCGTTGTTGGATTGTTGTCATTGGCGACTGGTGGCGTGATGACGGTAATTATTTCGGCAAGATAGTCGTTGGTTGTTTTGTTGATTTTGTCTTGTTGATTAAGATAATCCATTATGTTTTATCATCTTCATCATAGTTCTAACACCTACATCAATAGATTTTTATCTGTGTTAGTGACGTTATCGAGAGTTATGTTGATCATTTTTTGGGGGTTATTTCTTAAATTTTTATAGTATCAATTATTTAATTTGAATTTGACATATACATGATATAAACATGCATTTAGTGGTGAGTTATTTGGAAAACATTTATTAAATAGATCAAATACGATTATAAAGAGATTTAGCTGAGTTTGTACGAAAAATAAGTAATTCGGCAAAAAAAAAGAATATGTAAATTATTTTTATGTCGAATTCCGTTTGTTTATGATGGCATGTTTATTGGAAGTCTCTTAGCGGAAGTTTTTTAACTTTTCTAAGAGCCATTTCTTAACTTTTAACTAAAAAAAAACTAAGAAACGTCTCTTAAATAAGATATTTAAGAGCCGTCTCTTAACCAAAATAAAAAAAAAAATAAAAATAAAAAAAAAGCCAATTTAAGTTAAGAACCTCAGCTTAAGAGACCACGCATAAATATGGCATGAATATCCTCTTTCATCTTCAGCTTTTTCTTTATATACTCAGCGTTTTTCTTTCTGTCTCAAGTCTGTGAACTCTTTAATTGACTATACTTAATTGGGTCGAGTTCTTTTATAGGACGAGTTTTGTAAAAAAGATGTAATATATTTGCAACATGCATGTATAGTTTCATTTTCTACTAATTTATTGTTAGAATCAAAAGATTAGCCACTATGAGATAACATAATTGTTGGAGTTACAAATTCATATTTTTGAAGAAGCTAAAAATGGAATGAAATTCCAAAGGGACTGAGCAGCATGCAGCCGTACACTCGTCACGGCGGTAGAATATGATGAAAGCGCGGCTCGTCGCGTCAGACACATCTCTCACATGTGTTGAGAGTCTTCTGTTTGTGTCGCCACGTCTTTTCTCTCGATTGTTTTCTTATCATTACCATTTTCGTTAACTCTTATCATTTGCATGTCCACGATTAATCTAATTAAATGTTTCGAAACTTTAACATTGCTCCATTTCCAGTGTGACCGTTATATTACAATCTAATCAAAGCATATGGTCAAGAATCAAATTTGCAATCTTATTGTATATATTTTTGTCTAACAATATCAAGAGAAATCTTTGTTTTACTAAGATTAGTAAAACTATCATTATAACCAAGTTATAGCTGTTCGTTTCAAACGTAATAGCTATAGTGTAATATTGCTATGGAGATATCATCAGTCTATTTGAACCCAAAAGAAAATAGATTTTGTCCTATTACACATACCTATCTCAAAGCTGAACAAAAAAAGAAGAGATTTTAACAAAAAGAAAAGAAGAGATTTTAACAAAAAAAGAAGAGATTTTAACAAAAAAAGAAGAGATTTTAACAAAAAAAAAAGAAGAGATTTTAACCAAAAAAAAAGAAGAGACTTTGTCGCATTACACATGCCTATCTCAAAGCTGATGTGTAAGGGACATTCAGTTCGATAAGCCATGCAAATTGAAATGTGTCAACTCCCTTCATTGATATGTTTTTCTTACATTGTGAAGCCAAATTAAATTTTCAGAAGAAGACATAAAGATAGTAACTCAAATGAAGTGTAGCTATTTTAACATTATTACAAAACATGTCAATCTCAAAGCTGATGTGTAAAGAGACATTCGGTTCAATAAGCCATGCAAATTGAAATGTGTCAACTCCTTCATTAATATGTCTTTCTTACATTGTGAAGCCAAATTAAATTTTCAGAAGAAGACATAAAGATAGCAATTCAAACGAAGTGTAGATATTTTAACATTTTACCCCCAAAAAAGTGTAGATTGTACATAGTCGACTCTATATACCTGTTTTTTTTATCTCGATCAATTTACCCTCAAAACTTTATCAACATCTATTATACAAAAAGTTCACTATAAATAGCTTCATCTAACGCTGCTGTAAGATAAGAAAAAACACAACAAATAAGTAAAAGAGAAAATGGCTCGGCTCTCATCTCTTCTCTCTTTTTCCTTAGCACTTTTGATATTTCTCCATGGCTCTACAGCTCAACAATTTCCAAACGAGTGCCAGCTAGACCAGCTGAATGCGCTCGAGCCGTCACACGTACTTGAGGCCGAGGCTGGTCGCATCGAGGTGTGGGACCACCACGCTCCTCAGCTACGTTGCTCTGGTGTCTCCTTCGTACGTTACATCATCGAGTCTAAGGGTCTCTACTTGCCATCTTTCTTTAGCACCGCCAAGCTCTCCTTCGTGGCTAAAGGTACGTACGTTAATCGAGACTATTTGAGTATCGAGATTCAAACTCGTGATCTTTAAGGTTCTGTCTTTTGAGAAAGTGTTGTAAGTACTTTACTATACACGTGCTAAGGTTTTGATCAAAAATATTATAAACACTTTTTTGTTTGGAGTTTAATATAGACGTCAATATTTATATACTTACGCATGTAAATTGTTTTCGTTGGTTGCATTATAGGACAAGGTCTTATGGGGAGAGTGGTCCCTGGGTGTGCCGAGACATTCCAGGACTCATCAGTGTTCCAACCAGGCGGTGGCAGCCCCTTCGGACAACAGGGCCAGGGACAACAGGGTCAGGGCCAGCAGGGTCAAGGCCAGGCCTTCCGTGATATGCACCAGAAAGTGGAGCACATAAGGACCGGTGACACCATTGCTACACATCCCGGTGTAGCCCAATGGTTTTACAACGATGGAAACCAGCCCCTTGTTATCGTCTCCGTCCTTGATTTAGCTAGCAACCAGAACCAGCTAGACCGCAACCCAAGGGTATGTATACATAAACGAAAACCTCAAACGCAGTTAATTATATAACTTTTATATAATCACAAAATAACCAAAAATGTGGTTTTCCGTTGTAGCCATTTTACTTAGCCGGAAACAACCCACAAGGCCAGGTATGGCTACAAGGACGAGAGCAACAGCCACAAAAGAACATCTTTAATGGCTTTGCACCAGAGGTTATTGCTCAAGCTTTAAAGATCGACGTTAGGATAGCCCAACAGCTTCAGAACCAGAAAGACAACCGTGGAAACATTGTCCGCGTCCAAGGCCCATTCAGTGTCATTAGGCCGCCTTTGAGGAGCCAGAGACCACAGGAGCAAGAAGAAGTTAACGGTTTAGAAGAGACCATATGCAGCGCAAGGTGCACCGACAACCTCGACGACCCGTCTAATGCTGACGTGTACAAGCCACAGCTCGGCTACATCAGCACTCTCAACAGCTACGATCTCCCCATCCTTCGCTTCCTTCGTCTCTCAGCCCTCCGTGGATCTATCCGTCAAGTACAGCAAAAATATTCCCTATATTTAAAATTAACGTATACATACGCATTTGAAAGTTCGGTTATGTTTGTTCTCTATAACCATCTTGGTTTAGTGTCAGTTTTCAGCTCGCTATAATAACGTCCATTTCTACATTTAAACATGACTACTGAAACATGTACTGGATGATGTAGAACGCAATGGTGCTTCCACAGTGGAATGCCAACGCAAACGCGCTTCTCTACGTGACAGACGGGGAAGCCCATGTGCAGGTGGTAAACGACAACGGTGACAGAGTGTTCGACGGACAAGTCTCTCAAGGACAGCTACTTGCTATACCACAAGGTTTCTCCGTGGTGAAACGTGCAACAAGCGATCAGTTCAGGTGGATCGAATTCAAGACAAACGCAAACGCGCAGATCAACACACTTGCTGGACGAACCTCGGTCATGAGAGGTTTACCATTAGAGGTCATATCTAATGGATACCAAATCTCACTCGAAGAAGCAAGAAGGGTCAAGTTCAACACGATCGAGACCACTTTGACACACAGCAGTGGCCCAGCTAGCTACGGAAGACCAAGGAAGGCTGATGCTTGATCAGAACTTAGAATGACCTGTGAGCCTCTACTGTAAAAGTGTAAAAGGAAGTTAATAGTAATAATAATAATAATGTACGGAAATGTGACTGGTTTTGTTGAGGTTTACCTGTAAAATGTGACTCCTTTTCTGAATAAAATCACTCTCTTATATCTAAGTTGTTTGGCTAACTTGGCTAATCAATCTATCAACTTCATTCACCACTACTCTCTATTAACATATACATGTACGAGGATAGAGTAACAAGATCTTTCACATACGATACGCAGTGTGCATATCTTTTTCAAACAACCCATTTTTGTTGAATGCTGTTCTGTAGTTCCTATAACTTTGTTGATTACCCAGATACATTAAGACAACATTGGCTCCTTTTTCATGTACAACCCACAATGCCTAGCGTCTGATTTTACCAGAAATCGCCACAAGAACAAGAACCATCCTCGAAATGATGGAACCTATTACGATCTCTCATGACAATTTTCCTTCCTGTGATCTTCGATATCAGTTTTGTGACCGTATGGCAATCCGAACACACTCGCAGGTTCTTGAATATCCTCAAGGGACTTCCTGGTTTGGTACTGATCAGACCATACGCTATCGCCAGCCTCTCGCTGTGTACCTGTAGAGACTCCTCTTTATCTGTCTCTTCAAGATCTTGCAAGACCCCGTTTGTATCCGGCACGTAACCACTAGACTTGGTCCACTCGCTCATCTTTCTCACCATTGTGTAAATCTCTTTGCTTTGCAGATGCTTTCTATCTCCAGCTCGAAATTCATGAACTCTGTCATCCATTTCTATAGTGCTTACTCCTGGCTCTTTCACTATTATTTTCTCCTTCATCAAACTCCTCACTTTCGCCACTCCTTCATAATCACTCACTGATGCATATATATTCGAAAGAAGAACATAAGTTCCTGAGTTTGTGATGTTTCGTCCAATGAGATACTCTGCAATATCCTTGCCTAACACGAAATCTCCATGAAGTTTACAGCTTCCAAGAAGTGAACTCCATAAAACGGAATCAGCCTCGATTTGCATGTTCTTTATTATTTCATAAGCCTGTTTTAACCGACCAGCACGACCGAGGAGACTGACCAAGCATCCATAATGTTCAATCTTCGGTTTAATACCATACTCTAGTCCCATTGACTCAAACATTCTTACACCTTCCTCTACCAAACCACCATGAGCACAAGCCTGTAGCGTTGCTATGAAAGTTGTATCTGTTGGCTGCAACCCGGCAATGCCCTGCATCTCATCAAACAGTCTCAACGCGTCTTGGCTATAACCGTGCATAGCGTAACCAGAAATCATCGCATTCCACGCCACGATATCCTTCCTCGGAGTGTCGTTAAACACTGAAACAGCCTCTTCCAAGCTCCCACATTTGCTATACATATCAATCAAAGCCGTGCATACTTTAACATTGACCCTGATGCGACTTCTCTTGATGAAAACATGGATCCAACGCCCGGATTCAAGCGCACCGATCTGAGAACAAGCCGAGAGAGTAGCCACGACTGTTATTTCATCAGGTTTTGGCTTTCCTTTGGCCAACAGTTTCTGGAAAAGCATTAGAGCTTCACTGGGAAATCCGTGTTGACCGTATGCATCAATCATCACGTTCCAAGAAACAATGTCTCTCTCAGTCTCAGGCATGCTCTCGAACAAAGCCCTCGCAGCCTCAACGTTCCCTTGCTTCGCGTAGCAGGTGATCATAGCCGTGGAGGAAACGAGGCTTCTCACAGGCATTCTATCGAACACCTTCTGTGCAGATACTACATCTCCTCCTATCGCATAAACGTCCACGAGACCAGTGGCCACGTAAGGATCTAACCCCAATCCAAACTTGAGAACATGGGTTTGAATCGCTTTTACAGAATGAGCTGAGCATGATTTCAAAATTGACGAGAAAGTAAACTCGTTAGGGACGATTTGAGAAGATAGCAATTGAAGATAGAGTAAGAAAGCTTGGTCACGGAGGCCGTTAGTGGAGGCAGTGTTGATCGCGGAGGTGAATAGGAACAAGTCCGGATCGATAGTCTGGTGAAATAGAGACAACGAGTGGCGAATCTTGCCGTGGGAAGCGTATGCACGGTGGAGCTTGAGGTTTAGGACAGGGTGGTAAGGATGGAGGAAGAGGTTACTACGGAGAATAGCCGCGTGGATTTGCTGGACGGAATCCACTGATTCCGATCTGTCGAGTAGAATGGCGAGTTTCTCAGGCGGCGGAAGGCGGAATCCACGGGCGGATGAGGAAGTGGTCAACTGTGTTTGCGGAAGTGACGTGGCGAGAATCGGTGACGAGGCCATTTATCTTCGGTTGTTGCTATCCCGAACACCATCGGTCGTCTAATTCTTTGTCGGAGAAGCATTTACTAACGTGGTTAGAGCATTAATAACCCAAAGACCACATGGGTCTCCTATTTTTCTTTTTTTTTACTTTTTTCGGACTAAAATAAAAAAAAATTAAAAACCATCTAATTGCGGGCTGCCACCTGTTGGTGGGACCCGCAAACAATGCAAAAAACCCTCCAAAAATGTCTCTTATTTTGGGTTCACAAGAGGTATCTCTTATGCTTTTTATGGAACCCATACCACAAAAGTCATAAGATACCTATTTTTCTTATGGATTAAAGGTGCCCTTGGAGCATGATTATTACTAGGACTTTTATTTGGTCCTTAGTATATTTTACTATTATTTTTGATAAAGACAAATTTAAGGGACAAATGCTATGAAGATGATTATTGCTAGGACTTTTATTTGGTCTTTAATATATTTTATTACCAAACGTGGCCGTTGCATACGTGGGAGTCCCGTCCACGAAGTTCTTATTACCGGAGATAATAGTTTTATCCTTTCCATCTCCATAGATCATAACATTCCACTTACCCTTATCCATCACCACATTCTCAAGATACGTTCCACCTTTCACATATATCACAAACACTTTCAAACTCTTTTTCGGCACTCTCGCCACCGCTTCATTCACCGTCCGCACATCCTCCGTTCCATCCCCCGCCACCGTCACATCCGGCTTTAAACCTTCCGTCTGCAACAACCTCCGCCGCGCCCACTCCGGTGTCTGCTGCTGCTATGAGGATTCACCAAAAGCCGTCTCCTCCCGCCGTGTATCTGGATCCCGAAGTCGCTCAACGCGGCGAGGATCTTGGACACGATGGCCAGGCTGTTGCTTGTGAACTCGGTGGACCGTCTCATGGCGGACTTGAGGTTCGACAAATTATTGCTAGGACTTTTATTTGGATCTCAGACACGATGGCCAGGTTGTTGCTTGTGAACTCGGTGGACCGGCTCAATACGGTCGCGTTTCGAAATTACCCTAGCAGAAGCTCTCGACCCATACGCACGACGACACGTGTTCCATAAGGACGACTCAGAAAGTCCTGAGTTAAGGTCCGTCCTTTGTTTTTTGGCCCATTTTCATTTATTTTTATGAGGTTAATACCTAAGAAATGTCCATAAGGACGTGCGATAATGTTGGTCTTAACGTATGTTTATTACCGTACATGACGTGGCAAAATCTAATGGCTTATCAGTTCTGAACTCAGCGGAGCGTATTTAAAGGACCACAAATTTAAGCGGAGGAAAATCGTATTTATTATCAGTACAAGCACCTTCTTTTTTTTCCCACAAACACCATCTATTAAATTATATTAGGTCGGTTATAACGGTACCGAAATCCGTATTTACCGGCAAGTCATAACTTATATGGGAGAAAATAGTCTCACGTGCTCGAGCATCTTTAGCAAGGCGGTCCGCACAAACATTTTGGGATCTGGGAATGTAGACTACCGAGCAAACAACAAAGAGATCTTTAAAGTTTTGGAGAAGATGCATTCATGTTCTAAACGCAGGCCAATTTATGAGCTCTTCCACCATCTTGACAAGATCCACACAATCTGTTTCAAACTTCACTGACAGTACGTTGTGATCTCTTAGGCATGTCATAGCCTACACCAGTCCATTTAGTTCTGCGTAGAGAGCCGACAGACTCCTTCTACAACTCCTTTCACCATCCATCTTACCTCCTATGGCATCCCTAAAATACCAACCGAGCCCACTATGTTGCTCATGATTTACCCACGAGGCGTCTATCTGGCAAATAGGGACCCGATACTCCACCCGGGGAGGAGAGAGAACCCTCGTTTCTGAAGGTTGCGCTTCCACGGATGTTTCTACTTCCTCTTCAGCTTCTTTTCGATTGGCAAGTCTCCAGCTTTCCGCCTCTATAATTGCCAGTTGAAGAGTGTCTATTGGTGTTCTCTCCTTGCCCTTAAACACCTTGTCATTTCTTATCTTCCATATGTACCATAAGATCCAAGGATAGTTATCACGATACAACTCCGGGGAGTCCAAGGATTTTGTCTTCCGAAAAAGGAAATACATATTTTGGTACACATAAAGATAAAATGGTGACTAATACATACTAATATATAGAGAATATCATAGTACATGAGTTCTTATGGTTTTAATAAATTTAAATATTGTTACAGTTATGTGATCTAATGTCTCAATTTAGTTGATAAATTTATTAAATAAAAAAATTTCGGTTGTGGATTAAGAATACCTTTTAATAGTGAATTAAGATGAGCACATATAGGATTGACTTCTCAAATAATATTATAAAGAGAATTTTATATTGATTAAAATAATATATGTAAATTTCAAAAATGGTGACCAAGTTCATATTTTAAAATTATAGTAATAGTATTCTGATACACTAAAAATCGGATCTTGCTACTGTCAAGTTAACAGTTGTAGTTGTAGTATTTGAGATTCAATTCCAGAGGACCGTTTTACACTATATCTTAAGAGTTCTAAATTCTTAGCTAAAACTTTCAGATTTAACAGAGAACAAGGTAAAAATAGCAGAGATCAAGGTACGGTTTGAGCTGTTTTAAAATTGGAGAAAAACTAGCCTAGGGTGATTAAACGGGTGTTAGATATCATTACGCCACACTATTATTCAAGTTTGAATTAAAAACGAGCCCAGAACATAGATCAATGGCTAGAACAGCCCACTGTCGTGGCGCTTGTTCCTTTCAGAAAACAGCCCCGGAGACTAAGTTGTCGATTGTTCCGAGTTCTATCTATGAACAGTAACGATCAGGCCTACTCAGTTCATATTACACCCTAATATCTACTTTCGCTGATTAGGGATATAATATTTATTCTAAACAGATCACGCAATCCATAACATGATTAATGAATATATGAAACCCTAGATCTAACATAAAGTGATCCGATTCATGCTAGCATTAAGTTAAGTTTAGAATAAAGGCTATCAATGAACATATAACTTATTTATGTGTAGCTTGAATAAATTCAACACCCTAACACCCTAAGCTAACGATATTAACTACTCAGCAATCATGGCGAATAACACAGCAAAGGTTACTGAATAATACTCCATAAATCAAAATCAAAACTAAAAATAGGGTTCAAAAAATCTTCTCTAATCGTGAGAACAAGATGAGGATTTCTTTCTCCCTTACAAAGTATTGAATCCAAGAGTTTTGCTGAAAAGAATGAAAATAAATCTGAGCTGAAAGAGTCTCTTTTGTGATAATGGTCGTGCCTCTCCTTTATAGGGTTTTTGTGGGGCTGCAAGTTTTAGTGGTTACCATTTTCTGTAGAGGAATGTAGGAGATTACACAAAATTGTAAGAGAGGATGGATCCATTGATCTCCACAACCTGACTCGTTTTGCTTGTTCTCCCCACCTTGATCTCTCAAACTTGTTTCCCGCCGATATGTTTTCCCCAATCAGAGACACTGTTTCTAAATTATATCTTTCTCTCTCAATCATCAATGAGAAATATAACGTTTTTTTTTTCTTTTTTTTGTAATCAAATGATGATGATGAGAGAGAGAGAGAGAGTATTTACAAATTTGTTGGTGTCTCTGATGGTTCTGATGCCTTTCTTTTGATTTTCTAGGTCTTCTTGCTCCTTGCTTCAGAGAACAGTCAGATGGTCTTTCTGATTAGCTTGTTCTCATCATCTTCCTTGTTCTCTTCACCCTTGATCTTTTTGCCTTGTTCTCTTCACCCTTGATCGGTGGTTCATGCAGCAAAAACGAGTTAAGGTTGCGTTGATCCTTTCCTCTCCTACCCTTTTGCACAATTCTACACATATGACAATTAGAATAACAGAATGCATGAGGGTGGAATAAATGTTATGGGTTTTAGGGTGGGAACCAGCTAAAAATGAGCCAGCCACTCAGGAACAACAAGATGGATGAAAGGATAAGGAGTCTTGAGTGTGATCTCGCTTCCCTGCTCTAGTGATGATCATTCTAAGCATTTCAGTCAAAATTAGGCTCAAGTTAGATGAAGTTAAGTTATACAGGTATACCATTACAAGCAGAGGGCTTCTGGAGAACAAAGTGATGATGTCAGGGTGTTCCAGGTCCAAGTGTTGGTCTTTCGTCACTGCTAAGGTCACTGGATAAGATAACTAAAAGCACATAGTGGTTAAAAATAAAGTCTTGGTTCCCACAAAGTTGGACTGACTTAATAAATCACAGCAGACTCGATAAGTGCCTCCCCAGACTTACTTCACACCGTCTTTGGTGTGAAATAGAATCAAGGAAGGCCACCTTTTTTCGAGTTACTTACCTGGCAGGAAACAACCTCAGAGAATAGGGAGACCTTGTTCTCCGAGTTGCCTTGTTCTCCGAGTTGCCTTGTTCTCCAAAAGTGGTAACTCGGGTTTTTCTTGTTTAATCCTGAAACTAATAAAAGCAAAAACAAAAAACAGAAATAATGAAAACCTAAATTATATACACACTTATCAGTGGGTTGCCTCCCACCAAGCGCTTAGTTTAAGTCATTAGCTTGACTTGGTGATAGGGTTCAGTCAGGTTGAGCATGAGCGCTTGTTCCAAAACAAGCTCCACAATCAGACATATTCAGCTTCAAAACTCTACTCAACATCCCTTTTACAGCGGTTTCCCCTTTCTCTTTCAGCTCATATGTGAGAAGTACTTTGACTTTAGAGAATGGTTTAGATGAGCCTTTGCACTTTACCCCATACTCGATGGAGTTCTCATCACACATGCGAGGTGTCAAGCTCATTGTAGGGTCACCCTTGACCCTTTTCTTCTGGACCTTTTCTTTCACCTTTGCATACTCACGGAGTTTCTTGGTATCAGTGTGAGGATCTCCATTCAAGACCAGCCGGCTCTCACCTTTATCGCTAAGCTCCCTTTTAGGATCAACCTTCATCTTATCTCCACTAACCAATGAGATGCAAGAGGCGTGCAACGTAGGGAATCTGGGAGGAACAGCCTTATAGAAAACCTTCTTGTTGATGTTGGAGAATGATACCTTCTTATTAGGCATATCGATGATTGCTCCCACTGTAGCCATAAATGGTCTCCCAAGGATCAAAGGCATCTCATAGTCCTTGCTCATCTCAATAACCTAAAATTCAGTATGTATAATACAATCCCCAACCTTGACAGGAATGTTGCGAATTGTACCATAAGGGACTGCTCTGGAAGAGTTTGCAAAAGCAAGAGTCATTTGAGAAGGCTCAACATCAACATTACCCAACTTGTCTACAATCGCCTTTGACACAAGATTCACACTAGACCCAGAGTCACAAAGAGCTTCTTTGAATTCAACTCCTGCGATGGAACATGGGAAAACAAACTTTTCAGGATCATCAAGCTTAGGTAATACATTGGGTTCTGGCTTCAAAGATTCGATAAAGAGTGCTTCAATTTCCTCTTTAGTCTCTCTACAGTTTCTGAAGAACATATGCAATGGACGAATCTCCCAAGCATGTTCAAATGAGATAATTTTAGGAAGCCTTCTCACCATCTTTCTTAACCCAGCCAGCTGCTCTGCACTAATGGGATCCATCAGATGTTTAGGTGGAATTGGATAGGTAACCTTAGGAACATAAACTCGAGCTGGTGGAGTCTCAACAGATTCACTTTGAGCAGTCGCTTTAGAGCTAGCAGGGTGCGTTGTTCTCTCTTCTGCGCTCAAAGCAATTTCAGCAAACAACTGCTCTGTTGCATTACAATGCTCAACCCTAGGATTTTTATCTGTTTTTCCAGGGAGTGTCCCTTGCTTCCTCTTGACACTCTCACCTGTTTGAGCGAGTTGTATATCGATCTGCCTCATATGGCTGCTCACAGTGTCATACTTAGTATTCAGCTCAATGAACATGTTGTCCATCCTGTTGTTGATCTCTGTGGTAGCCTGGTTCAACGCCTTGACTTGAATCTGTTGACTCTGAAGCAGTTATCATGTTCCCTAAGACCTTGAGCTCGTCCTGCTGTCCGCTTGATGCTGCTTGAGTAGTTTGCTGATTGTTCTGATGCTTCTGCTGGTTCTGGTGTTGATCCTGGTCCTGGAAACGGTTCTGGGACTGACTAAAGACGAAGGTCTTTCCCTCAAAAATTTTGTGAAACCCTCTTTGTTGAGCATCACCTTGAGCTTGATTGCTCTGGGCTTGATCCCCATGGTTCTCTACGTTGTTGCTCCAGGAAGAGAACAAATTGGGGTTGTTCCCGTTGTTTGAGCTCTGGTAGTAGTTCTTCTCTGAACATACCCTTGACCGTTGATGTAGAGCACTTCTTGGTGATCATCTCCTTTTTGTCCATCTTTTGCGGCATGATCCTTAGCTATCTGCTCAGGTGTAGCTTCCTCCATATACAAGACTTGACCTTTGTTGCTCTTGAGGAGCAGCTCAACCTTGGCAGTGAGTTCATCTTTCCATTGAGCATCAATGTTGTTGACTTTCTTGGAGCGATCAGTCTCTGGGTTCTTGTTGGCTGAGCTAGCAGCCATGTTCTCTATCAGCTCAAATGCTCCTTCAGTAGTTTGAGTCATGAAATCTCCCTTACTCGCGGAGTTCAAGGCATTGTGAAACTCTCAATCTACACCATCATAGAGAATCCCTAGAATGTAGTCCTGATCAAACCCGTGATGAGGGCACTCTCTGAGCATGTCATTGAATCGCTCCCATGCTTCATTAAAGGGTTCGTTGGAGTGCTGCTTGAAGGAGGAGATCTTGTTTCTGAGAGCAGCCGTTTTTGCCTTGGTATAGAAGTGACTCAAGAAGGCAGCTCGAACCTGCTCCCATGAAGTGAGAGAGCCAGTAGGCAGTGATTTCAACCACCTTGATGCCCTGTCGGCAAGAGAGAACGGGAACATCATACACTTGACGAAGTCAGGTGAAACCCCGTTTGAGCGAGTCATAGCACATATGTCCTCAAAGGCTTCGATGTGTTCCATTGGTATTTCTGCCGGGAGACCATGGAACATCTTCCTCTGCACCAGAGAGATCATGGAGGCCTTGATCTCAAAATCCTGCCGAGCACAAGGTGGAGGAACAATGGCTGAGCGAGTGGTTGGAAAGTTGTGAGGAAGATTCCTCTCTCCAATCCGAGTTGGTTGCTCATGTTGTTGCTGCTGTTGAGCAACCGCTTGTTGAGCTTGCAAGGCCTGTTGCATCTGCTGCATCTGCTGTTGCATCAGAGCCATTGCAACAGTGAGATCATGCTCATTGTTATGATCGCCCATGTTGGCGTGAGTAGGTCTTGATTGAGTTCGGTTGTTCTTTTCTAATCTTGCGAGTTCTTGATTGTTGAGGGTGATTAATGGACTTGAGGTGTTGCTTCAAGTATTTCTACTTGACATACACCTGGAACATCACCTGAAACAAGAAAATAGAACAAGTTAGATGTTTTAGACAAAGTATAAAACCAAGAAAATATAGGTAAAAGTTGGTCTCCGTCGCAACGGCGCCAAAACTTAATACACTAAGAATCGGATCTTGCTACTGTCAAGTTAACAGTTGTAGTTGTAGTATTTGAGATTCAATTCCAGAGGACCGTTTTACATTATATTTTAAGAGTTCTAAATTCTTAGCTAAAACTTTCAGATTTAACAGAGAACAAGGTAAAAATAGCAGAGATCAAGGTATGGTTTGAGCTGTTTTAAAATTGGAGAAAAACTAGCCTAGGGTGATTAAACGTATGTTAGATATCATTAAGCCACACTATTATTCAAGTTTGAATTAAAAACGAGCCCAGAACATAGATCAATGGCTAGAACAGCCCACTGTTGTGGCGCTTGTTCCTTTCACAGAACAGCCCCGGAGACTAAGCTGTCGCTTGTTCCGAGTTCTATCTATGAACAGTAACGATCAAGCCTACTCAGTTCATATTACATCCTAATATCTACTTTCGCTGATTAGGGATATAATATTTATTCTAAACAGATCAAGTAATCCATAACATGGTTAATGAATAGATGAAACCCTAGATCTAACATAAAGTGATCAGATTCATGCTAGCATTAAGTTAAGTTTAGAATAAAAGCTATCAATGAACATATAATTTATTTATGTGTAGCTTGAATAAATCCAACACCCTAACACCCTAAGCTAACGATATTAACTACTCAGCAATCATGGTGAATAACACAACAAAGGTTACTGAATAATACTCCATAAAACAAAATCAAAACTAAAAATAGGGTTCAAGAAATCTTCTCTAATCGCGAGAACAAGATGAAGATTTCTTTCTCCCTTACAAAGTATTGAATCCAAGAGTTTTGCTGAAAAGAATGAAAATAAATCTGAGCTAAAAGAGTTTCTTTTGTGATAATGGTCGTGCCTCTCCTTTATAGGGTTTTTATGGCGGCTGGAAGGAGAGAGAAATAAATAGGGTAAATCCCAAGAGAATCTGCAGTTTCCTAAAATATCTACGCGGGTGATCAAGGCTTTGCTTGATCTCTGGGGTTGTTTTCCGGGACAGAATTCAAATTTCTCCTTTTTCTTCATGTTTCCCTCCAAAGTTCCACAACCTCTTTTGTACCTGAAATGTCTCGAATAGAGCTGTAAGTACCCTACAATTGCATGAGAAAGATCAATAAATCACAACCAAAGTATGTTAAAAACACACTATATCAAATTCCCCTAGACTTAGATCTTTGTTTGTCCTCAAACAATTTCAAACATTAGAACATGTTAGACATGACTCAAGGTGTGGGAACTCTCCTATTCTCAATAACCATTCTTTAACCACAAATCTCTGAACCATACAAGCTGCATCTAGGACCGCACACCCTTACCATAACACCCCTGACTGCTGTTCAAAATCGGCTCCATACTCTGTGTGTCAAACCTGCAATGTTACACCTTTCTAACAAAACTCCTTATATTCAAATTAAGAGTGGCATGAGCATATCTTATCACAACACTAGACATGGTAGACGACGCTAGGTATTACCAGGCTTTTTCTATTTGTGGGGCTGCAAGTTTTAGTGGTTACCATTTTCTGTAGAGGAATGTAGGAGATTACACAAAATTGTAAGAGAGGATGGATCCATTGATCTCCACAGCCTGACTCGTTTTGCTTGTTCTCCCCACCTTGATCTCTCAAACTTGTTTCCCGCCGATATGTTTTCCCCAATCAGAGACACTGTTTCTAAATTATATCTTTCTCTCTCAATCATCAATGAGAAATATAACGTTTTTTTTTCTTTTTTTCGTAATCAAAAGATGATGATGAGAGAGAGAGAGTATTTACAAATTTGTTGGTGCCTCTGATGGTTCTGATGCCTTTCTTTTGATTTTCTAGGTCTTCTTGCTCCTTGCTTTAGAGAACAGTCGGATGGTATTTCTGATTAACTTGTTCTCATCAACTGCCTTGTTCTCTTCACCTTTGATCTTTTTGCCTTGTTCTCTTCACCCTTGATCTTTCTGCCTTGTTCTCTTCACCCTTGATCGGTGGTTCATGCAGCAAAAACGAGTTAAGGCTGCGTTGATCCTTTCCTCTCCTACCCTTTTGCACAATTTTACACATATGACAATTAGAATAACAAAATGCATGAGGGTGGAATAAAGGTTATGGGTTTTAGGGTGGAAATCAGTTAAAAATGAGCCAGCCACTCAGGAACAACAAGATGGATGAAAGGATAAGGAGTCCTGAGTGTGATCTCGCTTCCCTGCTCTAGTGCTGATCATTCTAAGCATTTCAGTCAAAATTAGGCTCAAGTTAGATGGAGTTAAGTTATACAGGTATACCATTACAAGCAGAGGGCTTCTGGAGAACAAAGTGATGATGAATTATGGGCAGCAACAAAATTTTTCTGATCGTTGGTCTTTGCTTATTTCTAAAGTCGACTAGATTATTTTGTTCAATGTTCATGTGAAGTGTTTAGTTGTGGTTTTAGTTTCTATCCCTTGTTTTACTAAATTACCCCAGTGTAGATTTTATCTGCAGTTTCCATAGGTTGTCTCTTACTTCTGAAACTTTTTGTTATGCCGCCAGCTTTGATATTAAAATTTCTATGTCACTTTGAATGAATTTCACCGGAAGAAAAAAAAACAAATTTGTTAGAGCATCTAAGGTTACGCTAAACCTCCCAAACAAAAAAAATAACCACCGCATTAATTTTGTTGTTCTATGATAATTTAGTGTGTACAAATCATAATCAGGAGATATTATTGTTTAATTGATCCCACTGTACAGTATTATTAAAACTAAACTAAAAACCAATTTTTCTTTTTCCGACAAGTATTCCCTTCTTTAAATATTTAAAAAAGAAAAAAAAAACAAATTTTCTTGTCTAGAGGAAACACGCACAGAGAAAAAGGGCGATGACAAATATGTCACAGATCTTCATTTCCTCTCGTCCCTCCTTCTAATCGGATTAGGGTTTTCTGAGGTTCCGGATTGATAATTAATTGAACGAGGTTGATGGCGAATTGACTTGCGGAATCTCCGGGCTATGATGTTCAATTGTAATTATACAATAATGGATCTCTGAAGGTTCTTAGTCGTCGAGGGTAATCTTTAGTTTGTAGATAAATTGATTGTGGGAAGAGATCAGAGGAGAGAGAGAGAGAGAGAGAGAGAGAGAGAGAGAGATGGATCTTGTGATCGGTGGGAGATTTAAGCTTGGAAGGAAAATTGGTAGTGGATCTTTTGGAGAGCTTTATCTAGGTACCTCTATCCCCTTTGATTTTCTTCTTCTATTTGAGTTTTAGTGTTTACATGTTTTTTTTGTTTTTTTGCAGGTGTAAATGTGCAAACAGGAGAAGAAGTTGCTGTCAAGCTGGTAGTTTTCTTACCGCATTTAATTGTAAAAAGATTGCTTTCATGTGATGTTGTTTTGTAATATTCTCTTCACGATGAGAAATTGCTTTCTTGTTTCATTTTCCCATTTAATTTTTAATTTATCAGTCTGTTTTTTTTTGACACTTCAGGAATCTGTGAAGACCAAGCATCCCCAACTTCATTATGAGTCCAAGTTGTATATGCTGCTTCAAGGAGGAAGTATGTCTCACTTTACGCCTGAATCATTTAGAGTTTCTCAATTTGTGATGATATGATTAAGTAGTTATTCTCTAGACATTTATGTATTTTACATGTGCTTGTTGTTGCATTACTATTTCGCACAAAACTAAAATATGTTTTTGGTTTCCTTCCCTCTTAAGCTGGTATTCCGAACCTCAAGTGGTTTGGAGTTGAAGGTGAATACAGCGTAATGGTTATTGACCTTTTAGGTCCTAGCCTTGAAGATTTGTTTAACTACTGCAACAGGAAGTTTACCTTGAAAACTGTTCTCATGCTTGCCGACCAATTAGTGAGTATATGAATCTGCTAATTGGTTTCCAGCTCTTACTGTGCTCTGAACTTTTTAGTTCGTTCATTAATTGAGGTGTATTGTTGTCTATGTTTTTGCGTTCCAGCTGAACAGGGTCGAATATATGCATACTAGAGGTTTCCTTCACCGTGATATAAAGCCTGACAACTTTTTAATGGGCCTTGGACGCAAAGCAAATCAGGTGCTAAAGTCTATCTCTAGTACTAAACTTTTAAATTTGATGAGGCTTTCTGGTTCAACATTCTGAGGTAACTTTTTTCCCTTATTATTTCAGGTGTATATCATTGATTTTGGATTAGGGAAGAAATACAGAGACCTTCAGACTCACAAGCACATTTCTTACAGGTAAAGATTATGCCATATTCTCTCGTTTCCTCTATCCTCACTCAAGGGTCTGCTTCTTTGCATCCTGATTTCATTGAACTAAAAAGGAAATATATAATTTTGTGACAGAGAAAACAAAAATCTCACAGGGACAGCTCGGTATGCAAGTGTCAACACTCACCTTGGAGTTGGTAAGATTGATGTTCTGTGGTGTTACATATTTTGTAAAAGCTGTGTTTATTTTTGTCCGAAACTTAATTGATCTTTCCTGGTATTGAAACAGAACAAAGTCGAAGGGATGATTTGGAATCACTTGGTTATGTGCTTATGTATTTTCTCAAGGGAAGGTAAGAGTCTCTAACAGTTTTCCTTCACTTAGCTTCTTTCTTGAATTTAAAGTCTTTTTGTTTTGGTATCAGCTTACCCTGGCAGGGGTTAAAAGCAGGGACAAAGAAGCAGAAATATGACAGAATCAGTGAGAAGAAAGTATCAACTCCTATCGAGGTAGAATAACTAGAAAACCCGATAAGTGTTTGTTGGTAATCTCTACCTCTAGTTCCTGGCTGAGCTTAGAATTATGTTAATGGATTGTTTTGATGTAGGTGTTGTGTCGACATCACCCGTCTGAATTTGTGTCATACTTCCATTACTGCCGATCTTTACGGTTTGATGATAAACCTGATTACTCTTACCTTAAGAGACTTTTCCGCGACTTGTTCATCCGAGAAGGTTATTTTCTTCTCTTAACATTACTTTTTTCCGAAAAACTTTGCTTTGCTGTCCCCGTCTCAAAATGGTGAAACTCTTGCAGGTTATCAATTCGATTATGTATTTGACTGGACAGTCCTCAAGTATCCTCAAACCGGTTCCAGCTCTGGTTCAAGCTCACGAACAAGGGTGATTTTCTTTCTTTTTGCGTGTATGCTTACTCTTTGTGGCTTTTGAGTTTCTCTATGCTTACGTTAAATATTAATCTTTGGTTTTGCAGAATCATACAACCGCAAAACCAGGAGTTAACGCAGGTCCTTCAATGGATAGACAACAAGACAGAAACGCAGGTTAAATTCTGCTCCTCCTCCTGCTTCTGTTGAAAATCTGATACGTTCATTCCTCACACTAACTTTTTTATACCGTTTTGTTTAGGGAAGGAAACAACCAGAATCTCGGGTGCAGTGGAAGCCTTCTCCAGAAGGCACCCAACAGACTCTTCTACGCCACGTGATCGTTCCAGATCAAGAAACTCCGACGACGGACCTTTCACTAAGCACATAGTAAAACTATATTACTTTACCAGAAAAAGCACATGTTGATCAAAAGCTGTGTCATTAGTTAAAGATTCAATTTTATTTTGCTCTTTTTTGGCAGCGTGGAGACTCTGAAAGACCAAGCAGTTCCTCAAGACACAGAACATCTACTTCTAGGAAAGCCGTTGCTGCTTCAAGCTCTCGGCCAAGTTCTGCAGGCGGACCAAGCGATAGCCGAGCTTCAAGTCGCCTGGTTTCATCAAGCGGCAGTGGCAACGTCCGTCCCTGGACCACTCAGAGAATCCAAGCTGGATATGAATCCAAGACTTTGTCTTTCTCTCGTGCAACCGCGTCTTCAAGAAACGCTCGTGAAGATCAATTGAGAAGCTTTGAGCTTCTCAATCTTCGGAAATAAAGTAAAGCGAGAGTCCATGAAAACCCATACCAAAGTTTCCTACAGAGAATCTTCTGGTTAGAAAGATTCCATATACATTACTTAAAAAAAGATCTTTACAGGTAATTTCTTCAGGTTCAGCTTGCAGAGATCTTTCTCCCACCACTCATGGTTTGTATATGTAATCTGTCATGTGTTGGAAAATGTAGAAAGTTTTCATTGTAAAAGTAAAAGAGGTGAAACTTGTATACCATTACTCCGTATCTATCTGTGTAATATACTTTAAAAATAAAGTTGGCCTTTGGTCTCTTTTATTAATAATACCAAAGAGGCAACTATCCTATTGTGTGAACAATGAGACCGTTGTGTAGAATTGATGGCGACTTAAAAGGATAAGATGCAAGGTTTAGTTGACTATTTATTAATTTACTTATTGTATTTTAAAGTATTTTAACAACTTTACAATAGACAATTTTTATCTATTTTTAAGTTAAACCTTTGGTTATAAATTTGGAGAAGAAGATGTTATGTTTTCGTTGTATACCAATATGGGATTTGAAGAAACAAAAATTATGTGTCAAATGACGTTGTCTTCTCTAGGTTTAAATTTTGAGATTCAGTTTTGGATGGGTGTATAATATAAGAGGATATGGATGGCAAAATAAATCAGATCAAACAATTGAGGATAACATGTTTTTGACTGATTTAAGTGGGTCTTAAATTATCATTGGTTCAGGCCAGACTTCGTTACCGAATACAGTCTCGTGGTCTTAAGGCAATGCAAGTATTTCAAATCAGCAACCAGATGAGACTGAATATGTCATCAATCAAGAATGACAGTTGGGAAGAGATCATTGGAGTAAGAAAGCTCTAGTTACTCTGCGAAGCTATGTGGTTAATTCGGTGGAAGTCAAACAAATTGATGTCACACGAAAAAGGTCAGTTATTCAATATCCAAGTAAGATGACTACCATTTATTCTCAAAGACACACGATTCTGACAACAAAGGAACCAAAATCTTTCAAATCATCAATGAAAGATGAAGTCTTTGGAATATATTTCACTTGGACTCTCAAGGATTTCTCTCAGGGAAAGAAAGCGATAAGGATTTAGTGAGCATTTTCTTTTATGTTTCTGGATGTTCCAGCTAAACGAGTTTGGGTTGTGCGTAAAATGGACGTAAACAACACATTCTTACTTGGAAAATTTGAATAAGAGGTTTATATGCGTTTACCTCTTGGTTTTCAATCAATAGACACAAACAAGTATATCACCTTCGTAAGTTAATGTATAAACTAAAACAGACACCAAAACTTGATTATAGCGGGAAGTAGTGTATAGGGGACACATGATTTTAAGGATTCATATGAAAGACTTGGGTCTTCCCAAATATTTTATGGGATTAATGTGACTAGGAATTAGGGGTGGACATTTTACCCGATACCCGAACCCGTACCCGAACCCGTACCCGAATCCGATCCAAAAAAACCGAACCAAAATCCGAACCGAAATAGCAAAATACCCGAACGGGTATTGATTTAGGAGAGATTGGATATCCGAACGGGTAATATCCGAAGCCGAATGGATATCCGAAGATAACCGAACATAACTATACTTAACCTTATATTTCTAGTTTACATCTCTCATTTGATTTAAAATATTTATATTTATGTTACACAAACTTTAAAACCATACAATAAACATATAATTATGGAAAAAATGATTTGATACTCACTTAAAATGTATGTCAAGCTTTATGTTTCATGTATTAATAAAAGTTACATTCAAATTTTAAAAACAATAACCAAATCAATGTCTTTCTATTTTTGACATGTATCTCCAAATCTATTAATCATTCAATCTATTAAAAGATAAAAACTCAGTCAGTGAAAATTATATTTTAAAATACAAGAAACTTTAAAAATATTTTTTTTTGAAAGTCTAAATATCCGAACCCGACCCGAAATAACCGAACCCGAACTCAAAATACCCGAACTACAAAAATACCCGAACGGGTTCTATAACCCTATACTGAAATACCCGAAAATCCGAAATACCCTGTCCAAACCCGAACGGGTATTCGAACGTCCATCCCTACTAGGAATGCCACATGGATCTATCTTTGCCAGAGAAAAATATTTTTTGGGATTGAGGATTCATATGAAAGACTTGGGTCTTCTGAAATATTCTTTGGGATTGAGGTGACTAGAAATGCTACATGGATATATCTTCGCTAGAGGAAATGTTTTTTGGATGTAATTGATGAAGTTGGTCTTATGGCAGCCAAACCAGCAAGTTTCCCACTAGACCAACATCATAATCTTGCTCGTTTCAAATCGCCATGCATGATTGATCCAAAACCACACAGTGGCTTGCTCTTACGATTGATCTATTTAGTTGTTACACTATCAAATTTGGCTTTCTCGGTACATACTTTGTCGCAGTTCATGAAGGAACCTCGACATGATCATTGGCAAGCTGCACTACGGGTAATTCATTATCTTTAATCTGATGTGGGCCAGGATATTCTATTGCAAGCACATGGTGATTTTCAAATCAAGGTTAGTGCGATTAAGATTGGGCTAGTTGTCTTTTGATACGTAGATCAGTTACATGTTATTTTATTTAACTAGGAGGTTTACCAATTTCGTGGAAGAAACGCGAATGACCGACTGTCAGTCGATTATTAACCGAGGCATAATACATGTCTATTGCAACACTCACACAAGAATTGATATGGTTACGAAGATTGTTTTTCAATCTGGGCATGGTGAGCACGAAACTGATGACTATGTTTTGCGATAGCAAATCATCAATCTAAATTGCTACGAATAATGTCTTTCACGAGAGGACGAAACATATCAAACTTGATCTTCATTTGGTTAGAGATGAATTTCTTACACGTAACATAGAGCTTGATCTTCCTTTGGTTAGAGATGAAGTTCTTACACTTAACATATAGCTTCATTACCTTGACACAATAATGTAGCTGGTGGGCAATCTTACAAAACCAATTGGTCGTGATGTTTTCCAATCATTATAGATTAAGTTAGGCTACATAATTTGTACGCTTTAACTTGAGGGAGACGGGTATTTGAGTTTCGTTATCACCCAATTTCTTCAACAGACTTTGGTTGTTTTATCAACACATTTTGGATAAGTTATGATTTGTATAAGTGAAAATATTCCTACTCTTGTTATGGCTCTCTCTGTATTTTAGGAACTTCTGTAATTGTTGTAATAAAGCAGTAAATAGGTAGAGATACTTCTAAATAACCTGTGAGAGAATTACACATATGTACCCTTGTTATTACTTTTAAATATATAGAAAACTATGTGTTTTATCCGCAACATGTGCATAATTTTCTTAGAAATATTTATTAGTTTATTTTTATTAATTAAAAAACCAGCATAATAATTCATTATTTATGTTTTCAAAAATTGTAAATTAAACATCATATTTATTACAAATAAAAACATTCACATATTAGATAAATTTTAGAAAACATATTTATACAAATGTCTTTGCTTGATATGTATTTAATTATAAGTTTTTATATTAATTTTAAAAATTTATGATAGAAAATATTTTCAAGATAACAATATAATACATAAAAATTATCTTATTTTATAAAAATATAATATTATTAATAGAAATTCGTTTTAATTATAATATATATTATATATATATTTATTAAAAAATGACAACTAAGTGAAAATTTCTAAAATCATGGAGAACATGACACATAAGCAAATTTATTTTCTCAAATAATAGTATAGATACTATAGTTACTATTTAGAATATAAAATAAATATCAGAAAAATGACATATAAGTCAGAAACAAATTCAGAAAATATTAAATCTAATGACTCTTAAGAATTTAAAATCTAAAGCCAAAGCAAAAAAAATACAGCTATAATTCTGCGGCTAAAAAATGAAATCACAGCACTTACCAATCATACCCATTATCCGGTTATTAAACCGGAAGAGAGATAACCAATTCTATCTAAAACAAAAACAAAATATAAACACATAATCTTGAGAGGATCGGAACAAACACCAATCTTTCAATTTTTAAATACTGTATAGAAACATTAAAGACATAAAAAAGTTCCATTTCTATTATGAATTAGTAAATATTACGAGATACTAAAATTGTATTTTTTTCTAAAATAAGAGAATTTGTTAAGAAAAACAATTTTTTATTGAGATCTATGTTTAAATTTATTTATATCAAGCTAAAAACTAAATTATAAATATTTCATTATTTATTGGAAAACGTTTTGAATTTAAATCTAAACTATAAGAGTATTGATTAAAATCTAATATATTAATTTAGAGTCCTATTTAAAATTTACCTTGACATATTTTAAATTTAGACCTATTGGACAAGTTGTAACTAAATATAAAGACATGTTTCATATACAAATTTATATGGTAACCGATATATTTAAATTAAACGAATCTATAATTATACCATCATATACATGATTTCTCTGCTATGTATGTTGTTTATTAATTCGATATTTTGCATATATTCCTTCATCCCTTGAATTTGTTTTTAGCCAAATCACGTGGTCTGAAATATCGAATGGTAAAAGCGGTTCAAGCGGTGCTGATCAAGCAGATCAAGCGGATCATGCAGGAGAGATGCAGATCAAGCGGATCATGCAGGAGAAATGCAGATCAAGCATCAACTAATTTATTACAGTTATGAATGGTAAAAGCGGTTCAAAATTGTAAATCACATGTTTAAATATAAAAGTAACATCAAAATATCAAAACACATTCTATATAAACAATACACAAACAAAAGTAAAATAATTTAATAAATTATTTTGATTTATCCATAAATATATGTAATATTAATAATAATTACATTCATAATTATATATATATACACAAAAGTTGTTGGAAAAAATCTAGTGTCATTAATTAGTTGATTAATACAAAATCATAAGAATTTTTTAATAATTATTAAAAATTAGTAATACTTATAGCATAATGTTTTTAAATAAATTTGTACATATATTTTTATATATATGGGATATATTTACTTTTACTTATGTTTTACACTAATTATATAAATATTTTTATACTAAATTTAGTTTTATGAAATTATTAATATATAATCTTTGTTTTTACTATATATGAATTAAAATCTATTTTATTTTACAATTATAATTATATATTATATAAATTTCAGTACAATAAACAAATCCTATATCAAAAACACGAGACCCTTTTTGAAATATAGAACTAATAAATAATTATATTTATAAATAATAATTTAATATTTTTGGAATTAATTTATTTTTAAAAATAAATATTGGTTAGATGGGAAGTGGAACAAGTGAACATCATCAAAATAGGAGTGGCTGAAACTGCATGCAAATGAACTGCTTTTCTGTAGAAAAAAACAAAAAATGCAGTGCTCCTGTTTTTCTCTTTCTTAACTTCAAAAAATGTGAATGACAAATAAATTGCAGATTGTCCACTGATACATGAGAACTGTTTTTTATCTGCTTTCCATTCATACACATAGTTTTCTGGGGATCAGTTACTGGTATGGACGTTTGTTTTGAGGGACTCCCTTTCGATTTTTTTTATTGCAATTTTAATGGTGAGAAACTAGTTAAATATGGGTTCTCATAGTAAGTGTAGGAGAGATAGGCATGGGCAACACGCCATCGCTCAAGTGATGATTCCTCTGATAGCTATGGTGGATAGAAAAGTAATAAGAGAACTTTGTCTAAGAGCATAAGAGTAATAAGAGAACTTCGTCTAAGAGCATGTTTATTGGGGGTTTCTAGAGAGGGATTTTAATCAAAAATAATGGTGAATTCTACAACTTTCCTTAAGAACCGTTTTTAAAAATCTCTAATTAAAAAGCGACTCTTGCACTGTTTTGTGGGTCCTCACTGGCACGTAGCGGTTCACGATTGGTTCATTTTTTTTAAATAAACAAAAAAGAAATTAAGAACTCCAAGGGGGTTCTAGGAATATATTGCCAAAAAGGCTCAGAAGAAAGTATGTTATTTTGCCAAATGTTCATTGGTTTCAGCTGCTTTGTTGTGTCATAAATTCTTTGTAGGCATTAGGTGCATCAAAGAAACTAAAGACTCAGTCAGTGTCTGTGTACTCAAATGATTCCAATTCATTTGAGGATTCTAATCTCACGGAGACATAAGTGAATAACTATTAAGAAAATGGAGATGATTTTTGTTTCTGATTTTCATCGGTATAACATGGAGAAATATTAAAAGGGTTTTAAAGTTCTAAGTTCATTCCCATCAATTGGTTGAAATCCTAACTAACTTATTTTGAAAATAACATTTAATTGTTCATTAAAACTATTTTAGATATTAAAACTACTATTTAAAAAAGTTTGAAATATTCAAACTAACGTATACCTTTTTGATATACATCAAATATATGATATTTAACTGAGAGCTTTAAACATGATTCGGATATAACCACTTAAACTGGTATTATAGAAAAAAATTAAAAATATTATTTTTATTCAAATTCATGCAATCGAATTAAATTTAAAATTTATCGGATTTTAAACATTTTTTGAACCAAACCAAACCAAAAAGTTATGTAACTAAACCAAACCCAAATTTGTATATAATCGAGTGATTGCTATATTCTTAACCAAAAATCAAAACTTACAAATGAAATCGGAACCAAATCAAAAACTAAAATACATAATTGGATGTAAACCGAAGTTTATAAAATATTATCAAATTATAACATTTTAATTTTTTGATTTTATAATATATAAATTATAAATATAAATAACTCTGCGCAAGTGCACTTATCTAGTTTAAATTAAAGTGGTGGACTAAAAAGGTTTTATGCAATTTAGTTGACTAATTGGTGAAGAGTGAGGGGCTAAAACTAAAAGTGAAAAACAAAAAACCACCGCTGTGAAATGTATTAAATTCAGACTTTTCTCTCTTCTCTCCCTCTCTCTCTCTCTCTCTCGAACTGTTTATTGATCGAATCAGTGTTCCACGTCGTTGATCAGAAATATAAGTATTTCGAATTGTATGTATGAGTCTATTTAGCTTGTGAATAGAATAAAATCCCTTGGAATCTTCTAGGTTTTATTGAACAGGTTAGGGTTTGCGGATCAGCAATCTCTGGAATACTCTTTTTTTTAGCATCAATAATGGATATAGATGGTATAAACGATGTTCATGTATTGGATCCAGAGCTCTTACAGCTTCCCGGTTTGTCTCCTTTATCGATTAAAGCAAACCCACTTATTGCTGAAGAACTCTTCTCCCAGTGGCTTTCACTCCCTGAAACTGCCCGTTTGGTAATTTTATGCCCAAAAAGCCCTCTTGTATTCCCCGAGGAGCAAACGTTTTTGTGGAAGTATTTGTTTATTGTTTCATCTGTGTGATGTTTTGTTGTAGGTGAAGTCTTTGATTGATGATACTAAATCTAGTACCCCAGTCAGTGTATCCAAGAACTGTGCCAATCTCAATATTGCTTGTGGGAGTGCATTGCCATCTGTGTTTCTCAACAGTGGCACTCCCCCGCTATCCCCACGAGGCTCATCTGGATCACCCCGTTTTCAAGGCAAAGGACTAGCCCTTCCTCTCTCCAGTCTCCTCTAAAATCAGCCAGGGAACCAAAGCGTCAAATCATTCCTCAGGTTTCATTTTATCTCCGGCTGGATGTTTTTCTTTTATTACAGTTAGGCTTCTTACAAGAGAAGGGAATTCCTTGCTTGACATCTTGATTTTTGTTTTTTGTTTGTTTTAGGTTTGCTCAAGTGATTGTTGAAACTAGATTGAAATTGCTGTCTATATAGTTGCTAAAAAAATGATCACGAAATTTAGTAGAAACTACCCATGACAGAGTGTAAGTTTATTATGGTAGTCCTTCAACATGTTACAGTGTGTAGTTGAAGGGTTAAGCTAATAGTGTTCGACATTGTTGCTTGATTTCTATACTTTCATATGCTATGCAGTTTTACTTCCAACACGGGCCTCCACCTGCGAAAGAACTAAAGGAGGAATGTATATCCATGGTCGATCATCTTTTTAGTAACTATATTGACGGACTTCGTATAGATGGTGATGCTTCAATTCAAACTTTTCTACATAGATTTCGTTCTGTAAGGAACATGCGAACATTTTATCTTACAAACACATTCCTACCATTTTCCATTTCCAGAGTTCAAAACCATTACGAAAGAAATCTGCAAGTTGCCTTCCTTTCTTTCTTCTGTACTTTTTAGAAAGATAGATACGAATTCCGCTGGTATCGTTACAAGGTAACTCATTGTGTACTTTCTTTTCATCTGTGTATTTACAGTAGTTAAGTGTATATACATAGGTATGCTAGTGTACATGTAACATAATAGTAACATACGCTGATCTCGATAGCCGGATTCACACTTCGTCATTTGCATGCAATTCATAGTAGCATAAGTGTTCTGATACTTGATTGCTATGGTTTTTTCTGTTTTATCTAAGCACTTCTATATATTTATTTATATTTTCTTTATAGAATATCAGTGTGCTCGATTGTTTTAAATTTGTTTAATAGAAACATATGTGGTTAAGTAATCCTGAAGTATCTATGCTGTAGATATTTTTTTGGGAATTATTGTCTTTCAATTAGGCAAATCTTGATTGAAAACATATGGGTTTAAGTATTCTTGAAGTACCTATGCAGCTATATGGGTTCGGTTTAATTTATATCTCTGAATACACCATATTTTGTTCTTGAATATAATGTTTACCTGCAGGGATGCATTTATCATGTATTGGGTTGATGAGCACATGTTGGCAATGGACGTAGCCTCACAAATATATAATATTATAAGGTAGCCAGGCTGCAAGTACCTTAGACAGGTCTCTTTGTGATTCTCTCCCAGTTCTTCACTGCTGTCTTTGTTTGTTTGCCAAAGATTATCGTCTCTCTTTTTTTCTTTAGTCTATTGTCCTAAAGGCTTTCTATCTTCTTGGATTTGGGGATAGGCTGACTTCAAACCAGTTCTTGATGAGCTACTGGTAACCCAGCCTGGCTTGGAATTCCTGAGGAACACACCTGAATTTCAAGAAAGATACGGTAAGAACTGAGTTCGTTTATGATACATTGATTTTATGGTGTTAAATATCTATAGTTCTACTGGAATGTCTATCTTTTATATAAGCCGTTACTTGATTTTGTTTTTCAAGAACACATTGACGAACTTGAAAGTGACTTCTTTAGGTATTTTGTTTGGCCAATGAATATACATAACTCTTCTATTGCTAATTCTATGAATACATACTGTTTTAAACATTTATTGACTAAATCATATATTTTCCTGTGCTTGTTTCATTCATCATTGTGTTCTTTCCCACCTACCCAGCTGAGACCATCATCTACAGAATATTTTACTACATAAACAGATCGGGAACTGGCTGCATTACTCTTAGGGAGGTGAAGCGTGGTAATCTTATTGCTGCTATGCAACAACTTGATGAAGAAGATGTCATCAATAAAGTTATTAGGTAATTAATTTTTTTCTTTTCAGAAATCCTTGAAACACACTTCAAAAGAAAGTCAAGTTCAAATTTACATTTATAATGAAAACAAGTTTAAGAATTTTAGCACGGAAAACAAAATCGCGTAGCACTCTGACTAGTGAGTAATATGGGTAGTGCTTAGATCTTCATATTGTTTCTTAGATATAAGCACCACCCGTATAAGTCATTGAGAAGACGTGTCTGGGTAATCCATATTAAGACAGGACATTATGCATACTTTAACCATTGTCTCTGCTTTTCAGGTACTTCTCCTATGAGCATTTCTACGTTATCTACTGCAGATTTTGGGAACTCGATGGCGACCATGATTTCTTTATTGATAAGGAAAATCTCATCAAATATGGTAATCATGCTCTTACCTACAGGATTGTCGACATAATATTTTCACAGGTTGGCTCCATATGTCTGAATGTTTGGACTCTTGTTTTCAAAACATAATCTTGTCTTGGTTTGATGCACACTACGGCTATGTCTCTCATTTAGATCCCTAGGAAATTTACAAGCAAAGTTGAAGGGAAGATGAGTTATGAAGATTTTGCATACTTCATTCTCGGTGAGGAGGATAAGTCATCTGAGCCTAGTCTTGAGTATTGGTACACATATCTCCCCTTCTTCTATTTTGTGTATAGCGACTTCTCTTAAGCCATTTTGTACTTCTGCTGAGCTCACGATTTATCAATGTAAATGTATATTATCTGAGCCAAAACTTGTAGCCTCAATGATGAAACAGTGTCTCCTTGAAAATTTTATTCACTAAAACATGAAGCTGTACCATTATTTCATAAATGTAAAAAACCCAGATTGATACTAAAAAAACAATTGTCTGGATATTTGTTCGTGGGTCGTCTTTTAGATTTTAACCTAAAACATTTTCTATTGAACCGATGATATGAGTGAATTCCTCATTTGTATACTCATCTATCTGCCATGGAAGCACAGGATCCTTCTTTTTCGTTAATATTGATTAAAACCCTTGTTGTAGGTTCAAGTGCATAGACCTGGATGGAGATGGGGTAATCCGTCCCAATGATATGCAGTTTTTCTGTGAAGAGCAGCTGCATCGCATGGGATGCATAACCCAGGAACCTGTACTCTTCGAGGACATCCTATGTCAAATTTTTGACATGATTAAACCAGAGGCAAGAGTTCTCCTTCAAACCGTAACATTTGTTTTTCGATATTCCTGGGTGTTTCTTTGTTCTCATTCTAGACATCATTTTCTTATTTTTTTTAGAAGGAGAACTGCATCACACTCCAGGATCTGAAAGCATCTAAAATTTCTGGAAACATATTCAATATACTATTCAACTTAAATAAATTCATGGCGTTTGAAACCCGTGACCTTTTTCGCATTCGCCAGGTGATCATAGCTTTTCTTTTAGAATTACCTCTATCCCTTTGGGTATGAATTATTTTGAAACCATTACTGCTTAGAATCTGTTCATGGTTTATACTTGTTCGTGAATGGTTTTAGAAGGCTTAGATAGTCCATAACAACTATGGGACAATATTATGAAACAATGCAACAGATTCAGTTAAACTTGATTGCTACTGAAAAACACATCTTTTATTTTGCCATTTGATAGGAGCGGGAAAATCCAGCGTTGACAGAATGGGACATGTTTGCTCAGAGAGAGTATGTGAGGTTATCAATGGAAGAAGATGTGGAGGAGGTGTCGAATGGGAGTGCAGATGTTTGGGACGAACCACTCGGATCTCCATTTTAGCGAGAGATTCAGTAAGAGGTAATAAATTACACAACATTAGACTAGTTTCTTCAAATGGAAAAAGCTTGTTCTTTTCTTCATGATACTTTCTTTGCTCTCTTTACTAGTTTCTTGAGAAGAAGAAGAATAGGGGTTGGATCTTCTTTCTTGGCCGCTTGGAGACAACTACGAGAGCCGGTCTCTTACACACAGAGATCGGCGACAATGAGACTTGTGCTGAAAGAGCATGTCTCTTACACACAGAGATCGGCGACAATGAGACTTGTGCTGAAAGAGCCTGTGTATTATTATTTGCCTGTCTCGGGTTTTTCAAAGTTGTAAGCAACCCTTTTTCAATCTACATGTATATTATATAACGTCTGTTTATAGTTTTTCGTGGAACCAAGCAACGATTGTTGAACTATCATGTTGTACAAAAACTCTTTTTGTGGGTTAAAAAACGAGTTCAACTTGTTTTGCATGTTCAAATATTTTTATTTTCCACTTTTTTTTGCGTATTTCTCATCCAGAAAATTAAATAGCAACTTTGTGCCATATGATCTGAATCAGTACTCGCATGTTTAGTATCTAATTTATTTTTTTGCGAGATTCTATGCAAACATGGACCAAAGCACATTGTTTCATCTGATTGTATATACTGACGTTGATTTGTCAATTATTACGAAGAAATTCATTAAAATACAGTCGACAAATTACTTTTGTTTAATTCGATGTTATTGTCCAAACTCATTTTGTGTCAATGATACCTTGCTGATTTTTTTATTTTATAAAATAAAATGCGTTCAAAAGTAATGATAGCTTTAGGAAGTGAAATGAATTCAAAGGAATTATATTTTCCATTAAATTCTTGTGTTATTCAATTAATGATTTCACTATTTCTTATCAATTCTTGTGTTAATGGATTTAGCGAATTTTGAATTCCATTAAATGTTTGTATTATTCTATTTTGGTGGATTTTGTAGTAATTGTATTTCAATAGAATTTAATGGAAATTTTTTAAAAATTGTAAAGAATTAATTTTGAGCCTTTAGACTGGAATTTGAAAATGATTCTTTATATTTTATCTATCATATATATACGTCAAAATTATTAATCATTATAATATAAGAGATTTAAAAATTATTTTCACTAGAAATTTAATTATTTTTTATTATTTAGATAAATAATTATAAAATATATTATGTTGAAATTTATGTATTAGTGAAACTGTCTTATTCCTAAATGGCTATATATTTACATAATCATACATGATTTGTTCGACTATTACTATTTTTCATTAGTCAAAATTTTTATTCACTTTTTAAAAAATAATTTTCTCTTTTATATAAAAATAAAAATGATTAAAGTTTTTGTTTGTCAAAGTTTTATAAACTTTTCTTTTCGTGTAAGAAGATTAGTTCATAGAATTTAAAGGAATTGATATGATCAAATTTATTTGAATTCTTTTAAAATCCAGAACATCAGAATTAAACAAGTGAGTTAAAATTCTTATCAAATTTTTTAAAATATTTTAAAAAGTATTTTTTATATCCTCAATTGAATTCTTTTGTAGTGCAAAGAGATCAGCACATGTGATAAAATTTATACACCTAAGGCCGTTAACTTCCACACAAAGCATATTACGTTATAGTATAATTCAAATTAGGACAATGACATGACAACAACAACACTAATACAAACCACTGGATGCAGATTTCCATTTATATTTTGTTTTTTTTGTCTTCCAAGTAAGTATTATGTTAACACACATACGCAACAAACTAGAATAGCCCTATCGAAAGCCTTCAGTTTTGAAAATCATATTACGAAATCTTTTGTAAGATCCTCCAAAGTCAACACAGTAACTAATACAAGTATAGTTGGGGTATATATTAATAGTTCGTCAAAGTAACTCAAGTTTAAGAATGCACTAATTATATCTTTAAAAATAGTAGTGTTAGTGATGGTAAGTTTCACGACCACATAATGATGACACGAGACAGAAGCTTCCCCACGCGCCCATAAAAGTTAAAAAAGAGAGAGACTTATCGTGTGCGTTGAAAACTCAAATGAACTTTATCCACGCGCTAGATAAAGCACGTGTTGTTCAATCTCATAATCTGGAGGAGGCCGAGTCAAAATCCGAAACCTAGAGGTGATTCTCTGATCCGATTCCGGCGAGAGAGAGAGAGAGAGAGAGAGAGTTGTTCCGATAATGGCGTCCTTTAAGGTGATGCATTCTTCATCTTCTACAAACTCGGATCCATCTCGTCGCATCCCTTCTTCTTCCTCCTCTATAAGACCTCAACAGTTCAGGCGAGATCCGCTTATCGGCGCTTACGACGGTTACAGTCCCGGCACGATGACGGTTGAAGGGATTCTTCACGAGACTTTCGCATCGGATCCACCAGCCACAGAGTCTTCGCTCCTGATGGACGCTGCTCCCACGGTTTCCGACGTCGGAGGAGGAGGAGGAGGGGGATACGCGTGGGAAGAGCGTCGACGAGGTGTGGAGAGAGATCGTGTCTGGAGAAGGGAAAGGGATGAAGGAGGAAGCAGCAGAGACGCAGCATGACGAGATGATGACGTTAGAGGATTTCTTAGCGAAAGCCACTGGCGGTGACGACGGAGGAGAGGAGGATGAGATGGATGTGAAGATTCCGCCGGAGAGTTACGGATTCGATCACCACAACCCGTTTCAGATGATTGATAAAGTGGAAGGATCGATCGTTGCGTTTGGGAACGGTGTGGATGTCTACGGAGGAGGAGGAGGAGGAGCGAGAGGGAAGAGAGCGAGAGTGATGATGGAGCCGTTGGATAAAGCGGCTGCACAGAGACAGAGAAGGATGATCAAGAACCGTGAGTCTGCTGCTAGGTCTAGAGAGAGGAAGCAAGCTTATCAAGTTGAGTTGGAGACTTTAGCTGCCAAGCTTGAGGAAGAGAACGAAAAGCTTTCTATCGAGATTGAGGAGAAGAGGAAGGAGAGGTACCAGAAGCTGATGGAGTTTGTGATCCCTGTGGATGAGAAACCGAAGCAGCAACCTAGGTTGTTCTTACGCAGGATTCGATCTTTGGAATGGTAATGGTAGTATATAACAATAAAAGTAAAAGGTAGAGGAGGAGACTTTGGAAGGTTTCTTTAGGATGCTTTTGGTATGTAACTAAGACTTGTGTGTTATGAGAGTAGAGAGTGTGATGATTTATGGTTAATAACTTTACTATATTATATACAGATTGCATATGTTTCTACTTACAACTTATGGTTTTGAGAGACATTGAGCACAATCTGACAACAGTTGAGATTGAATTAAGAGAGAGAGAGGAGCAGTGAGGTGTTTCTCTTGGCATTAGCTTTAGCAGAACAAGTTGGCGTCTAATATGAGATTCACTGGAGTTTGTCTGAAGTAAATCTTTAATGTTTCTGTTCCTGTAAACTAGAATTATCCATAGACCCTTACTGTGTCTTTGAGATTTAACCCACAGAGAAACCAAACTGAAAGTTCATTGTGACAGTGAATATGATAGATAATGGAAATTTGCTACTTACACCTTTTCATGATCCCTAGTCGAGAAGATACTAATGGAAACGATTGTTCATTTTGTTATGAAGAGCTTGGTCTTTTTATCCCAAACCATGTATGTGGAGGTGAAACCATCAGCAGTTGTCTACTGGGTGCTTTGCCACTGGACTATAGTCACTTAGTGTGGAGACAGGTTAGGCTAGACGGCACACATAGGTTAACCTCTTGTTCACTACCATCTTGCTCACCAACCTATGAAAAAGGAGAGCATGCTACTCTTTGATTATTAAAGAGCAATATTGGTAAGCCTTTGATTATTTGCAAACCATGTGCGACGCCTGTTGATCTCAAGTTTTATACATCGCTTGTAATAATACATCCTCTATAGTAGATTGTGACACATAATGAGGTTTATTAACAACGTAGTAAAGATAAAATCCATATGCTACACATAGAGTTTGAATCATACATAGAATAAAAGAGACTAATACTTAATATAGGGTATTTAGGTTTGAGAAACTGGGATTCAAATGGTGAAGAAGCGAGAGACTTCAGATTTGGTAGATGAATCAAAAGGCAGGTGCAGCGAAATCCTCCTCCTCCTTGTTCTCTTGGCATCTTTTTAGCAGCTGAAGTTGGCGTCGAAGATGCAATACCTGGTAATCACACACCTTTAGATTCTGCATTTTTCTTTACTATATCCTAACACTCATTTGCTTCAAGAGTTGCTCAACTTAGGTTTAGTATATTGTTTCTTCTCCAAAAAGACTTATGATATGCCATAACAAGTAAAAAGATCTATATAAACCCTTTTCCTTTGGAGAGAGAACCAAAAATAGAATTGGTAAATTATAAATTACCTCTTCTTGAAGCATAGTTGGGAGGGAAGCCATGGAAATGAGCTGCTTCATTTCTTGCATAAGAGCTTGGTCTTTGATCCCTGACCATGTCTGTGGAGGTAAAGCCAACAGAAGTACAGTGAACACATCGTTTCCTGCCGGATAATTTGCCTCTGGACCACATTCACAGTTAGTTTGGGTCGATGGCACCAGCAGATCAACATTTTGTTCACTCCCGTCCCGCACCACAACTCCAGTCACCACCGTGCTTTCTGCCTCGCCAGGACCTTGATGAGGGGAAAACAAGTTAAACAAAACAAAATTAACAGCCAACTTAATGTACGAATAGTGACATATGTACCTTTGACACATGTGACACAAGTTTCCCGACAACAGAACTCTTTTGATGAGCATCCGGATAAGATTTGAGCTCCTTGGCAACAAGCCTTTGCAGCAGCATATGTCAGACTGTCTTCGTAACCCACTGTGGATAAAAACTTACTGATGTGTTTGAACAGTTCTGTTTCATGCACTTCTTTCAGCACCACTTGCTGCAGTAACATTAACAAGAGATTAGACATTTACAAGTCAAAGATCAAATCATGTGTGACAGAAATCAATAGATAAAGAGAGTCTGGCCAAAAAAACGGCTAACCATCAACGAGAAATTAGAAATTGCTTACTCTAATTGTACTCTCTAATACTATAACCAATAGTTTTATGCAAGCAATAACAGAGGTTTTCACAGTTCAAATAGGTTTTCATTAGCAGTGTTCTTCAAAAGGATGAATAGTTTTTTTCATGCAACTTTTGGTTTTGATAACCTTTAAGTTGAATAATCAATACGGAAAAATACCTTTAAATTGAGCCTGGATTTCTCCTCAGCACTGAGATTTTGTTTTGTGTCCTCAGCTATTCTGATCTCAGCTACCCATCTGATGAATGTGTTGAAATTTGATGGAAGTGACTTGAACACAACTGACAAGATCTTTTCCACGCTATCTACATGCTGTGAACTTACAAGACGAGGAACATCCTCCTTCAAATACTTGGCTATGCTGATCCAGCTTTCATCCTTGCAGGACTGGTATATAGATTTTACCAAAATTACAACCGGTCAAGTTTGGTTAACAAGTACTGTACTACCAAAATACTAATAAAAACAAGAGGAACAGTTAACAAAACTATTAACAAACATAATTAAGGAGAATCAATATTGTATCAGACATACCAGAGTATAGAGCAATCCAGGTTCTCTGTGGGGTCTAGATACGAGCATGAACCTGGGAACAACACAGGACAACATCAGACCATATTCTATACAAACAACTACATCATGATAGAGTATAATAGAAAAAGATGAGTATGTATGGTACCCTCTACGTTTCCCTGTAGAATCATCAATGCTGTCCATGGCTTCCCAAAGAAGTTTAAGAGGAACCCAATGAGGAGGATACTTGAAACGTGCAACATCAAGAATCAAAGCCATATCTCTCTCAGCATTATAGCCACCTATAGGTGAAAAGTGACCAGACCCAGTCTGATAAATAAGATTTGTTAGAATCCCGATCAACGTGGAAAAGATTGCTAAGAACATTTACCATTTTTCAGACGTTGTGAAACCTGGTTTATCAGCGAGCATCAACAAGATAGTGTACTAAAAAACAGTTATGCTGCAGAAGTTACCTGCTTAAATACTCCTCTGTGATATGTTGAGATCACATGGCAATTCTCAGAGGTGGAGCACTTCATCACAAGCTTGCGGAAATCATCAATGGTGGTCTGGTTAGTGCGGAAAGCCTCCACTTTGGCTCCCGAACAGTGAGCCAAGCAGACAACTTTCCCAAATGAAATGCCCTTTTCCTTGACAACTTCTAGTGGCTCGCAGCAGTCCAGCATCGATTCATCAAACCACCTCCAAGGCCCTATTCCAAGTAAATATATATATAAGAAAAAACAATCTATGTTTCTTGATACTAAAAACAAAATGGTAGATACCTTTCCATTTACGTCCAGGATCAATAGAAAGAGCATTCAAGACGACAGAAAGACTAGCCAGGCCACAGTAGGCAGGTTCAGACTGCGTCTGGAAATAAGAAATCAACCTGAAAAATCCTTCCATAGTGCCTTTCTGAAGTGCTTCATTGAATATTTTCTGCACAAAGAAAAAAGGGACAAAACAGAACATACTTTTCAGACAGTAACTAAAGGCAAAACATATTACATTAACAAGTCTGTCCCTCTGTAATAAAAAGAACAAGTCAACTACTTTTAGTAACAATTAACTACAAGTACTCAGATCTCACTGTTCGACCAACAATTATATAAAAAAATAACCTAATTTTAAACCAAAAATCGATGCATCCAAAACTTGAATCCGTACCTTGCCTTCGGCGGAAGAAAAGTCAATGGCAGGAGGAGAAGGAAGAGATCGCCGGTAGAGACTGGCCATAGCCATTACGAGAGGTCTGTTGGAGGGAGAGTGAGTATATATACGTTGAGAGAGTGAGAGAGATCGCACTGGAAGATTCGGAAAAGTAGGAGGAGAGAATAACCCTTTAACTTTCGGTGTGATGATGAGATTTGAATATGTGAAGCCGATGATTGTACACATATATATATTCTTATAGCTCTCAATTATTCTAACTCTCTCTGGTCAACTCTCTCTCTCTCTCTCTCTCTCTCTCCCTCTTCCTCGCCACGAAACGCCGTTAAATACATCCGGTCCGGTTCGTCTCGACTTGATTGGTATTACATATTGCATGTTTTAATAAAGGTAATTTTACATTACTCTAAATTACGTACACAGGTTCAAAAAATTAATATAGAAAAGGCAATTATAATTTGTAAGGTGATCTTTTCCAATTTGATAATTTTACATAACTTTGTTTTTTTTTACAAAGTTTTGGGTTAACAGAAGACAACTATTGTTTTGTTCGGCTTAGCGGTCGGATGACCAAACCGAATAAGACGGCTTGTCGTCACCGTTAGTCTTTGGTCAAAGTTGGCATGAAGTGGATGACACTTCTTGAATTGGTCCGGTCAGAGGACTCCGGTTTGTTGTTTGGAGCGTAGCTTCACCCACAATCATAAAATTTCACAATTATGGTGAAGAAAAAATAAACCAACTAATTCTCAAAACATTTTTATCATACGTTTAATTGTGATTTCAACTAAATCCTTGTATTTTTAGTAGTTAACACTCATATTGATAATTAACATGTGTCAGTTTTGTGTTAAATACAGTTAATCAAATAGATTTATAAGAAATTTTACAATGCTAAAAATTATATAAAATCGAGAATTAGAAGAAAAAAAGAAAAAAATTAATTCGAAGAACATGTATTTTTTATTATATTTTTTTACACAATTTTTATAAATTTGTTAGATCTAAAACATACGATGATGTCATACACGACTTTCTATACATATTAATTTTTAATCTATCTATTTACTTTGACTTAATTCATACTAATCAAGTTTTTTATTCACCCAGCTTTAGAATCTATAAAACTTATCTATTTTTCTATAAGAATTACAATGTCGAAAGCCATGACTAACTTCTAAATAAAAACCAAAATATAGATGACAAAAAGCCAAGATATATATATATCAAATTGTCTTTTTCTATTATAATATATTATTATATATGTTTTAATATTACCAAATCTTTTAAGTTTTGATCTAATAATATTTTTATACTAATCACGTCAAACAACAATCACCAGTAACAATGTTCCACATCATACATGTTTTTGACTATTCTTTTTCATTTTTACGGAATGTATGTTGCATATCATCCTCAATGTGTAATACAATATGTTTAAACCGAAACTCTATCACTGCATCAACCTATTAAGTTGCAATTTCTTCCCCCTTTTCACTCAATTTTACAGTTCAAGCTTATTAACCTTTGCGCATAATATGCATCAAACATCTCATCCAAGAATTAACTTAAACTCACTTTGAATCAAGTATCATCAAACTAACAATATCTCTTTATTAGAGTGAAAACTATAAATTCTTGATACTTGTTGGAACATCAACCCTCTGGATACCTTCTAGTCCATCAAACTGGTTGCTCATACCTAGATTTTCCAAACGCTTTCGACCACTTTATGATTTTTCTTAAATACTAGCATGGACGAGTATTTTCATTAATCATAATACCAATTTCTTCAATTTCAGCATCTGGATCTTCCATCTACTTTTAATCTACTTTCAAGGTGAAAACTTAAAAACCTAGAACGTGGACTTATCAGAAACGGTTTACTTCAAAATAAATTTTCATTAGAAATAATTTGAACACCTATCTCTGGTTCAATCAGATTTACAAGACTTCACACAACTGTGTATCTTGACTGGCCAATTTCTAATTACACTGTTGATCCAAGTCAACACACACATTTCTTGATCAGCACGTATATGTCTTTCCCTAACTTGGTGTTGGACGACTAAGCTATTCAGTGTTCTTTCTCTCAAAAACCCTAGGAACCTCGATCTTTTTTCATGACTTATATATCTCATGTCACATATCTTTTGCGTATCTCTTCTTTCCTTAATTCCCATATTGTATCTTGCATCATATCTTCACTAGATATTCTTCTTTATATGATTCTCTTCTTTGCCATCAAATGCTTGAGCTTACAATCTCCCCATATTTGTCTGCATCTATCACTCCATTCTTCTCTTGTGACAATAAAAAATACACATACCAACTGCAACACATTTCACTTCAGAATAATCAAGGGTTAGACGCAATACGATCAAGGATAACGTACGTGAACGAGACCTTAATTCATAACAGTTGAGTTAAAAAAAGTCTTAACGAAACATAAAACAAGAGAAAATAAATTTAAAACAGCTACTTCTTCACTCTACCACCTCCTCATCTCCGCATCTCCCCCTGAATGAGTGAGTAGGCAAACAAACACATCAAACTCAGGCACCGCGAACGTGACCTCTCCTTGGTCCTCGTACCTCCCCAATGATGTTCCTGATAGTGGCAGGGGCTCCAATCAGCTCTTCATCTCCGGGGATTCGCGGAATCTCCTTATGCAGCTCCTAAACTTAATAGATGAAGTTGGGAAGACCCAACTTCCTGTCTGAACTCATCTCTCGGGTGAGCTCTATCACCTGATCATACATCAGGGTTCCAAAGTCGATTTCCCGTAACTGAACCAGAGCCCACAGAAGGCGAAGACGCTTCTTGATGACGACGTCAGTGTTGGGACCTGGAAGCCAATTGAGTTTGCACAGACGGTAGAGAATGAGATACAAAGGAATAAGAGAGGTGAGCTTGAAGCCTGTTCAACCAGAGCACTGAAATCTAGTGAAGGAGCTGATAGCAAGGTTCAGATCCCCGCCTTCACAGTTGAATGACCGATGGATAGGGGGAGTTGCGAACAATTGGTTTATCACGGTTGGATCAAACGCAAACTAGATACCTCTAAATATCACTTCATCATGATAGTAACGGAGGTTCGCTAAGAATTCTCTAACTACCCTGGCACAGAAGGGTCGCACATGCAACACAGTGTAAGTCCACTCTACCCTATCGATCAACCTAAGGGCTTCACTTACATCCGGTTCACGAGGATATAGTTTACCCTGAGCTATGAAACCTCGAAGGCATAAGTCGCGGTAAGTACTCTCAGCATTGGGGCTCACAAACCGGCAAGCGATTGGGCCCACCGGAGGACCTCTAGAAAATACGTCCTGATGCACCTTGAGTCGCTCCTCGAAGAAGAAGTATGGAACGGGTGTGGAACTGTCGTAGATACATCCTCTGATACCAGCCATGGTTATGGATAGAAATAAAGGCGATTAGAGAGATGTAACAGTTCGATTCAAGAAGGGAAAAGAAAGAGAGAGAAGAGCAAGAGTTTTGAGAAGGAAACTGAAAAGACTAGGAGGGAGAGCACAATTACTCAAGGGTGTCGTCAGGGTATTTATACCAACGAGTGGCGTGGCAGACACACCCGAATTTTTCCCAGTTCGAGACACGTAATTAACTGCAACCAATTCTCTTTCTCAATGACACTTTTAGTGAAACAAGCCCAACCGTCTTTATTCGTCCCAACACTCTTAGACTATTTAAACCTTTTCAAGAGTACTAGCGAGTAACCCCTTGCAAAAACGAACATCCTTGATACCTTATGAAACAAGACACTAAAAGCTTCAAAAAGTCACCCTAACTCTTTAAGCCTGCATTCTATTTGATTGAATCATTTCATCTCCCTGACTTTATACCGCTACTTGGTCAGTCAATTTACCAGAATCACTTAGCCACTGCGTTCCTCAGCCGAGGTGCATTCATGGCCAGACCCATCAACGCCTCCTTTCTATGAATCCAAGTTTAATTACCCTGAGCGAAGTAGTTCAACATGATTGAGATGTTATCAAGTCATAGGAAGAAGTTTAGCAGTTCTAGAGCATTTGTTGGACTATGACCCCCCCCCACCCCTTTTTTTATTGGTGCTGCGTTTTTCAGCTGAGATGCATTCACACCCCTTTTTTTTACTTGATGTCATATTCCTTAGTTGGGTTTCTCTTCAACTTTATGATTTTTCAAATTGATTTGGCCTCTAAAACTTCTTCATAACTTTCTAAGCACTTTATCTTCATAGTCCGAGTGTTGGACAAGTAACACGAGTGATAGTGATGTTATTCAATTAGTGACTATTTCCCCAGTCCCCATATTGACTGCAGTCAGATTAACATTGTGGCAACAACGAGTCCCGACGCAGTTGTGGATCATTCTGAGAGAGATGGATGATTTAACATGATTGCATAGGTTGACATTACTTTGGTGACTTAGACTAGTGACTACCGGTGGGATTTACTCAAGAGGGCGATGATCATCTGAGAAGATTAGCTCATCAAAGTTTACAAATTCCGAATGCCTTCTGCAGATGCAGAAAGGTGCTGAGATCCAAGGGTTTTGTAAATATATCAGCTACTTGTTTTCGGATGGCACGTGTTCAATGATTGCAAGTTTCTCCTCTACAAATTCTCTAACAAAGTGATGTCTAATGTCAACATGCTTAGTTCTAGAGTGTTGAACAAGATTTTTGGAAATGTCTATAGCACTTTTATTATCACAGTGCACGAAAAAGGATTGAGTATCAATACCATAATCCTTGAGCATGTGTCGCATCCAGAGAAGTTGTGTGCAGCAGCTCCATAGGGCTATGTATTTTGCTTCAGCAGTAGATAAAGAGACACAATTTTGTTTTTTATTATGCCAAGAGACAACATTGTTACCAAGAAAAAAACATCCTCCTGAGGTACTTTTCCGATCATCAAGACAGCTTATCCAATCTGCATCACAAAAACCAACAAGATTCTGCTTCAGCAGTAGATAAAGAGACACAATTTTGTTTCTTACTATGCCAAGAGACAACATTGTTACCAAGAAAAAAACATCATCCTGATGTACTTTTCCGATCATCAAGACAACTTGTCCAATCTGCATCACAAAAACAACAAGATTCGTGTTAGTCTCAATTGAATAGTTAATACCATAGTTCATTGTACCTCTCACGTATTTAATAATACGCTTAACCGCTTGAAGATGTGATACTTTTGGATTTGGCTGATATCTTGTACACAAACCTACACTCAGATATAGATCAGGCATGCTCGCTGTGATGTATAATAAGCTCCCGATCATGGATCTGTAGAGTTTTTCATCAACTTTAACTCCTTCATCTTTTCTTAGCTCGATTGTCGTACTCATAGGTGTCCTTGCAGTCTTACTTGTTTCCATATCAAATCTTTTCAAAAGATTCCGTGCGTATGTGCTTTGAGACACAAAGATGCCACTTTCAGTTTGTCAAACTTGTAGACCCAGAAAGTAGTTAAGTTCCCAACCATGCTCATTTCAAACTCCCGAGTCATTATTTTGACGAAACCATCAATTAAGCTCTGTTTGGTTACTCCAAAGATGATATCATCAACATAGATTTGTACTATCAAGATGTGTGACTCCTGACACAATATGAATAAGGTTTTGTCCACACTTCCTCGTTTGAAACCAGCTTTCAGAAAAAACTGAGTCAGTCGTTCGTACCAGGCTCTGGGCGCTTGCTTCAGTTCATACAAGGTTTTTTTGAGTTTGTACACATGATTTGGATGTTTGGGATCCTCAAACCCTTTTGGTTGGGCTACATACACTTCCTCTTGTAATACACCATTCAGAAACGCACTTTTCACATCCATCTGAACAGTTTAATCTTTAGTTTGCATGCAATCCCGAACAAAAGCCTGATAGATTCTAGTCGAGCAACTGGAGCAAAGGTTTCATCGAAATCAATTCGTTCTCTTTGAGAATACCCTTGAGCTACGAGCCGAGACTTATTACGCACAACATTACTTTCTTCATCTATCTTGTTTTTGTAGATCCACTTGGTTCCCACTATGTTGACTCCCTTAGGTTTTGAAACCAAATCCCAGACATCCAGCCTGGAAAACTGTTCGAGCTCTTCATGCATGGAGTTGCTCATATTCATCTAAAGGATCTTGATCGATGTTCTTTGGTTCAAAGGACGATACAAAGCATGCAAGTTTTACCATGGATTTAAAGTCAATTTGTTTATTCCGAGTCCTTCTTCCTTCATTGACTTCACCAATAACATCATATATGTTGAAATTGCGATGAACCTGAGGCCTCTTCCTTGGTTTCCTTATCCTTATTTGAGTCCTCATTTTCACTCTCATGACTTTCCTCGAGTCTGTCATTTGACGTGTGGTCATCATATTGCTAAATCTCTACTGGTTCTAATAGTAGGCTTTGATGATCATCGAATACTACATTGACTGCGTCCCCTAGGTGGGAGGTTCTCTTATTGAACACTCGATATGCCATATTGTTTGTTGAGTAACCGAGAAATATTCCCTCATCACTTCTTGAGTCAAACTTCCCAAGTTGCTCCTTGTCGTCTAGAATATAGCATATGCACCCAAAGACATGAAAGTAACTTAAGTTCGGAAGTTTTCCTTTCCATATCTCTTATGGTGTTTTATTTGTACCGAGTCTCAGGTATACTTGATTAATAATGTAGCACGCTGTGTAAACTGCTTCAGCCCAAAAAAATTTCGGAACATTGTTACTGTGTGAATCATTGCTCTGGCCATTTCTTGAAGTGTTCAATTCTTCCTTTCAACAACACCATTTTGCTGAGGTGTGCGTGGAGCCGAGTACTAGTGTCTGATACCTTGTTCGTGACAAAATTTCTCAAACGCATCATTTGAAATTCTTCTCCATGATCACTTCTGATATGTATGATCCCACCCTTTCTGACTTCAGCTAAAGAGCCAATATTCTGAAGATGTCGAGAGCATTTGAATTCTCTCTGAGAAACATCACCCATGTGTACCTAGAAAAATCGTCAACTAGGACAAAGATATACTTCTTCCCTGTGATGCTTTCAGTCTGAACTGGTCTCATAAGATCCATGTGGACCAACTCAAGAATCCTTGTAGTCCTAATGTCTGAGCACTGCTTATGTTGGACCTTTCACATGTTTTCCTTTGCAGCATGCATCACAGACAAGCTCGGTTGATGTCTCCAACTTGGGCACTCCTCATACGACTCCACTGTTTACCACAAAGGTTCCACATCGGTTGTTGGAAGAGATCTTTAGTAATATATAAGATAGATGGTCCAATCCACTTAGCACCAATTGGTTTTACGTTGGAAGCCCATCTACCTTAACATGGTATCAGAGCCCACGATCCACGCAAGTCCAACCCGATCCATTATCGATCCAGCCCAAAGTCGGCCCATCGATCCTTGCCCAAACATTCCGAGATTGACGCTCAAAGAGCCATCATCTCGAGGGGCATATTAGGGACAAAGGTTCCACATCGGTTGTTGGAAGAGATCTTTAGTAATATATAAGATAGATGGGCCAATCCACTTAGCACCAATTGGTTTTAGGTTGGAAGCCCATCTACCTTAACACCTTTCACATGTTTTCCTTTTCAGCATGCATCACAGACAAGCTCGGTTGATGTCTCCAACTTGGGCACTCCTCATACGACTCCACTGTTTACCAATCTTCTAAGACCATGGGTACTCATGTGTCCCAGCTTCTTGTGCCATATATCAAGTTGAGACTTAGTGGTGATCATACATATGTTAGCAGCATTCCACATGTAACAATTATTTCCTGAACGAATTCCTTGTAACTTTACATTTCCTCATTTATCCAAGGCTTTGCAATCTACCTTTGTAAACGTCACAGTCATTCCTTCATCACACAACTGACTTATGCTGATCAGGTTTGCTTTAAGTTTCTCAACTAAATATACATTTAGTAATTTGGGTTGTTCCAAACTCTCTGTGTGACCAACCCCTTGAATTTTCCCTTGCTTACCATCTCCAAAGGTTACTTTTCCACTCTTGGTAGGAGCCACTTCAGTAAGTAGATTCCGATCTCCAGTCATGTCTTTGGAGCATCCATTGTCAAAATATCAGTCATATGATTTACCACCTTCATTTGTCATGTAAGCCACATTGGCAATCTCCTTTTGATCTTTGTTTAAGATGTTCCGAGACACCATCTTATGCCCACAGTAGATTTCACTCTTTGTTACCCAAGCTTTTTCGTACTTGCATCTTTCCATGAAGCATTTCCCATTCTTCCAAGCTTGACGAATCATTTTTAATAGGAGTATACATGTATTCTTTTGATGTCTCGGGCTACCACACACCTGGAATTTCCTTGATCTTTTCTTGTGTTTCTTTCGGTGTGAACATGCCTTACTTCTGCCTATAATCACCTTCTATGTCAAAAGATCTTGGATTCTTCCTTGTCGATTACTGTCAGAACGGATGTTGTAGTTGTCGAGCTCTCCATCTTTAGTGCATTTAGTTGTGCTTTGAATACTGCTTTATCCGTCAACAGTTTGAGGTTTTCCTTGGTTAACTTCGAAAATTTATCGGAGAGTTCTTGATAGTTGATTTCTTCCTGAACTATTTCTGATTTTTCCATGTTCTTCCCAAGATCCTAACATGTATTCAATATCTAGTATTGCAGAGGTTGATCTGCTCTAATACCAAATAAAAAAACTAGAACATGGACTTATGAGAAATGGTTTACTTCAAAATATATTTTCATTAGAAATCATTTGAACACCTATCTCTAGTTCAATCAGATTTACAAGACTACACACAACCGTGTATCTTGACTGACTAATTTCTAATAACACTGCTGATCCAAATCAACACACACGTTACTTGATCATCATGTATAGATATATCCCTAACTTGGTGTTGGACGACTAAGATATTTGGTGTTCTTTCTCTCAAAACCCTAGCAACCTCGATCTCTTTGCATGACTTATATATCTCATGTCACATATCTTTCGCGTATCTCCTCTTTCCTTAATTCCCATATCATATCTTGCATTATATCTTCACTAGATATCCTTCTTTGTATGATTCTCTTCTTTGCCATCAAATGTTTGAGCTTACAAAAACTTGATTGTTGGAAACCCTAATTCACCTTTGAAGGTTGTCCCATTGACCAAAAATATCTAAGGTTTCAGATCTCCTATTCAACATCCTTAATTTCCTATAGTTATCGTTGAGTTGTCTTTCAAGGAGTGGATTCTAATTGAACACCTCCCATATTTTGTTAATTTGTACTTCAAACTTTGGTTGTTTCTTGTTCAACAACAAAATCCTTGAGAAGTTGATTACAAGTTTCCTCAAATTTAACATTCACTTCTGCAATCCCTTTGATTATATCTCACGCATAACATTGTCGATCTCAAGAATGTTTTACTTGAGACATCAACATTTTCTTATCCTTGGTCAGCATGATATTTTCATCATTGAATTTAGTAAATTTGGCAAAAAGAACATGATACTCAGCTAAAACATCCGCCTCTTGACCACTTTTTGAATCAATGTGATGCATCATAACTAGTGTTTGACACACACCACACATGGGATTCACATTTAATGATTTCTTTCTCACACCCCATAACTTAATGAAGACCTACCAAATGAAAAACATCTTCATCTCTTTTTGACTTTCAACTTCTCTTCATCTTCGTATTCTTTGTGTTCATACAATATGATTTTATGTGCCCATAATAATTAAATCTATTACACTTGATTTATGTTGAATGAAGGACATTCTGATTTGAACATGTCTAATACCACGACAATTAAACAAACCACTTCATATATTTTTTTATCTTTTTTCTTTTGTAGGACATACGTCGTGAGACATCATATACAAAAGATTATTGGTTTGTTCAATTTCGTAAGCATTAGGTGAACATATTCTTCAAGTTTTCAAGATGTGGACATATTCATCAACTATAAATTTAGGATCTTGAACAGTCTTTGGCTACTTATATTCTAATTGCATCTCCTCAACCTTTAATATCCATATTGCCTTAGCGAATGCGAGTTCATCAGTGTTCATTGTCATCTTTATCATAGTTTTATGTGCATCAAACTTAAGCAAACATCATAAAATTTTCTTTACAATTATTCATCTTTGTATTTTAATTTGTATTGTATTGGCTATGGAGCTGAGCATGACACCAATCTCATATATTATCATCATCATCATCATCATCATCATCATCATCACTCATATGATATTTTCAAACTATGATGCTAGTAGGTCTGGGTGTTCGGGTACCCGTTGGCGTTTGGATCGGGTTTTTTGGATTTCCGTTTTATTTTATAACACCTCCTAGGTCCCATTCCTAGTAACTTTGCAAGTATGGGTCGGGTTCAGATAACACATTGGCTTCGGATCAATTTTGTATCACATCCTAGGACCCATAAATTAATCATATATCATTCGGATTTGGGTTATATCGGATCAGTTCAGATATATCCAAAATAAAATTTAAAAGAAAAACATAAGAAATATATATTTATTTATATATAATTAAGTATTTAATGTACTTATATAAACTTTAAATACTATTTGTTAGATATCATATCAAAATAAATATGAAATTTAATATTTGAAGTATATATTTATTCCACTTATTTATACTGTATAGTAATTTGGACATTCAAATCGTTTTTCAAATATTCTGTCGGATTTTTTGGTTTTTTGGGTTACTCATGCGGGTTTTTTCGGGGTTTTCTGTTTTTGGGTTCATATATGTTTTGTAACACCTTACAAGATCCATTAAGATTGTTTTTTACATTTCGGACCAAATATGATCGGTTTTTTGGTTGGGTTCGGTTCGGGTTTCGGGTTACGGATTTTATGTTAACAAGTATAACCTTGTTCTCCTAACATTCATAATACTCTCAAAAGCATTTTATAGTATATCTCAACCTTCCTTAGTCAATTCACATCCTTGTATAAGCTCAAATTGATTTTCATCTACAAAACTCCGATATTGTATCCAATGCTTTTGCATTGAGCTTCAAAAGCTTTTTCTTGGCTGCAATCCACTTTTGTTTTTGCCTTAAATGTCTTCACCTCATCTTCTGATGTCAAAATTAGTTTTTCTATTCATATTAAACTATCGTCCAAACATATACAACATTTCCACGTATGTTTGCTTTCATTTTCACTTTCTAATACTCATAATTCACATCATTCCGCAATAGAAGATTATGTGTCAATATCGTTTCTTCTCTGATACCAATTGGAGAATTGAGACTCAACGAAAAAATAAAAGGCGCAAATTAATTTCAAGAACACATATGTTTTATTAGAAATCATTTATACAATTTCTTACAGACCTACTTGATCTAGATTACACAATGATGTCGCACACGACACGATACAAATTGCTTCCTAATCTATCCACCATGATTGAATCAAAAAATGTTGATTAAGTTTCTTAATTTACTCAACTATATAACCCCAAAAACCTATGTATTTTATTTTGAGAATTACAACATAAAAAGCGCTAAAAGGTAAAAGCACATATATATAATAATATTTTTTATTATCTAATATATTATTTCATATTATTATCACTAAATTTTCAAATTTGTGATATAATAGCTAATCACGTCAATCAATTATCACCACTAAGAATCTTCCACGCCACACATGTTTTGACGATTCATTTTCCTTCTTATGAAGTGTGTATTACATATGATCCTTTATGTGTGACACAACATATTTGAACCAAAAATCGATCATTTCAGCAACATATGAAGCTGCAATTTCATAAGTTTACAAATTAAGTACCACCAAATAACAAAGAGCATCATATCAATGCTAAAGTTTTTGGTTAAACAATTCAATTATTTATTATTGTACTAGTTTGTTCTAATTTGAAAGCAGATGTTTGAGAATTTTAAAATAAATCATGGATGCTTAAAAGTAAATAAAAGCTATTAGATCAATTAATTGAGATAAAGATTCGTGACCGTAAATTCATCAGTCTTCCTATATATTAAATAGAAGTCACATAACTGACTATTGTTTACGTGTCAATCATTTGGAGAAATCATAAAAAATTGTTATAATTTGATTGATCAATGATTTCTAATTTTAATTTGTTTTAATTAGATCTAAAAATAAAAGAAAATTTTAGAACCAATTAATATCACTTTGCAAATAATCTAAATAACATTATAAATCATGATTTATAGAAACTAATTGATAAAATTATAGAAAGAGTAATGATGTTTGATCATTTTTATACTTATAGACTATATAATATAATGAACAAAATTTTTAATATAATATCAATATAATAATTTTCTATTTTACATAAGGGCAATTCTCTCGAATAGTTTTTTTTTAAAGTTTTTTGTCACCAAAAGAGTCACCAAAGAGGAAAAATGATCAAAATAGGTTTCATTAAACAGGTACAAGACCCTTCTACCTCTTGTTTAATAGATATATAAATAAAAATAAATAATTAATAATAAATAATAAATAATAAAAATAATTATTATTTATATAGTTTTTGAATTCTATGTTTTCAATTCGAACTTTTAATATTTTTTGAAACTTTTGTTTAATATTTATTTTTTTCTAAATTTTTCTTTTTGCAATTCGATAATGCTTTTTGAAACTATTTAAAAAAATATTTGAAAACTTTAATATTCATTTATTTATTTTTGAAAATTTTAAATCATCTCCAAAACTTCACCCCTTAACTATAAATCTAAGTCAAGATTAGTTAATTATATTGATATAAGTATATATTTACCTTTTAATGAAAGCCCTTTCAGCCATTTTCCTCTTTTGAGGCTTTTTGGTGAAAAGAAAGTAAAACATTTATCCTAGAAAATTTCTCTTTACATAAAGAACTATATTCGTATCTAGGTATATAATAATTATTACTAGCTTATAAAGTTCATACATGCTTTATCAAATTGTTTATTAAGATTTAGAACACATTTATAAAATTATTTAAAAATAAAATATTTATAAAACATTTCCTATGGCAAATAGTCTCGGTTGTTGCAAGAGAAGGATTCGTGGGGATACCCAGTGCGCTAAATGTGGCGCTGCGGAGGAATCAATCAATTATGTGTTATTTGAGTGCCTCCCGGTGGTTCAATTGTGGCTCTTTCCAAGATCCCATCGAATCTAGATATATTCCTATCTCAGTCATTTTTTTCAATATGGATTACTTGTTCTGGAGGGTTTTGTTGCATATGGATGATTATTAGTTTTCATAGATTTTATGGTACCTCTCGAAATGTCGTAATAGCAAGGTTTTTAGTAGTATAGATGTTGCCTTTAGGGATACTCTCAACTTGGCACAAACCAAATCCCTACTGTGGGCCGAGGCACAAAACTCAATTGCACAAAGGGTTATGCATTCTAGGAACTTAGAGGACACGAGTCTATCTGACAATCAGGGGCGATAGTGTTTTACAGATGGGTCTTGGAAGGGCGAGGAAAATTTCTCAGTCATGCCTGGTATAGTACACTGGAAGGGTTTGATGAACTTATGAGAGCACGAAATACAAGAGCTAGTCTTTTACCCTTACATTCTGAATTATAAGCACTCATTTGGGCAATGGAATGTATGAAAAATTTACATCAGTTTCATGTTACATTCAACGGATTGTTCTTAATTGGTGAAGATGGTATCATCACCAGAAAAATGGCCAGTGTTCGCAAATTATTTGGAGGACATCAAGAGTCTAAGTGGAAGTTTCAACCACTCCAACACCATTCATATACCTCGGACGCAGAATTTAAGGGCATATAGTCTTGCACGTAGTGTCATGAAGCAATCGTCCTTTGTTGTTCACATGGATGCAGAGTTACCATCTTGGTTCGCAAAGTCAGTTTTACGTCTGTTTTTCAGTTGATAAGAAAAAATATTTATCAGGGCTTACAAAATTATTTTCAGAATTCAATTTTTTATAAGAAGATATAAATCAGTTCTAAAAGAAAAATAAAAATTCTTCTATATATTAAAAGAGAAGTCACTTAAGTGACTTTTGCTTATGTGACGATCATTGAAGTGTTAAAAAATTGTTATAATTTGATTGATCGATGATTTCTAACTTTTTATTTATTTTAATTAGATCTAAAAATAAAAGGTAAATTTAAAACAAATTAATATCACTTACCAAATAATCTAATAATATTAAAAATAATAATTTATGGTAACTAATCGTCAAAACTATAGAAAGAGTAATAAATGTTTGATCACTTCTTTTTATATTTATAAATTATGTAATATAATGAACGATTTTTTATAAAGTCAATATAATGATTTTATATTTTACAAAACATTATATTTGTATATAAGTATATAGTAACTTATAAAGTCCGTACATGGTTTTAAAATCATTTATAAAGAAAAATATAAACTATATATTACAATAGAAATCTATCAAGTGCTTTTGCTTACCTGACAACCATTGGTGAAGTCTTAAGATTTTTTTTTTGGCAACAGAAGCTAAAGTAAGTAACAGGACATACCAGTTCAGAAAGCCACACCGGTGGTGGGAATTGACATAAAGCATAACTGAAGGAGAACTCCTCGCACCACATGTAATTCTGTCCTCCATTGTATTTTGTGCTCTTGGAATATGTCTGATCTTGAAGTTAAGGAAGAAAGTCTCACTGCATTGGAATTTTTCCAAATGTGTAGAAAAAGCTGACCATTCTTCAGGTGTCGACACCATCTTAACCAGTTGAGAACAATCTGTCACAAAAACTACATCAAGGAATCAGAGGGTCTTCATGCATTACATTTCCCAAATTAGAGATCTACATTCAACATGTAAAGGTGATAGACTTTGTCGAAGATTCATCACCCCCATCATCACATCATCTGAATTTATCTTTTGACCAAACCACCTTTTCCCGGTATAAACATTATTCTCCCTCCATACGTCGTCGACATAAAAAACTCTGATATGCCCCATGGATTGCCAATCAGAAACCGGTTGGATGACCCCATGTTGTTCATTCACCGACAATTGCACCTCATCCCATAGCTCCCCAACAATTTCACCTCAGCCCATATTGCCCCTTCTGCTTCAGCTAGACGAAGAATTTCCTGAGAATTCCCATTCCTATTCTTATAAATATTATCATTTATGTTCTTTCAAATATATCACAAGTTCCACGGGAAATAACTAAAATCATCATCTTTCAGAAGCCTCCAAAAAAGATAATCTATTCTAGTTAAAACCAAAGAGGACAGAAATTTTCCCGGATGGAAAGGAATCCTAGATAGAGCCAATTTTGTAGTGCTGGTGGACATTCGAAAAGTACATGGTTAGTGGATTCCTCCTCTGCCTTACATATATTACACCGTAAATCACAATTGATCCCGCATGTCTTAGGGTTCTTCGAGACTGGTAAATTACCCGATAATATTTTTCAAACAAAATGCCTCAAATTCAGAGAACACTTTAGTTTCCATGAAAAGGAAACATGGGTTTGGAAAACAGCGGTTTGATATTCAGTCCATAAGTGATCGTCTTAGGACCTTTATTTGGGTATAAGGACTTCGTTCTAAAACTTGACTTAACCGAATATTTACGAGACTGTGTAAACATCCACCCATATGTATCTGGCCTCCGACCCATAAAATTTCTATTGTTTGATTAGTCAATAACTTTTTAATTTTAAATAATTTTAATTATATTTAAAATAAAAAGTTAGTCTAGAATCAATTACTATAACTTGCAAAATAATCTAAATAATATTATAAATAATAATTAATGGTAACTAATTGTTGAATTATAGAAAGAGTAATAATTTGGATTAATATCTATAAACTATATTATATAATGAACGATTTTTAATATATAAATCAATGTAATAATTTTATATTTTGCATATGTAATTATATGTGTATATATATGATAACTATTAACGTCTTATAAAATCTATACATGCTTTATAAATCACTATAAATATTAAAATATAAAATTATTTTTATAGCTTATAAAATTATTTTAGCATAATTTTTATAAATATTTAAAAGAGAATATAAATAATTTATAAAGGAAAACTATAAAATTTGGAGAGTAATGAGAAATTTACAATAACAATATTATGTATTAAATTCAAAAGGAATTAAAGTAATGTTATAATTGGATATCAAATATAAATGTGTAATTATTGCAATGTAAACCAAATAATATATATGTTAGGTGTTCAATATAAAAGCTTTGGAGATTTAACGAATTATATTCAAATGTGAGAACTTTGTAATTATAAAATGTTTTGCATCTAAGTCAAAGAGACCATAGTATACTAGATAAGTTAATGTGATGACTAAAAAGAATTCTAAGATATGTTTTTGGTTCATTGATTGTATGTTATACGTTACTATTTAGAGAGAGATAGATATACTTGGCAAAAGAATCTATATATATAAAATAGAGTTCTCTCTCTCCAGGTGAAGCCACATCATCAATTAGTTCAAGCAAAAAGCGACACGTGCCCTTCTATTAACGAATATGGGCTTTGGCAGTTACAATTTATTATAGGCCCAAATAAAAAGAGAATGACGTCTCTACCTTATTTTTTTCTGTTTCATCAATCCAGTAGCCCTAGGCGTTCTGATTGTCCTCACCACGCGATTCAGCTGAGAAACGGCAGTCGTTATGGCACTCAAGCCTCAATACCCACTACCTCATCTTCAATGCCTCTTTACTTCTTCTTCAAGCACATGGCATATATATAGAGAGGATTTTACAGTCTTCTCATCCATCTATTTGGTCTGCCTTTAAACGTACATCCCTAAATCGCTCTCACCAGTATCCGATAACGGCTAAGCAACAACTCCATTTTTTTGAGTTTATGGCAGGCCGGTGTAGGAACTTCATTGTGACAAGTCTATTTCGCTTCTTGGAAGCTCGCAATGTCAAGAAAAAGGTGGAGAATTGATGGATATTGATTTTCGTACTGATAGAAAGGTAACTGAGTTATTCTCTTTTCTCAATTCATGATTCCTATATTACTTGATGTTATATTTTCAGATTGAATCTATGTTTTGATACTGTTTTGGGTCAAATGATATGTTCTTCATTATTCTCTCCTTTATCTCAGATCTTATAATGCTACTTTCTCAATGTTTATTTGTTGATTTTGCTAAGATTTTAATGTTCTAGGTTGTTGTGATTTCTCAGTGAAACTGAAAGTTATTATTATAGATCTCTGATAAGTCATTCAGGACGCGAGGGGTTTCCAGTGGGTTTCTGATGGTTGCTAATTTTTATGTACTTATATGCTGCGTCTCTTGCATTTGTATACGTTTGAGAATGTCTCACGGGTTACTTTTTGGTTCAAAGTAAACTCTGATCCAGGGGTCAATCAGCGTTCAACGACCCATTAAATCTCCATGAACGGTCTGAAAGCAGGGACCTTATCATGATGGAGTATTCCCGCGTCTGCAGTTACTATCAGCTCATGTTGATGGCCAGTCAGTCCTTACTTCTTGGACAGTGTCAGAACATAATTCATATGTTCTCAGCTTCCAACCGCAGTAAAATTCTATGTCAGTCCCTTCCATGAAATATTTTCTTACTTATCTTTACCATCTCATATCTGTCTTTTTTTGAAGAAGAAGGTACCGTGTTGAGATGAATGTGTCGGCTATGTCTGATTCTGACATCTTCGTTAGTTTTGACACTTAAATAAGCAAGTTGACACATGTACCTGCTGCTGCAGGATCACAACTCATGGTAGCAGTTGTACACTCACATGTACCTTTACGTTGCACATGCCGCTGGACAGGAAGACCCACAAAACATGGCCTTCCACAACTCCTTACAGATGGTGGGGACGACCTTCACTTTCTAGTTACAAACTTTAATTTCTCAGCAAAGCATCAGTCTTTCACGATCTTACACATATTTGATCCCAACCATCGCCCACCACTTCCTAATTTTGAGAATCAGGTTTGTACATCAACTTCACTTTATTGGGTCTGACATACATGGATAAGTTATCTAACTGTTGTGGTCTGTCTTTACATGAAGTTCACGACAACTCAAGTGATGACATGCCAAGAGCTGGTTCTCATTCAAAAATTCCTTCAGTTGGTGTTGACTTAGGTCTTCCTAACACCAGCGCGGGATTTGGTGTTGACAATGTTGTTACTATTAACAGCAGAGGAATCACTGAGCGGTTTTCGATGAAGGTGTACTAGGAGATAAGTGTGAGTGCAATGTCAAACCTGTTATTACTGAACTCTCTTTAGAGGATGCTCCAGTTAAAGTAGGTGAGTCTTCTGCAAAGAAGCAACGTTATGGCAAAAATCTGCACTATCAGAGTCCAGGTGGATAGAGAATGGTGTGACAACTACTCCAGTTATTTTACTGTTGCAAAATTCGGAGTGCAAAATAAATCACTTTATCAAACTTTTTAGCATGGGTGAAATTTTCATAAAAAACCTAGAGCACAAACGAACAGAGGAAAATAGTGAAGAACCTGTTTACAAAAACAACTTACTGAATATATTCTTGGACAACACGGCTAACTAAAAGTCTACTACCACGTCGAATTGTAGCGTTTAAAAAAGCCATTACAAAAGCTCTTCAACACACACAAAAAGCCACACGTAAAAAACACATGCTATAAACAAATAACGATTCCAAATATCTAACCTCACCAACAACACAAATAACACCTACACATCAATACGCCCACCAAATGTATAACTATTATACTGCGCCAATGTCGCGGAGAAGTTAAACAAAAACAAACCCCAAAACAATACACTGCTTATATATCAGCTCAGTCACATCTAACTAAAAATAACAACCCAACCATTGCAATTTCACTCTACCAAATTAACAAACATATATCAAAAATTAGTAGGAAAAAATGATGACAATATATCATGTATCTATAGCTTCTTGACGAATACAATAATTTTTTAAGAAAATAATAAAAACATCGGTTAATTATGACTTCCAAAAATATTTTTCAGATAATACCAAACACATTAAAAACAATAAACTAACCATATGAACCAAAGACAATAACTGATATCTTAAACATTAAAAAATTTACATCACATTCCGCGCGTAGCGCAGACCGACCCTAGTATGTAGAAATTAGAATGATATTAGTAAATGTGATAAAAAGTAAAAATGATAATGAAAAAGAAGAAGAGACCAAGAAAGTAAAATTCGAAAAAGATTCATAATATGTTGAAAAAATTAATGTAATAACCGCAAATGTATATTCTATCTGCATTATTAGTTATTTTACATTAAACTTATGGAAATTTTGTGACATTTAATTACTTTGCATCGAAGTTAATGAAGTGATATATAAAATAATACAATGATTATAAAGTGTTTTAAATAGATTTTTCTGGTTCACTGATCATGAGTTTGTTAATCATTTAATAAAAATCATGTAAACTAATTATTTTTAGAGACTTAGATTAATACGATTGGATTATCTCTAAACGCTTCTAAATTATAGTATTGTTATTTTAGTTTTCCTAACTATTTATAGTTAAAAGTTATATTGTAAAATTTAATTCTTATTTCAAATTTAGGATATTGCATACATAATAAATATTTTCATAAAATTTATATCCGTGAATTCTCGGGCATCTACCTAATAACTAACTTTGAATAAGATCCAGTGTTTATATTTAAGACTATGTACAATTGTTTCAAGATTCAACACCATATGTCTCATTTCTTAACACTCCACATCATCTTCTCTTTCTTTCATCTCATCATTAAAGACACATTCAAAGTTTACCCACTACAATGGTTTGGTTTAATAAAATTTAACATCCTATTTTATTAATTAATAATTAATTTTTTCTATATCCAAATTAAACAAACCTAGTCTTTACTTATAGAGAATTTAAAATGATAAATCTGAAAGAATATGCCAAACTACACTTTCTATATTCTTGGATCTATAGCTAGTTTAGAGGAATTGATAAACAATCTTGTTGTATTTAAATGTTACATACTGTACACTTTGAACTTAAGGGAATACATTCAACCAAAAAAAAACTTAAGGGAATACAATAGTTTTCATGGTATCATAGCTCAAGCTCTTGAAACCGTCATCCTCTTTTTCTTTCTCGATAAATCTCCTTCTTTCTTCTCAAAATCTCATCTCTCTATTCTTCTTTTTCTTAACAATGGTGGCTCAAAACCTTGACCCTTTCGAACGTGCTTTTGGCGTCACAAATATTAAAGTCATATCCCTCTGACTTTGTATTTTGAAGACCACAATTACGATGCCTAGCGTGAGCTATTTCAGACTCATTGTCTTGCGTTCGATGTTCCGGACACCTCAACGGCACATCTCGACGATGCGCAATGGAAGAAGAGAGACGGTCTAGTAAAGCTGTGGCTTTACGAAATATTGACTCAGCCCCTGTTTCGCACTACTTTCCAAACCGTTAGCTCAGCTCGTGATATTTGGTTGCGCATTGAGAACCAATTCCGAAACAACAAAAAAGCTCGGGCGATTCAACTCGATCATGATCTATGAACAACAGAAATTGGAGATCGATTTGTCCACGAGAACTGTCAAACCTTGAAGTCTCTCTCCGATCTCTTGGCCAATCTCGATGCGCCAGTCTCTGATCAAATGCTGTTGATGTACCTTTTGAACGACTTGAACAAAAATTTTGATAACATTATTAATGTTATCAAACACAAAGACCCGTTTCCTTCATCCGATTCAGCAAAATCCATGCTTCTTAATGAGTAAACAAGACGAAAGAAGAGCATCAAAACTCATGTTACGTCTGACAACGCCTCTTCCTCAACTCTCCTCACAGTCTCCTCCGAAACCGAAGGCACAACGATTCAACAATGGAAACAGAGGACGTAGAGGACGTGGCCATGGACGTAACATTCAACAAAGGCCTTGGAACAACAACTGGAACCCGTCTTGGTCGTTCCCATACATGCCTGGACCAATGATGCGTGGCCAAACTACCCGACGCCATGGACACAACAGCAAACTAGAGGCATTCCCGGTTCAGCTCCACAACGACCAACTCAAGCTCTTCTTACATATACTCAATGCGGCTAACTGGTACATGAACTCGGGTGCCATGGCTCATTTAACATTGACGTCAGGTATATTAAATTCTGTTCTTAAAAACTGCACTGGAATAACAGTCACAGTTGGTAACGGTTCTTAAATCGCTATATATTCTCCCGGTTCTGCTTCTTTATCATCCTCATCTCGTCCTTTATCTTGATTAAATGTTCTTGTTGCTCCAAACATCATTAAGAATCTTATTTCTGTTCGTCGATTTACTAACGATAACTGGTGTTTGGTTGAATTCAACCCCTTTGGTTTTTCTGTAAAGGATCTCACAACCAAGAAGATTCAGCTCTGCAGTAACAGCTCAGGGGAGCTATACTTTGTGCCTTGCCAATCTAATAAACCAAAGATCAATGCTCAAGCTCTTGTTGCTGCATCACCTTCTCTATGGCATAAAAGGCTCGGTCATGTCAACAACACTTCTCTTCATACTTTAATATCTTCAAATTCTATTTCCTGTAATAAGAACAAGCTTACAATCTGTTGTGAGGCTTGTCAAATGGGTAAACACTTGAAACTTCCTTTCTTTGATTCAAATAAAACTGTTTATTCTTCTTTTGAATTGGTGCATTCAGATGATGGACTTCACCAGTCTCTAGCAACAGTGGAATTCGATATTATGTGTTATTCTTGGATCATTTTTCTCATTTTCTTTGGGTTTATCCTTTAAGACGAAAATCCGAAGTTTTTTCTAAATTCACTCACTTCTCTGCCTTTGTTAAAACGCAGTTCAAAACATCCATCCAGTCTTTTCAATGCGATAATGGTGGCGATTATAATAATACTGAATTCCTAAATTTCTTCAACTCAAACGGTATCATGGTGCGATTTTCGTGTCCTCATACTTCTCAACAGAACGACCGTTCCGAGAGAATGATACGAACAATCAACAACACCATAAGAACCCTTCTCTTCCAAGCTCGTCTACCACCATCATATTGGGTGGAAGCCCTTCACACTACTGTCCATCTTCTCAATATCCTACCTTCCTCCTCAATTCAAAACAAAAACCCATACAAAACTCTCTTCCAAAAAGAACCTTCTTACCAACACCTCAAAACCTTCGGTTGTTTATGCTTTTCGAACCTGAATCACTCTGCCCTACCCAAACTCGCAGCTTGGTCCACTCCATGTCTATTTCTTGGTTATCCAACTAACCATAAAGGGTATCGATGTCTGGATCTAAAAACAAGAAAAATCATCATCTCACACCATGTGGTGTTTGATGAATCTATCTTCCCTTTAGCCGAAACACTTTCTGCTCAATAACCCCAGCCGTATGGTTTCCTTGAAAAAAATCTAAGCCATCTCAAGTTTTCAAATATATTCTACATAAACCAATGGTCCCATCTCCATCTTTTACCCATACGTCACCCTCTCCTCCAACACTTCCGAATGCTCCACTCCATGCTCCTGCCCCTCAACGTCACCCAATGACTACACAAAGCAGAGATGTAACTCGGAAGCAGAAAAATGTCCTAAGCTTAAACACTTCCACAATCTCTCCTATTCCCACCAGCCACTTAAAAGTTCTTGAAGATCCAAACTTGAACCCATTAATGACTGTTGAGTACGGTGCTTTGATGAAGAATAAGACATTTAATCTTGTACCTCGTCCACCTGATGCTAACATTTGCGTTCCATGTGGCTATATAAGCATAAACTTGATGCAGATGGGAATGTTCTTCGACACCTTGTTGCTAATGGGAAGTCGCAGGAACATGGTCTTGACTAAGAAGAAACCTTCAGCCATGTTGTGAAGTCAGTTACAATACGCTCAGTACTTCATCTTGCGCTGCATAAATCTTGGGAAGTATATCATTTAGACGTAAAGAACGCTTTCCTTCACGACACTCTCGATGAAACGGTTTATATGCATCAGCTTCTAAGAATGGTTGACAAATACATGCCTAATCATGTGTGTAAGCTGGAGAAAGCACTCTACGGTTTGAAGCAAGCTCCTCGCGCTTGGAACGCTCGTTTCTGCCTTTGTCACACGTATAGGCTTCATCAAAAGCAGCAGTGATATGTCCCTATTTGTTTACAGCAAAGGATTAGACCAAGCTTACATCTTGCTTTACGTTGATGACATTCTCCTCACCACTTCTTCAGCGCCAATTCGTCAATGCTTAACATCACTGCTCAAACAGAAGTTTGAGATGTCAGATGAGACATACTGAAGTATTTTGTTGGGTATTAAAGTAGACTACAACGCAAAAGGTATGCTACTCTCTCAATCAACATATGCCAAGGATGTATTGGTACAAGCTTCAATGCAGGACTGCAAACCAGTGAGCACTCCGATCGATATCAAGTCCAAACTCTCAAAAGAAGGCGGTGACAAAGTAGCTGATCCAACCCTATATCGGAGCCTAGCTGGGGTGCTTAAGTACTTGACGCTTACACGCCCCGATATTCAGTATGCAATTCACCAGCTTTGTCTATTCATGCACGATCCCAGAGATGCTCATCTCAACGCCCTCAAACGAGTGCTCCGCTATCATCAAGGAACCTTATCGCATGGTCTCCAACAAGTCAAGCTCCAACACACTCACATCTTATACTGACGCCGACTGGGCAGGATGTCTAGACACTCGTCGTTCTACATCGGGCTATTGCATCTATCTCATAGATAACCTCATATCCTGGTCATCCAAGCGCCAACCTACAATCTCTAGATCAAGTTCTGAAGCAGAATACAAGGGAGTTTCTAATGTAGTGGATGAAACATGTTGGATAAGAAACCTTCTTCTCGAGCTCAAATGTCCGATCACAACAGCCACACTAGTCTATTGCGACAACATAAGTGCGGGTTATCTCTCAAACAACCCGTGAAGCATCAAAGAACAAAGCATGTGGAGATTGATATTCACTTTGTTCGGGAAAAGGTCAACATGGGTCAAGTTCGAGTCCTACATGTTCCATCCTCTTCTCAGTTTGCTGACATATTCACCAAGCTCTGCCTTCTTCTCTCTTCAATGAATTAAATCCAGTCTATCTGTTCGGGCGCCAAACGATTAGACTGAGGGAGAGTGAAAGAATATGCCAAACTACACTCCCTATATTCTTGGATCTATAGCTAGTTTAGAGGAACTGACAAACAATCTTATTGCATTAAATGTTAAGTATTGTACATTGTGAACTCAAGGGAATACAATAGTTTTCAAAAATTTCGTCTAAAATGAAAATAATTATTTTATTTATAATGAAATTATTGGTTTTAAATTACTAAAACAATATAAAAATGCCAAAACAAATTTAGAAAATGACATGTGTCGTCGGTGATCCATACTTTCTTCTTATTCAACATGTTGAATCTTTTCAATACCAAATAGTCTACATCGTCAAATTTTATTTTTTAATATCTTCGTTGTAATGATTTAGCTGTTGATTTTTTTTTTCAACACCTCAGTCTAATATTGTTGCATTTTGAAGAGCAAATATTGATTAACACTCCTCCTAGCAGATATAGCCCCAAAAATGAAACCACTCATTTCATTTACACATCTAATTTAACAACATATATTTTTTTAATTATGGATTCAATACTACCATCTACAAATTAAAATGATTGCATATGCATATGTATAAATCCAGCTGGTTGTATTGGAGAGATCCATCTATCCCAACCAATGTGGGCCACAATGCTTTAGATACGAACGGATTTCCAATCTGCATCTCTGGCTTTAAACATAAATTTTTTAAATTAAGGAGGCAAATGTAAGATGATGAAAAAAAGAAAGGCAAATATATAAAGAACTCACCTAACTTTTGAGAATTGTACCATCCAAGAGGTTCTCCATTATTTTATTTATATAATAATATTACACACAACCAAAAAAAAAAGTAAACGAAAAAAGCTTCCAAAGAATATATAGACTGTGAAGAAAGATAGGAGAAGTTTGAGTTAGAAAGGAAAAAGCAAAGAGTTAAAAAGGCTGAAAAAGAAAACAGATGTTTGGTTGTTAAAATACTTCAATTAAAAGTAGAAAAGTAATGAATTAAATTGGACGATAAGTAAGAAGTTGTGAGTGGATTTTCATTATACACGAAGCAACGATTGTGTACCAATAATAAGAATAAATTGTAGAGTCATTAAAATTCCATGACCTATATAATCAAAGAACTAAGATATGGTAAACGAGTAAAAGCAAGATTCGAGCCTGACTGGGCTCGATGATGCAGTTAAATGTCAATGCCGTGATCCCAATTACGAAGAAGAGATGCTTCGTTTTTGTTGGATTCACGAGTGCTTACTGCAAATCCAAGAAAGCACACCCATTTTTCGACTGATCAAGCAGATTTCTTCTAACAATTTTTACAAGATAATACATGTTTCGGAATTTGCAAATAATATCAAAACCAGAATAATTAACAGATAATATCAATGCATGTTTCGGATTTTGCAAATATTAAAGTATTGTCCTTGTGAAAATCACAAAAACATAGACAACCCATCCCCTTTATATCAATGGCATCAACGAAAGGATCAAACACAATCAAACCTGGTACCCAAATAAACACAAAATAAATAAATAAAAACGCTGATGAATGAAAATATTGATCTATTTTTCATGCACATAGGAAGCAGACATTTCGATTTTTCAATCCGTTGGACTAATCGATAACATAACCAGATTTACAATAACACATTACACCTAATCCCAAACAACAACAACAACAAAACCCCTAACATTTCCGAAGATGACGACGACGACCGAGAGAGGAGAAATGTTTCGGTGTTACGACGCTCTTGATTTTCGGGTGGACCATCCAATCCCATTCCTCCACGTGGATTTACGCCATCACAATTTAAGCGATCGAGCAAGCTGTGAAGGGTTAACGATACCTGGCATGAAGGTCCCGTCTGCCCTGAGAATATCAGCCACCTCCACGTATCTCCTCCGTTTATGCTCTCTATCACCCCTCGCCTCCGCAATCGATTCGGATCGAGTCGGGTTCCACTGCTCTCCGAAGAGTGTGCCTGTGTTGAGATACTCGTGTGCTAAATAACCGGCGAGGAGTTTATTCGAGCCGTCTGATTCGGCGGCCGTGGTCGTCGGCGGTGGAGCGACGGTCGGAGTTTTCTTCAGGATTGATTTCATCGACGGCGGTGGTGGTGGTGGAGGATTTGTTTCGGCCGTCTCCGTTGGTCTATCGGCGAGGTCACTCGGGAGAATTCGTTTGTCTGACGTCAGCATTCGACGTGGCGGAAGACGCATCGTTTTGGTATTCATGGCGGTTTGTTATTGGATGAGTGCCACGTCAGCAGTATGTAAATTATATGTAACTACCGCGGTGAAACAGTAATTCTGAAAATATATCAGACGAAATGATAATTTAATCAGAGATTAATATTTTATATTTATCTCTCTTTTTTAATCAAAGATATAGTTTTGAGAGAGATTAGACGCTTAGAGAGGGAAGGAGGAAAAGAATGAAAGGGGCAAAGGGAATCTGTAGGGTTAGGACAATATATATAGATATACGATGCAGCATCTACCCCTTAATTTTCTCATAATTTACGGTTATACCATCAGTGTTAATGACGTAAATACCCTCAATTCTTTACCATATCTTCTAGTCAAATATTAAAAGCTTTTTGGGGGTACAGAAAAACGATTCTCCTCTTTAAGATTTGTTTTCTATTTGATTCCCATTATTGTAGTAAGACTAATAAATTTAATATAGATAATTTTTTTTCCTAATGTAACTATTATAGCAGGTTTGCTAATCTGTTTTACATAATAATGTCATATTCATTTCATGGAAATTCTATTTATTTTATATTTGATAATATAATAATTTTATTCTATTAAAACAAGATTGTTACTTATCGATAAATGTCATATCCAATTAATTATTTCATAATTGCATTTAAATAACCATAATAACTTCCTAAATATTGTTACATATTATATCTAATTATTTATTTATTTTATTAATGATAATTATTTTTTTACGCTTAATTTATAACCTCTTTTTTAATTTTCTATATTCTAGGAATCCATAACTTTCATTTATACTACCTAGAATTCATGAATACATTATATATGTGAAATAAAATATAAATTGGAATCCATGAAATAATGTAGAATAATATCAGTTCATTTAATATTTGTTAATAATTATTTAATATATTAACAATTTTATGTTAAACGACAGTTCCTCTAATAATAATAAGGTATAAATAATATTTTTAAGATTTAACCATTTCAAGACTCATTAATTATTAATAATTATTACTTATATTTGTTTAATATTTATTAAATTAGACCACTAAAATAATGTTTAAATCACAAATGATTAAATCAACAAAACCATAATGCGGGGTTTTGAATTATCTAAAATCCTTAAAAATAGTTCTATTTAATATAAAAAATTAAATGATATAAAATAAGTTTTATAAAATTATAGAAAAAGTTTAAAACACACAAAATGAATTTTATTAATACAGAAAAATTAAATATAAAATACTTATTTAATTTAAAATACTAAAAATAAAATCAATGTGAAATAAGTTTAAGAACAAGTAAATAAAAAAATCATAATATATGCCAGAATTATTTGAAATCTTCAAAAATTAGTCCTACTTAAAATAACAAAAATAATTCATATAAATAAATTTAAGATAAATTTCATAAAAATTAAAATATATAATTTATCAAAATCATAACTTTCATCACATAAAATATTTTTTCAACAACAGATATTAATTTCACGCTTAAAAATATACATGTCCTTTGAATGACGGGTCAGAATCTAGTTAATACGTTCGTTGGCCAAAAAGAAACATTAGTTTAAGGCATCAATTTTTCAAAAACACTTAATAGCATATATTTAAATAGTTACTAACCCTAATAATCTATAATTATATATTTATATGACTTATGTTTGTAACTTTATAATAATATTACTAGGTTAAATATGAGCTAGAACAAAGGAATACATTTATTAATTCATTATTATTTTACTATAAAGGTTATATTTACTTTAAGAAGCTTTATTTTTTGTTAATTTTATAAATATTAGGGTAACAAAAATCCTAATTAACGTCTTCTTCTTCTCATGTTTTCTTCTCATGAAGACACGAACCTGTTACAATTTCTGAAGAATAAGATTTCATATTATCAAAATAGTTTCATTTCACTTTCTTTTACAAATCACTCTAATTAAACTAAAACTATCTTTTGATTTTTTATTATTTTCAATAATTTTGCTATTTAATTTTCATGTGTTTTGTCAAAATGTGACTAACAACCACAATTTTATATGTTTATATTAAGATTTCATCGAACAAAAGACACAAACCAAAGGAGCGTGCAATAGAAAAAAAGATGAGGAAGCAAAATCTCAAGAGATTAGTTTATTCAAGTACTTTAAAAACTCTGAAACTCTTCATAGCTTTGTAGAGTAGAATGATAGACTACTTCCAAAGAAAATGAAGTATATGAAAATATGAGGATCATGGGGATAAACCGAGTCATGAGCCATATAGTATGAATGTTGCGAATGAGGTATAGTTGAATGTAAAAGATAATGAAACCAATAATAAAAATGAAAAGAGTGGTGATCTAGAGGAACCTAAACTGGGATAACATTAAAAAGAGGGAATGCGTGGAGATATTTTATGGATGTATATGATATGATAAAAATATTGTCAATGGATTATAACTTTCTCAAAGACTGTGTTAAGAGTGACAATAAACAAGATAATTGGGTGATGAAAAAAACAAGATTGTCGTCGGCTATTTAATTCAAAGAAACTAAACAAGGTCTATGGATTCTGCTGCAAATTGTTTTGTTAGAGTGACAATAATCCATTAAAACCTATTGCGTTCAGTGATTGGAGAAATGTTTTGAAAAGGATTAAAGAACATTAATCTTGTCATGAACATATTTTATGTATGAAACAATACAAAACTAGATCTCATGTTGCAAAAGAATCAAACCATTGAAAAATATGCTCAAGATGAAATTAACAAAGAATAGACAAGTGTTGTTTAGTATAATTTATGTAGTGAAAACTCTTGCAAAACAAAACTTAGCATTTCGTGGAAACAAAGAAAAGATTGGAGAAGAAGATTGTGGAAACTTCTTAAGTTTTATCGAGATAATTGTTGGTTTTGATATTGTGATGATAGATCATCTTAGAAGATTTAAGAAAGGTGAATCTCATCCTCACCATCTTAGTAACAAAATTCATAATGAGCTAATGGTTTTATTGGGAAATAAGATCAAATAAATGATTGTCAAGAAAATTCAAAGTGAAAAATTTTTCTCTGTCATCCTTGACTGCACTTTAAATATCAGTCACATGAATAAATGACTATTATCATACAATGAGTGATTTGGTTATTTCTTCTATCAAGAGAGAACTCTTAAGGAACATTGATTTTGAAAGTCTAGTTAATGGGTTTTAGAGAAGAAAGGAAAACAAATTATGTTTTAGCATTAGTATTCAGTGTTTTCTTTTAAGTGACTGATTTTATAAGACATATTTATGGTTGAGGGCATATTTTTTAAAAATCGGCTATGTATGTTATTAGTGTTTGCATGACTCTAATTATCATGTAGTCTAATCAAACCATCTTGGTAATTCATAAGTAGTTTTTAGTACTAAATTATTACAATAGCAAAATGTAACAGATTAACAATCAATTATGAAATAGAAACAACACATAAAGCTAAACTAAGTTAAGAAGCAATAGAGAAGAGGAGGACACTATAAGATATTATACAATTCCTTGATCTAGAAAGCGAGTGGCCTGCTCTAATAAGAATTTATAACTGAAGTCATGAAATGTGAGTAATTATTTTATAATGACTACTTTCGTATATTTCAACCATCTACTTAAAACATCTACCATATTTTCAAAGCAAATTGTTCCAGCTTTCTCTTTTGTCTTGTGACATTACTTCTTTACCTCTTTTGTTGATCTTTGTCTCATATTTTTCTCCAAAACATTGTTTTTGTTTGGTCTGGTAAGCCTCTCTCTGCCACTGTATAGGGCATATTTCATATTTTTCTTCTTCTTATCTTGCCATAGTTTGTGTAAAGAGCGAGATTTGTTATTTATTTTTTCAACATGATTTTTAATTTAATTTTTATATTTTACAAAGAATGACTTCTTTCTATTTTTATTTTATTTTATTTTAGAGCAATATAATGAGTTGAAGTTTTTTTTGTCTCCTCTCTTATATTTTCAGCATCAAATACTTTCCTTTTTATATCTCGTTTTTCCTCAGTAGATTTTCTTTCTAAGGTCTCTCATTGTTTGTTGACATTGTTGTTCGTTATGCTTCTTGTGTGTATTATAATACTTAATTCCTTTCACCTGTTTTGGTTAATTTGTTTTTTTTTTTTGAAAAATTAGTGTATACTAACTATTTTATTTCAAAGAATTTCACTTCTTCCGCTGACTTTAAGTTTTGAAGGTTTTTCTTAACACAATCTACTGATGAATCATAAAATTTACTCAAAAATAGGTTTTACTAAATAAGAGAACATGGGTGACAAGAAAGCTCAAATAAGAATAACTAGGTTACGTTTAACTATGAAAATATATATTTTATTTATGATATAGAAAATGAATACAAGGGGTGTTATAATAATGGAAATCATATGTAATCATAGTGTAGTTTAGCTATGGAAAAATCGGATCCTCTGGTCTTGGCTTCTTGATACGTGCTCAAATTATCCTAAAGCTACTGATTACTCTCCCAAATAAGAGGTCTAGTTGTAATATTTAGGGATCGAATCCATAAAGAACGATGACGCACAATAAATTTGATAATCGACTTAGTTAAGCTAGACAATTAATAAGACTTTAGAATAAGTAAATTTAATTAGTTTTGTACACAAGTTCAACTGGTTTCTACCAATACTTGAATTTAACTAAGCTGAATTACTTAAATATAACAATATCCTAATTTAACTGATTTAAATTGATTTTTTAAAACATTGTTTAGTTTTGTTAGCCAAATTGATTAGGATATTTTGTGTTCTCTATCAACATAAACATCAAAGGCCAACAAAGGGCTCCTATACCTAACTTGGTGTGTTCTCTATCACAAGACATTATGAGGAAATAAATGTAGATAACTAAATATAGTAGGTGCTAATCAAACTCACAAAATTTAGCTTCAAGGACTATAGTCATCTATATATTCGTGAATTTTATATTATGGTGCTTGAATGATTTCCTAACTAAGGTAGTTGGTTTTTATATTAGATTATCATTCGTCTATCCAAAATACATTAATCGGGAAAAAAAGAGAGTGAATTAATCAACCAAACCTAAGAACAACAAACTGATTAATGTCAAAAAATTTACTAAATCGACACCTTTTGATTTCTCGCATAAAGAATGTATGGAAAACAAAACATAGAAGACAAAAGAGAGGAACATAAATGAACAGTAAAAAGTTGTATGAAAACGGTATAAATTATTTTGAAAATCTAGAACAATTTAAAAGGTACTAATATTAACTATTTTCGAGGCCAAAAAAATAAAGGAAAACGAATGTAATAAGATCACGTTGAGAGACAAATATTTATGGCAAAAGGGAGACATTTCAAAGCTTTTGTTCTTATGTGACGACTCGTCTGGCTTGCTTAGTTATTCAAAGCGCATAATGTTTGACTTAGTCTATTTTGCATAGACTTATGTGTTTTTTAATTATTAAAATGACAAATTTTCCAAATAGTTGTATTTCAGTTTTTTTCACAAAAAGAATTTACCAAAAAAAATAATTAAAGAGGAAAAATATCTTATTACCCCTCATTATATATATACCAACATAATTAACAAGTGAAAACAATAACAAATAAAAATAATTCTTTTACAGTTTTGAATTATATATTTCTAAATTTTGAACATTTTTCCAATTTTTTGTAAATTTTATTTTTGAAATTTGAAAATGTTTTTTGAAAATATTTTTAAAATTTATTTATTTATTTAAAAAAATAAACTTCACCCCCAAAACCCCTATCCTAACTCTAAATCCTAAGTATGAATTAGTTAACCCTAAATGTATAAATGTGTATTTACCTATTTAATAAAATATTTTGGTTATATTGATTTTTGAAAGCTATATTTGTGATAAAAACTTTTTAGTGTTATCTCAGAGAATTTCTCAACTAGAAATCCCAGTTTCTTCAAATTTGACAATATTATATTATTTTTTATTGTATTGAAAATGAGACATTTAACCAGAAAAAAAACATTTAAGTCTACGCAAAATGGACTGAGCTAATGCAAAATCAATTATCTTCAACAGAATAGAATACACCAGCAACATAGAATGAATGATCACTTACACCGTCAAAGGAATATTGAGATTCCCCATTGTTGCAAAACTGATAAAAATAAGATTGAGAAATTAGGGGCCATGTACATAGGCGAAGAAGAAAATAAGTCTATAACCATATCAACCTTATGGTTACGATATATTACATATTGTCTTCATTATTTCCCAAAACGCCCTTCTCCTGCGCGTGGAAAGGTAAACAAATATCTTTGTCCTCTGTCTTTCAATTTTATAAAACAATTTCATTCCCCTAAGCGGTTTCAAACAGGGAAAACGAAGCGACGCGGAGGGAGAAGGTGATAAGTGCTGGTGGTGGGGTTCTATTAACAGGTCGATTTCTGTAGACAAAGGTGGAAATACATTGCGGTGGTCGATAGGTACGTCACGAAGTTCGATAAAAAGGTTAAGGGTTTCGGCGGCGGAACGGAGAGCGGCAAAACTTACTGTACACATTTTCCGCTACGATCCACTTCCTCGAGGTAATATGGGGTTTGATGGTACCTTATTGCTGGAGGCGCTTACTTTCAGAGCCATCCGAGTGGGCACTATAAGAGAGAACTGATTTTTTTTTTGTAGATCCACTTCCGCGGTTTCTAGTCGGCGGAGATAAGGTATGTAAAATAAATGTTGACCCGTATGTTTTGTTGAATGATTATTTTCACATGCATGTCCGTGATTGTGTTGGGTTCTTGGCGATGCCGAACCAACCAAGTTTGTTGAGTCATGGTTATGGTATAGTTATGTGTGATGAGTACAATTAATAGATTATATATCTATGTTTATAGTATAGAACTTGTTGAACGGTTTGTAAGTTAAATATGTTATTTGGTTTTACTAAACTTCAATTGAGTGAAAGGTACTATTCTAATTGTGCGGGAAATAAGTATAGACACGCTTGTTGACAGTAGCAACATAAATTATGTTGGGACTGCCTATACTATTTGAAGTCGTAATAGTATAGATATTACGCTATTACTTTACAACATATGTGTGTCTTTTCTATGTGTTACTGTATATAGGATATGATCAACTGTTTTATTCTTGTTGACAGTCGGAACATAAATTATGTTGGTACTGCCTATACTATTTACAGTCGTATATAGTATAGATATTAAGATATCCCTTTACAACATATGTGTGTCTTTTCTATGTGTAACTGTATATAGGATATGATCAAATGTTTTAGGCTTGTTGACAGTAGCAACATAAATTATGTCGGTAATGCCTACACTATTTGCAGTCGTATATAGTATAGCTATTAAGATATTCCTTTACAACATATGTGTGTTTTTTCTATGTGTTACTGTATATAGTATACCTTGTGATATATTGTCTCTAACCTATTAGTTTTTCGTATCCCAACTGTTTAGAATGTATTTTAGACCGATACATGTGGCTATAAATTTCAAATCTATTGGTATTTGCATAAAGTCTAGACAAACTCGTTGTCCTTGTTGCGCAAATTATGTGGAGAGGTGTCTGCGTATAGTATGTGTAAGTGTTTATAGGTAATATAGTAAGATTTTCTTGTGGTGGTGGTTTGTAGGTTGACAACGGTTAATTGTATTTTCGCCACACTCATGTAGTTTTCAATGACTATTCTATTGGGAAATGTATATAGTATAGATACAATGTATTCATTGTTAGCCATTCTCTTGCTGTTGAAGGATGAATGCGTTATCTATGTGTTAGCCAATATAGTCGAGATAAAAAGATTTATTTTGTTGAATGATTATTGTCACATGCATGTCCGTGATTGTGTTGGGTTCTTGGCGATTACGAACCAATCAAGTTTGTTGAGTCATGGTTATGGTATAGTTATGTGTTCTGAGTAAAATTAATAGATTATATATCTATGTTTATAGTATAGAACTTGTTGAACGGTTTGTAAGTTAACTATGTTATTTGTTTTTACTAAACTTCAATTGAGTGAAAGTGACTATTCTAATTGTGTGGGAAAATAGTATAGACACGCTTGTTGACAGTAGCAACATAAATTATGTTGGGATTGCTTATACTATTTGAAGGCGTATTAGTATATAAATTCAGATATTACTTTACAACATATGTGTGTCTTTTCTATGTGTTACTGTATATAGGATATGATCAAATGTGTTTGTCTTGTTGACAGTAGGAACATAAATTATGTTAGTAATGCCTATATCTTTTGCAGTCGTATATAGTATAGATATTAAGATTTTCCTTTACAACATATGTGTGTCTTTTCTATGTGTTATTGTATATAGGATATGATCAAATGTTTTAGGCTTGTTGATAGTAGCAACATAAATTATGTCGGTAATGCCTATACTATTTGCAGTCGTATATAGTATAGATATTAAGTTATTCCTTTACAACATATGTTTGCCTTTTCTATGTGTAACTGTATATAGTATACCTTGTGATATATTGTCTCTATACTATTTGTTTTTAGTATCACAACTGTTTAGTACGTATTTTAGACCGATACATGTGGCTATAAATGACAGTTCTATTGGTATTTGCATAAAGTATAGAAACACTCGTTGTTCTTGTGGAGCAAATAATGTGGAGTGGTTTCTGCGTATAGTATGTGTACGTGTTTATAGTTAACATTTGTAAGATTTTCTTGTGGTGGTGGTTTGTAGGTTGCCAACGGTTAATTGTTTTTTCGACTCACTCATGTAGTTTTCAATGACTATTCTATTGGGAAATGTATATAGTATAGATACAATATTTTCATTGTTAGCCATTTTACTGCTGTTGAAGGATGAATGAGTTATCTATGTGTTAGCCAATATAGTATATATAACATTGATGTTGCTAATATATGGATTTTTCTCGTGTAGTATGGAGGAGTTAGGCTTGCCGGAGCGTTTGTTTCAGATTGGGTTTGAACCTACCGGGCGGAAGAGGCTAAACAATTACTTTAATTTGAGATGGATCGAGGTTATAAAAGATGCACTTTCTGATGCCTCGCAAGAGAAGCTTGCGGAGTCGCAGTTCCGACAAATTATGCAAATGGTCAGCCATACATTTTCAGTCATGTTTGGCCACCAGATTCTCTCGCGTCAGCTGGTGACGTCTAAGATATATGAGCTATGGTGGACCTTTGCTGGAAAGCCCATACGTTATGCTATTCAAGATTTTGCACTAGTGACAGGTCTCAATTGTGAAACACCCCCGGATAATGGATTGGGATTGCCTACACTAGCAAAAGGGAAAAAGAAAGGTAAAGCAAAGGGTAAGCAACTTGGTGGCAGTGGAGAAGTATGGAAATCTTTGTTTGGAAGAGAAGAGAAGATCACCCCAGAATGGATTATAGGTCGGTTGTCTCAGAAAAACAAATGCAAAGAAGAGGACACAAAAATGCGGTTGGCTTTGCTACTTCTCGTTGAAGGCATTTTGTGCCCTACAAGTGGTACAACACACATAAGACCGGAAGTGGTGGAGATGGTTGGGGATATAGAGGCTTTCATGGAATACCCTTGGGGGAGGGAGTCGTTTTTGCTAACTGTTGGCAGTGCAAAACCACGTTCAGCTAGTCAATATAAACAAGATACGGTGGCCATTCCAGGATTTGCGCACGCTATTATTCTGGTAACTGTGTGTGCTTGCCCCGAGATTATAGCTGATCCGCGTGCTGGGAGTGACCTGTTGAATGACTCACTTCCCATTGAAGACATTGTCGTTGGTGTTTGTGCAAGGAGTGTTAAAATTAATGTCGTCACGGTTCAAACGCTTGAGCTAACTGGACAGGTATTATTTGGAAATATTTGAAAACATATATAGTATAGATCATAAGAAATTCATTTACCATTATTGATAGCTTCAGTACGGTTACAATGTATTTTAACCCCAATCATGTTGTTGGAAAATAATATTCTATTTGTTAATGTTTATAGAATAGGCACATATGTTTTGGGAGCTATGGTTGTATATATCAAACGAACTGTTACCTTTTCGGTATATAGTAATAGCCAATAATGGTTAACAATTTAATTTGTCTTGTTGCAGGCTAAAGTTCGTTCACTTTTATGTGACGACTCTAACATTCCGTCTTTCGAAGTGAGGTTGAGGATGTTCAAGTCACACACATGGTGTCTCTGATTCGCGATGAGTTTCTGTTCGAGATTAATAGTTGGAGGGGGGGGTGTGAAGGCAAGCAATGGGAAGGGAGGTAGGGGGTTTGGTGGATTAGGAGTTGGTTCAGCCGAGGAAAGAACACAGCCAGAAGAGACGCCAACACAGTTTCATGATTCTGTTGGGGATCATGTGCAAAGTGTTGATGTAGCGACGTTAAAACGCATTTTCGGGGATTGTTTTACGGACATCATGATTCCAGGCTTTGAAGGTTGCTGTAGGAATTTGAAAGCCCACTTTGACAGGGAAATAGTGGGAGTAAAAACTGCATTGACTAATCAATTGCTCCTCCAGCATGAAGAGGTTATGGAATCACTGTCCTTGCGTAACGGAGGCCCTTCCAACGACGGGCCTCCTAGGGAGTCATATTTTGGCGTGGAAGGGGGTAGTACAAAAACTCGTCAAGGTATTACATTATACTACGTTGAACTATATAACATTATAGTGGTTATTAACAATTCAAATTTGGTACAGAGGAAGTGGTAGGCGCGAAGGACATTACAAGAGAAGGAGGTGAGACCCAAGCGGTGGCCCCAATTGCGACAGTGGTGGGGAATGCCAACGCTGCAGTTGCTGTAGATGCGGCTATGTTGTGTACAAATAGGGGAAAAATGGGACGGACCGTGACGTGGGGATGGGGGTATCATTGGAAGGCAACGTAAGTGACGTGTATCTTAAGCAACTCATTTTGGGTGCATCTTCTTGAATTAGGCTTGTACCGTGTACTATCTACTTCATACTGAAATATAATGTTTATTAAGAAGTACTATACTAGGTTTCCTAATAGTTTGGATACGTTTTGTAATGGTAATATGTATATTGCCAGGAGCCTAGTGGTGAAATGGGAGAAGAAGAATGTCCGTTGTTGGCCACGTCTCCAAAAAATGGGCCATAGTTACTTCTTTCTACAACCGGTGTGGGGAAAAAAAAACCACCCCTCGCGAGGAGGTCAATCATATGGTCCCTGCTTTCGTTGTACAAGAGACCCTTGAGGTTAGTTTCCCCATCGAATTGAAGTGGAGTAATGTATGTCATATCGATATTATTCTACAGAAGTGGTTATATAGTATAGGAATTGGGGCAAACTTTTTCTAACAATCATGGTATATCAGGTTCCCAAGACTTGTGAATCTGATCCGCTTGACTCTGAGACCCTTGCGTCAATTGCAGCTGAGACGCGGGCTAGTAAAAGGCTTAAAGTGCCTCCCAGCCGATATACACCACCTGTTAAAGGTGGTACAAAGTCCCAAATTCACAGTCCTGGCAAGAGAAAATGCACTGCGCATACCAAGAGAAGGAGCACATCCATGAAATCCCTTCCCGAAGCAACTGCATCTTCTGTACTCCCACAACAGAACCCAACAACACCTTTTGAGACAAGTCCAAATATTGGACCGCTTGTTGGTGGCTTTTCACCGTCTGTACGCGTCAATGCCTTTCGCCTCGCTTCATTTCGGACTCTTCTCCATACGCCAAGGTAAATCCATTGAAAACACGGTATCATCTTCTCCTACATCAAATACTCACAACATTTTCTTTATAGGGACTACAATCTTGGTGAAGGTGTTATTATTTCCAATGCTGATTTTGTCTCCTTCTTTGAAGCAGCGCAGCCGCAACCTATTAAGGTTGAAGTACTTACACATTATCTGCTTTACCCCCTTTGTCTAACATGTCTTCTTTATTCAGGCTGCAGACATGGTCGTGACATTTATTCGAAAACGTCTTCGTGGCTCCGGTATTACTACTTATGATTTCCTCCCTACTTCTTTCGTTGATGCCTTCCGAGTGGAGTACCAATATTTTGTCGGGTAAATGACGTTGGGAAATTTAGCTTCTCAAGCACTTTCGGTAGCCACGAGTTGCCAAACATGAGGTGGGTTGGAAACGTTGACGTCTTATACTGCCCCTTCCAAGTAGACGGGTCACATTGGATAGGGGTTGTCATAGATATAGCCCAGTGGTGCATTTTCGTGATAGACTGCAACCCAACCTGTGTACCGGATGCCAAGTTGGAAGGACTTCTTCAACCGATTGTAGTCCTTATGCCATTGCTGATTCGCCTCAACGGGGGGAAGCCGTCAGGTGATAAAGGCATGGAAACCCCGCTGCCCATTACCCGTATCGCCCTTCCATTTCTTTGTGAACATCCAGGTATGTCCTTACTATTATAATTGTTGATAGAATAGACAACATGCCATTTGATTTTCCTTATATTTGGCTGTGAAATCGCTAAAGTATCAATTTCCCCAGGATTATCTTGTGTTGCAATGGTTGTTGGGATGGAACTGCATGCATCACAGCGTATGCACCTTGCGGAAAATATAACCGTGGATGACCTTGTCATTGCAGCACAGACATATGCATATGAAGCATACTCGACCTTCAACCCAGATGCGCTTGACAACTTCACCGTGTAGTGCTATATTTGTTTGCAGACAGTTTACTAAGCACAAATATATATGTTGTAGCTTTGTTTGTGTGACTATTTTTCGTGTTGTTCACGTTATTACATTGACTATGGTAATTTCATGTAGTTTGGTTATTGGCGTAAGACACCGTTAAATTCTGTTTTGGTTGGTTTTTACCTATTACTCTCCATGCTTTTGCCAATTATGTATGTTACAAATTTTATTATTCATATCAAAGTAACACTTATGGTAGCTCTTGATTATGGTCTGGTTTAAAGTCAAAACAAATTTAACTTTATGTAGCTATGTGAGTTTCACGTTTCATGCAACGTGTAAACTACCTACACAGAACTATTACGCATACCTGGTTTACCTGATCCATGATTCTGTTTATGTATGCCGATAATTTTGGGCATGTGTTTAGATATTTTTGTCTATCCTTTCTTTTAAATAGCATAGTTTATATATTTGGATTACAGAAACTGTATTAAATTTGGTTATTTTCAGCCACATAAAAAGTAGTTACAAGCAGTAAAATGCACGTGCTTCAAATATTGGTTTGAACGGAGGTTTAGTTATTTCCTAAATATTGTTATATATCACACAGAAGTCTTTCTTTTTGCTCTGACAACTTAATTACCTACACAGGCCAGAAGCGCATTCCCTCCACCGCTACAACCTATGGACATATCCACCAGCTATGCATCCGACGCCTCGTCTATTCGGCAATGGGAGGGGAAAAATATGATGGTCCTCTATGTCATTGTGGTCGTACAACATCGATTATTGTATCATGGTCCGATGATAATCCTGGGCGTAGGTTTTACAGATGTGATGTCCATACTTTCGTAGGATGGGCTGACCAAGAAAAGAGCGTCGCTTGGCAAAAGGCAAGCTTACTAGACGCGCGAGAAAAAATTCGAATCCAACGGGAAGAAATCAGACACCTGAAACAAGTAAACAATTCATTACTCAGACAAAAAAATTCTATGACCTCTGAAGAGGGCGTCCTCGCTGTTGGCGAGACAAATCTTGAAGAGTATGAGAAGCTTAAACTGGAAGTTGTGAAGTATGCTGAGAGAGAGAGATTATACCGGCACTGTATTGCAGTTTCATGGTGTGGGTTTTTCTTGTGCGCTGGTATCATAATGTCCGGTGTTTTCAAGTAAGAATGCATAGCCTAGGTTTCATGGGAGGTAATGTTATCCTCGATATCTGTTTCTGAGTGTTTTGTTCAATAAGTTTGGGTGTTAAGTATGAATGTTCTTAATGTATGATATTTCCATTATTCTACAATATCCGGCCAAGTATCCGTGGTTTTAAACATATTGCTAGGTATGGCATTGTACAACTGTAAGTTGCAAAGTTTAAGTTTCGGAGCTGTGTTTTCGGTAACTGTATAGCCTAGTCTAAATTTGTAATAGTTCAGATTTGGTAGTAACATTTGTGTTTTTTGTCCTATTTTAACACCGTCCAATACACCTGCCCTTTTAATGGTGACCTTTATTTACTTCTTAACTACAAGTATAATGTTTAGTATGTTAATTATAAAGTTTTATTCCTCGTTGACATTTGCTTAACTGAGACATCCATGGAAGTGAGTGTGCTCTATATCAATTTTACAACTATACTATAGATTGTATAGAAAGACAACAACCGCAATTTAGAAACGTAACTGCTTTAGTGGTGGACACGTCCTTTAACATTAAGATTCTGTGTTATTGGGTTTGCATCTACTCCCATGTTACAAATTCAACGTCAGACTGTTGTACTTGGGTTGGCTATACTTAAGATTCGTTTTTACATCCCACAATAATCACAGAAGTGCGGTTTGAGGGCCATGATACCATATGTGATATTATGCTACCATACTAAAATAAGTATGGTATAGTTACACATGCAGCCATGGGAGAACAGAAACACAGCTCAATTAGGTGACTATACCATGCATTATATAGTATCGTACCTACCCTGAGTATTGACCTTATACGTTGATAGGCCATTCATTTTCAGAAATTCACTTCATTTTAGCTACGCTGTTGGACATCAACTATTGAATTTTAATATGTCCTTTACATCGTTTGGTATGTTTTCAGCATATCACACCCCTGTCTCCTATGTTTACTGTTAGTTTCTAAGAAATAGAACATAAGGGTTAATCTTTTACACGTACATTACAAAATATTAGTTGATGTTGTACTTTACTACTTGTTATTGGCCGTTCCCCATTCTATCGCACCCTTGTCTCCTATTAACAATATCCTACACCTCCGTACGTCTTCGTGATTCTTATTCAGATTCACTTAGGTTACTATAGCACACAACGTATAGTATAGTACTTTACACTGAGTATGGACCTTATCCATTGATAGGCAACCCCTCAAGATATTTGTATGTTAATAACATATCGCACCTCCACAATCTTTAAAATTTTATATTGTTCTTCTTCGATGTGAATATAATGTCTATTATTTTGTATTTTCTCCCATTTCTACTTCCAACGTCTCACATGTTTGTTTTATTCATATTTTCACCACTTTTTTGTCCGAGCAGCAAAACTCAGACTGTTGTACTTGGGTTGGATATACTTTAGATTAGTTTTTACATCCCACAATAATATGATAAGTGCGGTTTGAGGGTCATGATACCATATTTGATATTATGCTACTATACTAAAATAAGATCGGTATAGTTTCACAGGCAGCCATGGGATAACATAAACTTTGGCATTTCATTTATGTCACACAAAAGTTAGCCAATTTATCATAAGGGCCTCTATTTACACCAAAAGGGAGAAGGTTTGCACTTGGCGGCATTTTTATCAGAAGCAACATCAAACTATTTTACACATGCATTACCATTAGCCAACAAATGGAATATTCAGAAATACTACCGTATACGTCACGTTTGAGGAATACGCCAATATTTCCAAACTTTGAAAATACCATTGTTGACGCCGAACCATAACACATTGGTTGTACCATATTTCTGCCGCGTCCCAAAAACTAGCTACGGACGCTACCTTCCCCTATCCTTGCCCCCCACCCTTCGTAGTCATACATATCAAACTTAGATGGGACGGCGACAGGAGGCTTTGTTATGGTCTTCTCCCCAACAACGACTGCATTTCCTACATCCCGTCTGCTGTTGACGCTGCATAATTAACGGTTATACCCTTACATATATAGACTATTCTATTTAGAATAATAGTATAGCTTTTCATTGTCAAAACCACGTGTACCTTATCTTCTCCAGTTGATAGGATTCGTTGTTTATGCGGTCTTCCTGGAGCGCGCCTAACATCTGGAGGAAGGAGATCTCTAGAATATGTGCCACCGATTTTTGTTCCACCAACTGATGGGACAGGGTAAATTCTCCCCTCATACGCACTATGCCAAGTTTCTGCATAGTATGTTGCTGCAACCATTGCTTCTGTTGGGATATTTGCTCTGCTTCCAGCTGCAATCGCATGTGTGCAAGGAATACGCAGCTGTTCGAATGCGTTGCAGGTGCACGTCCCAGCAAGTAAGTTTACCATGTGACACTGTCCTGATTGTGCCTGAATTTGGAACTCCATCTCGCTAATCCCAGTCACAGCAAACCCTGTTGAAGCCTCATAGTTTGCCTCCACCATACTACGCACCTTTAGCGTGAGAGTTCCCTTATGTTCCAATGCTTTTGCACGTCTAATTGCAAACCAGCTCATAAGTTTAGTTCTTATGTACTCAAACATTGAGATCAGTGGGTATTCCCTTGCTTCTGTTAACACAACATTCCACGACTCAGCAATATTGGAATCCATTATATTGAATCTGTCACCTTCGAAATGTGCACGTGTCCAGTGATTGAACCCTGCATACATGAAACCACATGGTCGATGTTATACTATGGGTATTAACCTGTAGTATAGTATTAGTAAATTTCATACCTATGTCCACCAAATAACCAGCACATCCTGGGCTTATACGTTGTATGTCCAAAAATCGCTTATTGAACTCTGATACCGTGTATGCTCGTGCTGCAGCACCCATTAGTGAAGCAACTCGTTTGGATTTGAACCTTGACTTAATGTTCCTCCACAGATGTACAGTACAAGCTCCGTGATGTGCGGCGGGGTACACCTGGTGTCCATTATTTAAGGTTATACTATACTATTGATTATTTATAATAGACTTTATTTAAAGTAAGTTACTATACCTTCCCGATTGCATTGTAAATGATCCCATGTCTGTCCGAGATGAATACAAGATTACACGAATCAAGAACAAATATTTTCAGCTGGTTTAGAAACCACTCCCACGCGTCATCATTCTCGCTGTCCACCACACCAAATGCGAGCGGGAATATTTGAAAATTCCCATCTTGCGCACAAGCAGACAGTAAGCATCCCCCAAATCTTCCTTTCAGGCTTGTCCCATCGATCACAATTACTTTTCGCATGAACTTGTACCCATTTATCGCTGCTCGAAAGGCTATGAAGGAATACTTAAACACCATTCCCCCTTTGGCATTCTCTTCCTTATGCAGACAACAAATGGACCCCGGGTTTGTCGTTTGAAGTAGCCCCATATAGGCTGGCATCAGTGCGTAACTTCCGGCCATCGAACCTAACGCCAATTCCATAGCAACTTCACGGGCCCTCCAAGCTTTCCAATAGGATACATTTACATGAAACTCGTCTAGCATAATTTTCCGTATTGTTGCAGGCGAGGGTCCTCGTTTAATAGCAATGAAACGCGCTTGTATGAGCTCCCCAATAACCTGTGTAGTTGCCAGTTTGTGGTAGTTACGTCGAGCATCAACCGTGCAGCAATGGCGTAGTGTTGCTTGTCGAATCTGGAAAGTTCCAGTCGCATCAACCTTAGCTGCGTAAACTCTCCAAGGACAGTCTGTAGCCACACATATCAGCACCATAAACTTGGGTGTAGACCGTTTCGTCTTAAAATGAAACTTCCTATTTATTGCATGTAAAGCTATTTTTATCTTGCAATCAGTTTTTTACTTAAAGACCTGGCCGACAAACAAATTGTCGCCCTCATATGTAACTGCATCTAACGTTGTATCTATCCCTGCATAATTGTTCCCTCTTATGTTAGTAACAGTAAAACGGTATACTATACTATAAGTTTGCCAAAAATAGTATGGATTTTCTAACCTTTCGTTTCAATACTGTCTATTACGGGTGGTGCATCGCGTCCAAAGAGTACATTTTGTGAGGATTCGTCATTAAGAATATCCTGGAGAGAATCTTGGAACCTACTCCAATGAGTCAGTGCATTCGAGGTGTTGGGTTCAGCAGTGTGAGTTTGAGGTTCTGATTCTGCCATGTTGAGTTGTTCCTCTTCTGTTCCGTTCTCAAGCAATGCCCCTGGAATAGAAGTACTACTTCCCGGAAACAAGCGCCTCCTCACAGTTCGAGTGCTTGTCCCTTCATCACAAAATGTTTGTTTTGGTTGGTAGCTGGGGGGAACACCAGAAGCTGCATCATCATTGTCATGATCACACTCCATTGCAACCGCTTTTCCCTTCCCCTGCAAAGTCGTCTCATGTCTTGGACTTGCAAGCCTAATCATATGTTCTCTTTCCCGTATTTCTATGTCATTAGCACAGCGTGGAATAGTTTGTGTTCCTTCAACACGAAAACTGCCTCCGACACAATTTTTTATGGGTGGACATGTCAGGGGCGTCTCAGACATAGCAAAGTCCAGCCACGTCTCATCCGAAATTCCATCGTTTTCACCAGTATCATCATCTTCGTTATTGCAAAGGTTTTGATCAGTTACATTTGCAAAGGGTGGTCTGCGATGAAGTTTGTCATCCCCATCCGTTGAGTGCGTTATTGTCACAAACAGGTTCACCTCTTCAATTTTCCGTCTCATTTGGACAAAAACATCTACTTCATGATCGTCTGAGATAAATTGTGGGGTAGAGCCATCACCATCATCAATTTGCATCCAAGTTGGAAACTGATATGACAATTTGATTTGTGCATTAGAAGGCGCAATGGCTAGGCTTTCTTTCACCATTCCCACCAAAGTGTCATATTCCAGTCGAGATCTTAACCTTATGTAGGTTGTCACATCTTCACAGAGTGTATCAAATACCCATTTGCCGTCCACCTCCCTCACCCAATTTCTAGTAACCAGCATGGCAGTGTCCTGTTCAATCACCTGCAGATGACAAGAGCATCAATTTTTAGTGACTTAATGCTATCTAATGTGTCACTTAACACATGTCCTATTTAAGTATGTATCACACAATTTCGGCGTATGCCTGTTTATACCAACACCAAGCTGAAACTCTTACTATTTCTGGTTCTCGGATTTTAAAAGGTTTTTATGTTGCTTAAACTTAGCCGCCCACTTCAAGATGTCATACATATGTGGATCTATATTTTAGCAAACTATGGTTTACATTTCTGTCGGTTCTATCTACAGTAATAGTACAGAATATGTTACATACTAAAAGGACCTTCAACCTTACGGACAATGCTGCAGTATCCTATATAATACTCAATGCCCCACCCACACAGACCTAAAGTGACATTACTATAAAGAAAAATTTACCTGGTGGTTGGAAGGTGGAGACTTTACTACACTGATGTTCTCATCTTCAGACATTTTTTCTCTGTCTTATTTTTTCCACATTTAATAATAGAAGCGAAGCTATTATTAAAGGGAGATGGAATCGTGACCACAAAAGTAGTGTTGGACGGGAATTTGGTTATTTCAAATTAATAAGTGTATCTGTTATGCTACTGATGGGACAGTGTAAACTATGTTTACTTTTAGTTACTAAGCAATATCGCACATGGGTTACTCGTGTACACAAAAATTACCATATATTTCTTGGTGTTGTACTAAACTATTTTATAATTTTTCCCCCATTCTGTCACACACTTCTATCATATTAACAATTTCTAACTACTAAGTACGCCTCCCTTATGTGCGTCTTCATTATATTCACTTATGTGAATATACCACGCATAATATAGTATAGTAACTTGCATTTGTAGGAAACTTCGATGTCCATATGCCAATCCTTGTCAGAAATGCCCTTCAATTTACGTACTATGTTGGCCATCAACTATTGATATTTACTATGTCCTTTACATCATTTGGTGTGTTTTCAGCATATCACACTCTTGTCTCCTATGTTTACTGTTAGTTACTAAGAAATAGAATATACGGGTTAATCTTGTACACGTAAATTACAAAATATTAGTTGATGTTGTACTTTACTACTTGTTATTGGTCTTCCCCCATTTTATCGCACCCTTGTCTCTTATTAACAATTTCCTTTACCTACGTACGTCTGCCCTAAGTGCTTCTTATTCATATTCAATTATGTTACTATATCACACATCATATAGTATAGTATGTAACATTGAGTATGCACCTTATAAGCTATTAATAAAGGGCGATGGAATCGTGACCACAAAAGTAGTGGTGGGCGGGAATTTGATTATTTCAAATTAATAAGTGTATTTGTTATGCTACTGATGGGACCGTGTAAACTATGTTTACTGTTAGTTACTAAGCAATATCACACATGGGTTACTCGTGTACAGAAAGATGACCATATATTTCTCTTTGTGTTGTACTACACTATTTTATAATGTTTTTCCCCATTCTGTCACACACTTCTATCCTATTAACAATTTCTAACTACTAAGTACGCCTCCCTTATGTGCGTCTTCATTATAGTCATTTAGGCGACTATACCACGCATAATATAATATAGTTCCTTACGTGAGTATGGAACTTCGACATCCATATGCCACTCCTTCTTAGAAATGCCCTTCAATTTACGTACTCTTTTGGCCATCAACTATTGATATTTACTATGTGCTTTACATTTGGTGTGTTTTCAGCATATCACACTCTTGTTTCTTTTCTTGACTGTTAGTTACTAAGAAATAGAACATAAGGGTTAATCTTGTACACGTAAATTACAAAATATTTGTTGATGTTGTACTTTACTACTTGTTATTAGTCTTACCCATTTTATCGCACCCTTGTCTCCTATTAACAATTTCCTTCACCTACGTACGTCTGCCGTAAGTGCTTCTCATTCATATTCAATTAGGTTCCTATATCACACATCATATAGTATAGTACGTTACATTGAGTATGAACCTTATACATTGATAGGCAACGTCTCTTGATATTTGTTTGTTAACACCATATCAGCCCTCCACTCTCTTTACCATTTTATAGTGTAGTTCTTTGATGTGAATAGAATGACTTTTGTTTTGTATTTTCCTCCCCTTCCTACTTCCACCGGCTCACATGTATGTTGTATTCAAATTTTTACCACTTTCCTGTCCGCGCAGCAAACCTCGTTCTGCCAAACAGTTTCTCAGTTCTATACTATTCCATATATAACATAGTTTTCGTTTCCCTATGGATGCATCTCGTTCATAATCTGTGGCCTTTCTTGACGTTATTGTTTGTCTTTGTGTTATGATTCCGCTCTCTCACTCGCCTCATCTTCATGCGCCAGCAACTGAAAGGACTAATTCGTCCACATTTGACCATAATTGTCACATCACTAGTGCTATGGCTATATCCTTTATTTTCCCTTCACTATGAATATTGAGCAAATTCAACCATCTTATTAACTGAAATCATAAAATAAAATCTAATAAATTAAAAATTATCTAGATAACACCATATATACATAAAACCAAAAATGAAAACTATATATATACCTTAAACTTAAGCTAGGAAACACCATATTCTCACATTCACACTTCTCAACATGTTTATCCTAATATTCAGAATGTTAAATTATTTTTTTTTTTGTTAAATGACATGGAATAACATCTATAATATTTTCTATCAAAAACATTTTGTAGAAATAATGCTAAATTAATCACATAAAATTAAATAATATAGAGTTAAAAAATAACACCAACATATTTACAACATAATCATAAATTTTTGAAATATAACCATAAATATTTTTATATATAAAAAGATAACATGTGCAGATGCACAAATCAAGATCTAGTAATGTATTAAAGCACATGAAAGTTACTTTAATCACCTAAATGTCAGTAAAACTGATATATGTTATATAATTAATGGGTTAAACTAATTATCAGGTAAAACACAAAAATACAACTATTTGCAACTAAGTAAAATTAGAATACTAGGAAAAATACTTTGCAAGCTAAATAACACATGTTAACTTTGTAGTGAAGAGTTTAGTGTGAAAGCATGGTGTGAACGAGTGGTGTGTTTTGTGCATTTTTAGTTTTGTTAACAGTTTTACTTGTAGTCCTTTGTATTGGAATTAGTTTTACTAAAAGGAAAGTATATGTTGAAATTAAATTAGTTTTACCAATACACTTATGTAGTGAAAATATATTAGGCTATATATCTATATTATTAAAACAGAAGTACAAATATGAGAATGCTAAAATTTAGTCATTTATCACAACAGTAGTTAATGAAGCTATTGATGTTTTAATGAAGCTACAATTAAGGAATGTTGTCTTATCCAAATTAACTTCATCGATTTATTACACTATAATAAATGAAGCAATTAATATTTTAATGAAGCTACTAATTAAGAATGTTGTCTTATCCAAATTTTAAAATGTTTTATTACATCTTTCTTTTTTTACTTTTTCTAATTATTTCATTAATTGTATTTATTATAATAATTAACATCACTTATTTTACATGTTAATCATAATAATTTCATATGTTTAAGTAAAATTATTTCATTCGTGACAAAGATTCCAACCGGTTAATAAATAGTTTTTATTTATTCACATTCATCCAACTATCCATCCGAATGGAAATCGTTTTTTTGATATTGTTTTTTGTTGTTCTAAAACTAAACTACATGTAGATATTATAAATTTCTAGACCGGGTTTGAGTTGATCCTTCTAGGTCCGGGTAAGTTCATATTATAAATTTTTAGACAGAATTTGAATTGATTTAAATTAACACCCGCTCGGTGAGCGGGTCCAGCTCTAGTATATATATATTTTGGATAACTATCCTCCTATATATTAATTGAAAAGTCACTTTAGTGGCTTTGATCACGAGTCAATCACTGGTGAAGTCTAGAAAAATTGTTATAATTTGATTGGTCAATAATTTTTAATTATCTTAATTAAATCTAAAATAAAAGGTAAGTCTATAATCAATTAATATCACTTACCATATAATCTAAAAGATATTACAAATAATAATTTATGGTAACTAATTTTCAAAATTATAGAAAGAGTAATAATGTTTAATTAATTATTTTTTATATTTTTAAACTATATAAAAATAATAAATATTTTGAAATAGAAATGAATATAAATAATTTCATATTGTATTAAAAATCCATATTCTTATATATAGAATTATATTCATATATATAAGGTACTATAATAATTATTAAGGTCTTATATATGATATATAAATCATTTATAAAGTTTTTAGAACAAATTCACAAAACTATTTACTATGGCTTCCAAAAGCATTTTATCAGAAATTTAAAATTGCTTATAAGAGCACATAGAATTATATTTAAAATTAATAATAAATAATTTTTAATAGAAATGAATATAAATAATTTCATATTGTATTAAAATTCATATTCTTATATACAGAATTATATTCATATATATAAAGTACTATAATAATTATTAATGTCTTATATATGATTTATAAATCATTTATAAAGTTTTTAGAACAAATTCACAAAACTATTTACTATGGCTTCCAAAATCATTTTATCAGAATTTTAAAATTGCTTATAAGAGCACATAAAAAAAATCAAAATTATATATTAAGCGAGAATTTATTTAAGTGACTTTTGCGTACGTGTTGCTTATTGGTGAAGTCTTAGGAAAATTGTTAAAATTTTCTTGGTCGATGATTTTTAATTTTATTTTAACAAGATCCATAAATAAAAAGTAAAATTTGAAATAATTAATATCAGTTGCCAAATAATTTAAATGATATTACAAATAATGATTTATGGTAACTATTTTTAGAATTAGAAAGAGTAATAGTTGCTCCAGAAAAAAGGGTAATAATATGTAGTTAATTTTTATAGTTATAAACTACATAATATAGTGAACAAAATTATTTATATAGAAATTTGTGTAATAGTTTTATATTTTATATAATAATTATATTTGTATATAGGTCTATGTTAACTATTAATGTCTTATAAATTTCATATATTATTTATAAATGATTTATAATTTTTTTTAAAAAACAATTATTTATTATAGCTTCTAAAATTATTTAAAACTATTTATAAGAGCATATGAATCATTTATAGGGAAAATAAAAAATTTGAAGGAAAAAAAGAAATTTGCAATAGAAAAAAGAACTAAAAGTAATGTGATAATTACATATTTATATAAATGTGTGATTATTGCAATGTACACTTAAAATATATATACATTAGTCGTTATTTAAGATTTTAAGCTTTGAAGAATGAATATTCAATGTGAGAATTTTGCAATTATAAAATGCTTTGAATTTAAGTCAGTTACATAATAGTATATTAAATAAGGTAATGTAATGATTAAAAATAATTTTAAGATGGGTATTTAATTAATTGATTGTATGGTTTGTGTTAATATTTAGAGAAGTAGATAGAAATATTAAGCAAAAAATATGTAAAACAAATTAGAAAAGCATTAACAATACATGTTAAAATGTGATTTAAAGAAAAAGATTATTTTAATTAGATCTAAAATAAAAGGTAAGTCTATAATCAATTAATATCACTTACCATATAATCTAAAAGATATTACAAATAATAATTTATGGTAACTAATTTTCAAAATTATAGAAAGAGTAATAATGTTTGATTAATTTTTTCTTATATTTTTAAACTATATAAAATTATAAATAATTTTTAATAGAAATGAATATAAATAATTTCATATTTTATTAAAAATTCATATTCTTATATACAGAATTATATTCATATATATAAAGTACTATAATAATTATTAATGTCTTATATATGATTTATAAATCATTTATAAAGTTTTTAGAACAAATTCACAAAACTATTTACTATGGCTTCCAAAATCATTTTATCAGAATTTTAAAATTGCTTATAAGAGCACATAAAATAAAAATCAAAATTATATATTAAGCGAGAATTTACTTACGTGACTTTTGCTTACGTGTCGCTTATTGGTGAAGTCTTAGGAAAATTGTTAAAAGTTTCTTGGTCAATGATTTTTAATTTTATTTTAACTAGATCCAAAAATAAAAAGTAAAATTTGAAATAATTAATATCAGTTGCCAAATAATCTAAATGATATTACAAATAATGATTTATGGCAACTATTTTTAGAATTAGAAAGAGTAATAGTTGCTCTAGAAAAAAGAGTAATAATATGTAGTTATTTTTTTATAGTTATAAACTACATAAAAAATCATTTTATTAGAATTTTAAAACTATTTATAAGAGCATATGAATCATTTATAGGAGAAAATAAAAAATTTGGTGAAAAAAAAGAAATTTGCAATAGAAAATATTTTTTTTATTCAAAAAAATTAAAAGTAATGTGATAATTACATATTTATATAAATGTGTGATTATTGCAATGTACGCTTAAAATATATATACATTAGTCGTTGTTTAAGCTTTGAAGAATGAATATTCAATGTGAGAGCTTTGCAATTATAAAATGTTTTTGAAATTAAGTCAGTTACATCATAGTATAATAAATAAGGTAATGTAATGATTAAAAAAAGATTCTAAGATGATATTTAATTAATTGATTGTATGGTTTGTGTTAATATTTAGAGAGGTAGATAGAAATATTAGCAAAAAAATATGTAAAAAAATTAGAAAAACATTAACAATGAATGTTAAAATGTGATTTGAAGAAAAAGATGATAACGAGAGAAATAAGAAGAAGTTAAATATGATGCAAAATATATTTTGGAGAATTTAATGTGATAATTGCAGATATAAATATTCATCAATTATTTGCATCAAATTTATGATGATTTCACAACTATAAATTAATTTGCATTAAAATTACATAAGGTGGATAGATAAGATAATTTGATGATTATAAAGTGTTTTAAAATATATTTTTAGATTTTAAAATATTTGAAGTTAAAAATATCTTTGTAATTTTTAATTGTTATTCGAAATTATAATATTATATATAATTTATATTTTTACATAATATTTATATTCGCAAAATTTGCGGACAGCCACCTAGTAACTTATTAAAATACATTTTCCACTACTTCTCAGCTCAACTTACTAATCATAGGCTTAGCTGATGAAATATAATGATTACGCAAAACTATGTTAGTGTAGACATTAAGTAAAGAAGGTTATCGAAAATATACCTCCTTTAATTGATAACCGTTCCACTTCTTATTAATACTAACATTGTTGTGAGTGTCTCATCATCATTACTATTATCTTTTTTTTTGTCGGAATTGGAACCCTTTCTATTAGAACCTCTCTATCAGAACCTCTCTATCTTACCAACTCTTTAAAATTTCAATATAAAACTAGGGTTATGGAAGCATTCCTGATTCTTTTTCCACCTGAAAATCTTGATTTTTTTTCTCTGTCTGAATAACTTCAAGCATTAGTGGTGAAACGTATGGCCGCTAACTCCTTCAAAGATCTGTTTAAACTGAGATCGATATGAAAGTCTATGAATGCATTAATAGGGCTTCCCAAAGTTCACATATATTTTGATGTATTTAAGTTCTCTTGGTATGTACATACGCCTCACTTGTTATTGAAAGCTTGTTACTCTAAAGGAAACCCGAGTACACTTTACATCAAGGTTGTACAATTTTTCTACACATTCGAACTCCAAGAAGAAGGACTTGATTTCATGAAGAGAGCTACAAATGCAGGATTCCATAGTGCATTGTACACTTACGCTATGACACACAAGATTTTTGGGATGATAAGGAGTATTTCTCTTGTTTCACAAGGGAATCTGTTGATATAATATGAAGGGTAGTTAGATCTCTATGCTGGGGTTTGGGTATGGTTTACAATGATGCTTTTGTAACGAAGAGGGATGAGTTATGTCATCATTCACCCCCTTGTTCTATAGTTGCCAATTTGTCTTTGTTTGGACCGATATTGGTATCTTCGGTACATTAAGAATAGTAAGGGTAATGACATGTGTAAATGCTGCTTTTGGATATGCTAGTTTGAACTGATGATAGCTTAATACTCTTTACCCTTACTATTATGTATCAACTAGTTATTTATGTTACTTATGGATACATTAGTCTGAGCCAATGATATCATACTATTCTTTTCCTTTATTGTATCCAAATAGTAATATATGGTATCACATGTCTTTTTGAAATAGTGTATCGAGAAGCAGTGTTGCTCTTGGATACACTGGTTCTTTTTACTTTGTTTTTAGGCTGATGATAGCTTTCTTAAACAGTAGGCTATGGTGATTCCGACCTCATTATTTAAGTTTCAAGTTTTCTCTTTTTTTTTTTGGTAAAATAAACTAATTTAATCCTTGCGTTTGTAACATACACTAATATCTAGTTAAATTATATTTATTTCGCTTCAATGTAATTTACCAAGTAATGCTCAGTTACAATCTTTACTCTTTGACATACATAACCAGTTCTACAAAGAATTACATTTTTATAACAAATAACACCATGTTATATGTAGTACTATAAGGCTAAACTCATTGTGTATATAAACCCCAGTAATACTAATACAATAGGTATTACCGAGAAATATCTAATGTAACTGGTTAAGATAGTATCGTAATAAATTAGGGTTTATATTCTAATTTTTTCCAATTCATCCTAAATATAACCAACAAAGCTCGGTGAACAATGCCAAAGTGAACCGACGAGACAGGAATCAGTGAGACTGAAACTAGCAAAAAATATTCTAAGACCGAATAATAAATTGTGTTTGAATAGAGAAGGGAGATGAAGCCAAAAAAGAGAAATCTGTATTTTTAATTTGTGTTTTTCGTTTGAGAAAATTTTATTAATATTTTTAGTTTGATTTGATTCTCAGACCATTTCCGTTTAGATTTCAACCCGCTTAAATCACATATATCTGAATGGATCAGTTTGATCGGGTCTAAATTCAGTTAATCTGTCTGGTTTCCATGAAATAACCAAATGAGTTGGTTTTCGAAAATGGTTCAATAACTTGATTCAATTCCTGCTTTACTTAGGAGGGATTATTGGTTTATATATTTTAATGTATATAGAAATCTTTATCGTATTTATAAATCAATGTAAAATATATTGATTTTCAAATCTAACATATAAATTTTAATTATTATTTACAAATCCGGAAGTTGTCCCTCGGATTTGTGTCTTTGTATTTTTAACAAAGAAATTCATTCAAATCTATTATGAAATCAAATTCGTTAGTAAATCTGAATGATTGAATAACACATGATTTAAATTAAAATTTATAAATCATAAAACTAATAACACATGATTTCAATATGAATTTTAAAATTATAGAACGAATAACACTTGATTTAGTTTGGATTTTTAAATCCATTGAAATATAAGAGTCAATAATTCCCACTTAGTAATTCTTTCAAATATTGTTTGATTACTATTAATTTTGAATTAAAATAAATAAAAAGGAAATCCATTCCAGCCGGACCTAGAACGGGTGGAACTAGACCGTCATGCTCACATGGATCGGAAGAGTTCGAAGAAGGTTCGTTCTGGTGCCATAAAACGCTGCGTTTAAGTAGAAAGAATAGGTTGATTTCCTTGTTAAATGGATCCGGTTTCCTTTGGGATTAGATCGAACACATAACTCCAGAGAGGTGGTGAGATAGAGAGATCTGAACATCGCTTGAATCAGAGAAGAGAAGAGAGACTTCGTTGATGGCTACCACCGTCGTCCGGGACGGTTGCGATGTTGAGGGAGGCCTCGATATGTTACCAGGGGCTCTCCTGGAGACGATCATGACGAAACTCGACGTGGCCTCTCTCTGCTCGTTGGCGTCCACTTGCAAAACACTCAGAAACTGCGCCACTCGTGTCCTCACTTTCACTCCCAACTTCCACATATTCGTCAGTCTCCTTTTTTCCAATCCAATATGTTTCAGATGAGTGACTAATAGAGTTCGTTTCTTGACCTCTGCTATTGTTGTTTTTGTTTTGGGGGGTTTCAGAACGTTTCACTGTCAATGGAAACCGTTAGGCCATTGTTGTTTCCTAATCAGCAACTCTCAAGCCTTAAGCTTGACTGTGGACGCCTTGGGAACTCTGCCATTGACATACTCCTACGTCCTTCTCTTAGGGAGATCTCTCTTCACAACTGTCGTGATTTCAGCGGGGATCTCATCTCTGAAATTGGAAGGAAATGCAAGGATCTAAGGTCTGTGTGTGTGTGTGTGTTTATTTCTTTATCATGAATCTTTCCACTCTTGTTCTGACGGATATGGCCATCCTTGTTAGGCTCCTCTGTCTGGGTTCTGTGGCAGAGAAAGTTGGTCGAACCATTAGTCGTGCTGCTTTGGAAGATTTACTCATTGGTTGCTCCCATTTAGAGGTTTGCATCCTTTAAAAACAACGATCGTAGACGAGAATGTGATGTGACTTTATATCCTCTAGTGTTGATTGTCCGTATTTCGCAGGTCTTAGCACTCATGTTTGACCTCTCATTGTATCTACGTCCTGGCGATGGTCGTATTTTCGGATTGGTATCTGATAAGCTCACCCATCTTGAGCTTGGACACATCTCGTCAAGGATGATGACTCAGCTGCTCACATCAACTGAAACGTCGGGGCAAGACAGCAGCCGGGTTACATCTACCGCCCTCCAAAACGTCCAGCATTTGCGCCTCTCAGTTGATTGTATTACTGATGCTGTTGTTAAGGCAATATCTAAATCTCTTACCTCCTTGATAGATTTGGACCTGAGAGATGCGCCTCTTGAGGATCCAAGGCAACAATCAGACCTCACTGATTTCGGGCTTCAGGAGATCAATCAAAACGGTAAGCTGAAGCACCTCTCTCTCATCCGTAGCCAGGAGTTTCACTCTACTTACTTCCGTCGAGTCAGTGATCAAGGAATGCTGTTTCTTGCTGACAAATGCTTGGGGATGGAAAGCATTTGTCTTGGTGGCTTTTGTCGGGTAACAGATGCTGGTTTCAAGACCATTCTCCACTCTTGTCCTAGCCTCTCCAAGTTTAGCATCTACCATGGACCTAAACTCACCGATCTTGTTTTCCATGACGTCTTAGCAACTACTCTGTCGCTTAGTCACGTTAGCCTAAGAAGATGCCATCTTCTTACGGATCACGCTATTCAAAAGCTAGCGTCGAATCTAAAGCTGGAGAATCTTGATTTAAGAGGCTGCAGAAACATAAGGGATGAAGCCTTACAAGCCATCTCACATTTACCAAAACTGAAGGTTTTACTTCTTGATGGCACTGATGTAAGTGACTCAGGGCTTTCTTACCTTAAAGACGGAGTTTGGGATTCTCTAGTTTCTCTATCTGTTAGAGGCTGCAGAAACTTAACAGACAAATTCATGACTACTTTATTTGATGGATCCTCAAAACTAGCTCTTTGTGAGCTCGACTTGTCCAATCTTCCTAACCTCACAGATGCTGCCATTTTTGCTCTAGCAAAGTCCGGAGCTCCCATCACAAAACTCCAGCTAAGAGAATGCAGACTGATAGGTGATCCCTCGGTCATGGCTCTTGCGTCTACACGGGTTTACCAAGACGAATGTCCTGGAAGCAGCTTGTGTTTGTTGGATCTTTACGACTGTGGTGGCATTACTCAACTCTCATTCAAATGGCTAAAGAAACCGTTCTTCCCAAGGCTCAAATGGTTAGGGATCACTGGAAGTGTTAACAGAGACATTGTAGATGCTTTAGCAAGGAGACGTCCGCATTTGAGGGTCTCCTGCCGCGGAGAAGAGCTTGGAAATGATGGGGAAGATGACTGGGACTCTGCGGACATACACCAACACATGGAAGCAGAGGAAGATGAGCTTGAACAGTGGATTCTTGGAGATGAAGGTGATGTTGATATGGAGGCTGCAGAAGGCGAGAGTGATGATGAAGGAAGTGAAGAAGAAGAAGAAGACTGATAATACTGAAACTATACGTTTATAACAGGTATGCAATCTAGTATTCGTATAAGCTATACGTTTAACATCAATTTTCTTCATATTTAAGCCCTTGCTTGTAGTATTTTTGAACATTTTTTGTTGTTGTTGTGCTAATCATCGCATCTTTCTTAAACTTTTGTATTGTTTATTTCAATTAGCTGTCGCACATGCGGAGCATAATCATATTAGAAAAATACTTAGCGTTATATACATTATTAATTGAATATCAACATTAGTATTTTCAGTTGAAAAATATTATTTTTGGGTATCAACAAAATATAGACAAGAATTATCTTTTAAATGTATATATATATAAATTATATAATTAATTGTATAGTAAATAGATATAATTATTTTATTAAGTGTATCAACGACCAAACCATCTATATTATTAAAATCACTGTTTCCATACAATACAACCGAATCGTCACAAATGCCACGCTTACTCACCATTTCACGGATACTCGCCGGAGAATCGTCCACCCGGACGCATTTTTGAACAAGCGTTACACCTCGACACACCTAAAATATATAAAATTAATCATGAAAAATGAATATTATTATGTAAAAACGTAAAAATCAATATCCACATGAGGTCTAGTTCTAACTTTTAAGATGAAAGTACAGAGCAAAAAACCACTCACAAATAACAATATAGATAAAAATATGAGAAATTGTCAAAAATACCACTTTCTTTGTACCACTTTTCAAAAATACCCTAATCATTTTTATCTTTTTTTTAAGAGGGAAAAACACACTTATAATCCTTAGGTTAATTAATCTAAAACTTAGGATTTAGAGTTAAAGAGTGGTGTAGGGTGGGGGTAGGGTTTAGGAATTTAAAATTTAGGATTCTAATTAATTTTAAAAAAATTTACACCTTAAAAAAGTGGTATTTTTGAAAATGTCTCTTTAATGAAGGTAAAAATGAAAAGTGGTACAAGAAAAATGGTATTTTTGAAAATTCCCCTAAAAATATCTAGTGAAAATTTTAGTATTTGTCTTTTAAATTAGCTTTTTTAATATAAATAATTAAATAGAAATATTTTTTCATAAGTTATATTTTTGGCTTATAAATTTTTTATTTTAATTTCGTTAAATTTAAGCTACAAAAATAAATTGTTTACCTTATTATATTTATGATTATATTTATCTCAATAAGTATATATATATATATATATATATGTATATATAAATGTATAAATTTAATTGTTCTTTTATTTTTGTTAACACATATTAATATAATACATTAATTTATTAATTAAATATAAATATAAATTATATTTAGATATAAAATAATTGTTAGTTAGTTTTACAAATTGACTAAAGTTGTTCAACAAACGTAATTTATGCTGATCATTTATGAAATAACTTAGTAATTTGATTAGCTTTATCATACTAATTAATGAATCTTACTATATTAAAAGGGGGATATAATCCCCATTCAGCCTGTCCACGTCATCTATTATATTCGCCCAATGAAAACATTTCCTTTCTCCACGTCAGCGAGATCCTTTCGTTATTGGGTTAATGTTTCACCGGCTCGCTAAGGAGAAAATGTACTGCGATCCGAGAACAGAGTGAAGCCCATCTCACGAAGAATTCCCTTTCCCCCTCCGCGAGGTACAAGCCTTAATCTCTCAAAACGATCTGAAAGCACTTTCTCTTCCTCTTCTTCTTCTTCGTTTTCTCCGTTTCAGTCTTTCATCCACGAGCAATCAATTCACTCCCCACTCCTATGCACTCTTTAATCACATTAATGGATCCTTTTCGCCTTCTCCCTCCCAAATTCTATACAACATAAGCAGGCGGGTCTTTGGTGTCAGGCATGGAAGATGTCAAGAACACAATAGCAGCAGTCTTACAAGGGAAGATGTCGGCAGCGAGAGCAGCCAGTACACCTCCCTCGCTGTGTGCAACAAGAATGGTGTTTTTTCTGAGGGCAATGATTCCATAATGTCTAACAGTGGCTTGGAATAATCTTTCAAAGTCTGAATCTCTTCCACTCTGGTCATGTTCATACCAGATGCAGCCAGATCTACGGCAGTGACACAGTGCCCTGCAGCCTCCAGCTGCGTTCTCACCTTGTGCCAGCTCCATGCGCCGTAGCAGATCCCATGAACGAGAACAAAACGCTTCTGGTTCTCCATTTCCTTTTTTTCACTTTTGTGCATCTTGGTTTAATACTTATATAGTTGGTTGGTTAGTTTCCCAGATCTACTCTTTGTGTACTGACTGTTAGTTTTTGGTTGATGTCTGACATCCATAGAATGTCAAACCAACACTACATTGACTATTAGTTTTCTTTTTGATATTTAATTTTCATCCATATAAAGCAATGACGTCTGGATCTTTAGAAAGATCCATTTTAGAGCACATGACTAGCTATAGAAAGTCTGATAGTGTTACTACAGTTTGTATTTTGTAAAACGTTGTTCCTAAAACTATTCATTACAACGCAGAGAGTGCAGTTCCTTATGATTATTGTCTTGTTTTTTTTGCTAAAAACTTTATGATTATTGTCATTTGCTTAGTTTTTTTTTCCGCAAAAGGTATTTGCTTAGTTCTCATACATATGAGATGATTTCTCTTATGGCTTATTGTTGTGGTTGTAACTAATATGCAGTGAAGATATCATGTTTATTTAAGCATATGTATGATCAATCTCCAAGAGAAGAGCAAAGAGTTCTTGAGGCTTTGAATCTGCATTTTGATTCTCCATTACTTCCTTTAAAAGAAAGTTACTTATTATAAGCCTCTCTACATATTATAGAAATACGTGTAGCAGATCCGTATCCTTCTACAGTAAAGCTTCTTATAATCTTATCCCTCCAAAATAGTCCATACCTAACGGATTTACCCTCACCAGCATTTCCCCAGCTGAAGATTGACCAAGGAGGTTAGTAACAAGAACACTTGACCACAATCAAAAGAAAAACAAGAGATAAGAAAAATTTATTGTAAGGATGAGAAGAGATATGTAACATCATGGTTTGTGATAGATGGTAATGTATGATGAAATGTTTATAAGAATTGATTTAGTCACTTTCGAAGGGCATCTAAGTTTATGCTATACAGTAGTGTGTTTTGAGAGGATTATACAAATTGATTTGGCTAACTATAACACAAAAGTGTTTTTGTTTTTTAAGGTATACTAAAACGGGCTACGTCTGGGTTCTTTTTCATAAATTTAAGTAAATATAATTTTATATATTATTTTATTTGACTATGTGTATGAGTATATTTTTACTGCACTGAAAAGTAAATTAATTTATGATTCTGAAACTGTTTAAAACTAAACTTGATTGTTTTAAAATCTGAAATATATATTATATATCAAATAGATATAACAAAAACTTGAACACAAATATCCCAAAACACTCCAAAATGAGTTTTTGACCAAAAACACAAAAGAGATAGACTAAAAGATGTTTTATTAAAAATGTAAGATACACTTATATCTTTACTTTATAAATATAAATAAATATTCAAATAATAAAATATTTTTATTCTAAAAAAATCAATTCAAGATTGTTTTTGATTTTTTCATTTTTATCCGATTTCTTGAAACTATTTTTTAATTATTATTATAAAGTTAAAATCTTAATTATATAATCTGCATCCTTAATTTAAACCCTAAGTCTAGATTAGTTAATCCTAAAAGTATAAGTGTCTTTTAACTTTTTCAATGAAACATATTTGATTTTGACTACTGTATGCTTTATTTGTGATTAAAATTATTTTAGGATTTTTAGGATATTTTTCAAGAACTAATTAAGTCGTAATTATAGTCAAATTCCTCACTTTTACCTATATGAGTTCTTAGTTCTCACTATAAAAAAGTTGTTTCATAAATGATTTAAAATTTGTTTTGATTTTAGGATCAGTATTGAGTTTCCATTTTTATTTTTGATTTTAGAAACCATATTCTGTTTTTTCGTCTGCTTGACTTTTCATTATATGGTTATTAGAAAATTAATATAATTTTTTTTATATATTATAAAAAAATGGTGCTAAAAAAATTGTATTCATACAACGCTGGACGATATAATAATGATGAAGAATACGCATGAGAATAATGTTATTACTTTTGTTTCATGTGGCAAAGCGAATTCCAAATTTAAAAAAAATTATAATCATAAATAATATTCTACAATGTGTAAGAAAAGATGGATGCACTCAAATGAAACTTAATCAACTAACATCAATGTGTAAGACTCTATACACCAGCAAGTGGTCACATTAATTTGAGAAGGAACTAGGCTAAGTGATATACGTTGAGTATTTACTCATGCAAATGTTTTTTTCTCCTCAATCCCTTTCAGATTCTCCATAGCTAAATTGAAAGACTGATTGGCTCTGTTCGGGTCCAAACTCTTGCTCGAAGAAACAAACATGTTACTGGTCAAGGAAGAGTTAATCCGCTTGACCTTAACTGCCATGTAATAGTACGCAAGCTGACCCAAAGTGGGGGTTACCGCCGTTGAAATGGTAATGACGACAACGGAATTCTAGGTTCTGAAATGCAAAATAACTTCAGTAGAAGTGTACGTCCCTTTAGCCATACCGAAATTTGTGTATTCTAAGAATGGTAGATTCTTATCACATATGATATTCAATATGCTACTACATAAGATTAAAATTCACAGGAAAAAAAAGAGTGGAACTTAAAACTAAGCAAGTCGCACATGTGACAAACTAACATTAGTTTAACATTTTAGTAAGAAATAAACTTAAAAACTAAATTTAAAAGTGACTTAAACTGCTAACTGTAGAAAAGACTTACATACCAGAAACGAGCATAAACATAATTATTAGTTTCTATAAGATGACCAAGCCATCCAAAAATATTTTAGTTTCATCGTAAAACAAAATTGGTGTAAATTTCATCATAATTAAGTATGAAAAACATACTAACATAAATATTCCATACCAAGTCACCAACTAACATAAATATTCCACACAAACTATCATCAATTTAAAATTTAATTAAATATGAACAACATAATTAAGTAGGAACAACGTGAATATTCCACACCAAAAGCTATATTTTACCCAAAGGCAAAAATATGTCATTAAATTATCGTCCAAACTTCTTTTCCCCTAATTTTTTTTCTAAGCAAAGAACACTAAAACATTGACAGCAAGAAATAAAAAGTATATACACGAATGTAAAAGAACATTACCATTAGATTGTTTTCGTTTGGCATTAGAATTTCAGTGGCTCATATAAATCTAGCACTACATATGCATGTGATGTTTTTTAAGATTTGGGACATTAGCAAATTAGTAAGTTTTAGCAATTAATGATTTGTATCTATTATAGTATATAGCATAATTAGTCTAAATATAAAATAATTTAATTTAATTAAAATATATGGAGAAAAACCCGGGCGTAGCCCGGGGAAATCTCTAGTTAAAGTAAAATCAAACACTTAATTAACAAATATATTCACAATTAATTTTGAAGATATATAAATATTTACATATTTTTATTTTATAATTGTAAGTTTATGTAAAAATTATATATATATATATATATAATTTTAAAATTTCATTAATGGTGATAAATACAAGTTATTGTTATACTTAAATCATCTTACATAAAATGTAAAACTTCATAAATGCAGTTTAACATATTTTTTTTTTCCATCAGACGGTCATTCTATTACTCAAGCTTGAGATGGTCTGGGGAGCCAGAACAGAATAGAACATCCAACGAAACAAATATTTCTATGAAAAAGACGTGCATTCCTAGCCAGTGTGTCCGCAGTTCCGTTATGATTTCTTCATATATGGCAGATCTCAAATTCTGGAAAGCAAATCAGTCGGTATCGCCTCCAGTTTTGTTGCAAAGCTCAGCCATTCTTGCGGCGATACCATCTCGATAATGTCCTTGCAGTCAAAGCCAAAACGTTGGCTTGACGAATATTGGAGCATACACTCCATTGCCCATCTAAGAGCCTCTAATTCCGAATGAAGTGTCGTCTCTCGCTTCCTTAGATTTTGCGTCCCCATGCGTTCGATTTTCCCATTGTAGCTCTTCCACACCCAGCCGCAACCACTATACTGATCTGCGACGGTCCAAAAATTATCCACCATACAAATATTTTCAAGACATAAGGTCTAATGTCTCGCTCCTGTGCACTTGTGGATTCTGATTGATCGTCTCATTAGCATTAAACCACGTAAGACATTCACTTTCTGTATATCGTACTAGCTCCATTGGATTTCTATCAATTCCCTTGAAGAGTTTATCATTTCGGACCTTCTAGATATACCAGATTATCCATGAAAAATGATATGTGTGTGAATCATGTGCAGCGAGCTCATTCTTTTGCCAGAAGAAGTAATCCATATGTGTAGTTTAACATATTATAGTAAGAATTAAGTTATGCTTTCATTTCCAACAAGTCATGTCATCTTTTTCTAATCAAAATGAATTGACAATAACACAAGTAAATTGAACAAATAACTTTATTGAAGCTCTTATTAATGAGGGTTTTTGTAAAAATGACTCAAAATAAAAAGTCAAATGCAAAACTAACTTATGATGTTTTGAGACATTTCATTTGGCATATTCCCCATAGAAGTTCAGATTATTCACGAAATATCTCCATCTTCCTTTTTTATTTACGACATTGTCATTATCATCCATATACCAACCAACATGAACAACCAATTTCAAACTTTAAATGCACCTAAAATCAACATCTACATCTTTGTATTCTTATTTCTTATACACTCAAACCATTTTCCTTTCACGTCCTCTTTTATTTCATCCCAAAATTCCAATTTTTGTATTTCAAAATTTATAAGCTTATCAGAATTACTTAAATTCATGATTTTTGGTCAAGAATGAGTGTGTAACTTTCATTAAGAAGTGATGTGTGATTTGAGAAGATAAACATGAATCTCATTGGATCTAAGAATGATTTTTGAATCTTTCAGATTTGTTCACGAAGAAGACTTCCATAGAAGTCTTTTCGTCGGAGAAGACTTCTATGATGCATATGTTAGTTTTGCAACTGACTTTCTGTATGTTTTTAGAGACATCGTCTTTGAAAGTCTTCCAACATTTTTTTGTTAACAAAAAAATGAGAGACTTCTCTAAAAGTCTTCTCGGACAAACAAGTTAGTTTTACAATTGACTGAATTGTGTCAAAATTTTAACTTTATATAGAAGATTTCCCTGGTAAGACTTCCAGAAAGTTTTCTCAACAGTCTGTGGAAGTTTTTCCAATGTCGATAAAAGTCGTCTTAGGTTACTTTTTCAATTGACAATTAAAATTTAAATATTTAAATTTAATTACAAGACTTCCATGAAAGTCATCCAGCTTTTTATTCCGAGATTTTGGTCAAACATTTGGTTAGAAGACTTCTTCTAATTAAAATTAAATATTTAAATTTTAATCGTCAATTGCAAAAGTAACCTAAGACGACTTTCACCGACAATAAAAGTACTTCTACCAACAATTGAGAAAACTTCCTAGAAAATATTCTATAAAAAATCAAATTTCTAACATAATATGTGTTTCCCTAAGATCTCTTGCTTTTAAAAACATAAGTTCAAATGTATTAACATTTTGCCGTTTGCTTTCTTACATTCAAGCAGCAAAGCAATCTACATTTAGTCTTGTCTTAATTATTCTCTCAAAATATATTTTTTTACTAGAAATGTAAATTTTATTAAGTAATGAAATTTTGATTACAAATGACCTAAAATTTCAATTGTGAAATAGCAAATCCAATCTTGTGAACCTCAAAAAAGAAAAAATAGAATCACACATAAATCAAAGATTTCCTAAACTAAAATAAGCTAAGAAATACAATTTCAGGTTGTTTTTAGTTGTTTTCTTGTCAGGTTTGTACAGTCTCTGGTTGAAAAGCTTTGAATTTCAATTCTCAGATCTAAATCTGGATTTGATGGTTCTGGTAGTTTGGCACTCTTCTTCGTTGTGGTGGTTCTGGCTCTTGTTTTGCTCTTCTGGCTTTTGTCGGTGGTTCCCTTTTGTCGATTTATTGTTCGCTGTCACCTTTACCTCCGGTCTGTTCGATGGTGAATTGGTGGTAAATGGGATTCACACTGCTAGTGCTGATGGCGGGTACTGAAGGTGTGCTTATCCTTGGTTGGTGATGCAACGGTGTGGTTATTGCGGTGGTCGCCTTTATCTGCTTGCATGCTAGATATTTTGGCTCAGTTCGAAGGATTTGGGCTTTGGCTTTTTGGCATCAGGTAGTCGGAGACATCAGGTCAAATGTTCTCTTCTTTGCGTCCTCTTTTCTTGGGTCAAGTGGTATTGCTAGTGGCTTCAGTAGTGGATTAAAGTGTGTGGTTTGGAGCATAATAATGAGCAATGGCTTGGACTTAGTTCGTTCTTTGGTGTATCTTTCCTTCTCCTTCTCTTCCCATTCAATCATCACTTTGGCTAGTGTGTTATGTTATTTGATCTGTTCTCTTTATTGTAATTCTTAGCTTTTAGTTTGTTATTTTAGTTCGAGGGATCTGGCTTATGTCCGCCAGGTTATGCTTCCAGGGACTATTCTTTCTTTGGCTGGCTTTGTTTCCGGAAGTCATGTGGCTTGCTGGCTCTGACCAAGTTTATGTGTAAAAAGAAAAGCTAAGAAATACAATGAAACCACAAGCATCAGCAATTACATCGTCACAAGCACTTTCTTTCTAAACCTAAAGGTTCTCTCAAAATGCGACGACTGAAAGGCTGACAAGCCCTGGACCGGTGTTGTTTGAGGGAGATCGTGTTGAAACATTGTTCGAAAACGCGTGCGTGGAGGGCGATAATGCGGCGGCGAAGCGTGGCGGTGGCTAACCGCGTCGAGTTTGTCATAATCAGTTAAAAACCGGGTTCATAAAAGAAAATTCATTTTTTTTTAGTTTTAAATACTCAAAATTGGACAAAATTGGCTAACGTAAACTTGCTTTAATCATGCTCAGCTGAAGCATCTGGTCTGAATAAGAGTTGGCTCTCTCAGTAACACCAATCTGGTGAGTGGTTTTCTCATGTAAGAGTCTAAGTGTTGTTAATGGTTATTTGCAGCTGGAAAGAATCACCAGTCAACAAATACAGTGATCAGTTTTGAAACAAGCACTTTGTGTGATTGAACTTAGAAATAAATGATTTCATAAGCTATGTATGACGTATCATTTCTTTGAATATATTACATATAAATCTGAGAAATACCTTAAATAGCACTAAAATAATTATCACACAAATAACCCTTAAAGATCAAAACAACTAAAATAAATTTCATTGATGGGTTAAAAGGAGGTTTAGCTATATTTTGGGACAAGGATATCCAGATAATTTTTTTGCAAAGGCCAGCACTAAACTACTCGAATATGTATATAACGGAACCAGGAAGCCCTACTTTTTGTCTTACCTACGTCTATGGCAATCCAAATCTGAAGCTACGCAATGGTCTCTGGAGGAAAATGGCAAGATTAGCAGAAATGGGATTATATAGAAGCAAGCCTAGAGTGGTCTTAGGAGATTTCAATGAAATCAAATCAAATGATGAAAAGGAGAGAGGCCCCAAAAGACCAGAATACACATTCAATGTGTTTAGAAGAATGTTAAATGTCTCCGGCTTGCATGATATAAGAGTCACTGGAGGTAATTTTACTTGGATGGGACAAAGGCGGAATTATCATATTAAATCAAAAATAGATAGAGCTGTTGCAACTGCTGAATGGCATGATGTATTCCCAAAAGCCTATGTACAGATTTTAGATTGGATAGGCTCTGATCATAAACCATTGATCCTTCATACAGGAGACAGAAAATGGAAAGGTTGCAAGCTATTTAGGTATGACAACAGATGGAGATTCAATAGCAAAATAAAGGAGGAGATAAAAAGAACATGGGAAACAAGCTGCGTGAACATCTCCGGAAAGAAACTTCATCTTGCTTTGAAAAAATGTAGATCATGCCTTTCCAAGTGGAAATACAAAAATGCTACAAACTCAGCAAAGAAGATCAGTGAACTCAAGAGCCTTCTTCAAAAAGCGTACAACTCTAACCCCCTAGACTTTTCATATATCAATAAACTTAAACTAAAATTATCTACGGAGTATAGATTAGAAGAAGAATTTTGGAGAACAAAAAGCCGGGCTCTTTGGCTTAGAGCTGGAGACAAAAACACAAGATTTTTTCACTCTAAGACAAAGCAGAGAAGAAGCTTTAATAGAATAATAACTATTACTGATGATGATGGCAATACTTGGAACACTGAAAAAAAAGTACAAGAGGTTTTTGTAAATTATTTTACTAACCTCTACTCTGCTACTGATCATAGGAATGCTGAGGAAGTACTAAGCCATGTGAAACCCAAAGTTACTAAAGAGATCAATGCAGCCCTAACCAAGCCAATCTCAGAGAACGAACTATATCAAGCCCTCAAGCAAATGGATAGAGAGAAGGCTCCTGGACCAGATGGGTTGAATCCGGGTTTCTACAAAGATCACTGGGCAGTAATAAAATCAGGTGTGATTCAATTTGCTCAATCTTTTTTTGAAGAAAATCACCTGGATGAGGAAATAAATCATACCTTTATATGCCTAATACCGAAAAGTGACAGCCCAGTCAAAGCTATGGACTTTAGACCGATAAGCTTAAGTAATGTAGCTTATAAGCTAATATCTAAGGTCCTTGCAGATAGACTTAAACCATGGCTTAAGTACATTATCTCAGATAATCAAACAGCTTTCATTCCGGGTAGACTAATTACTGACAATATTCTAATAGCTCATGAGTTAATTCATTCTCTAAATACTAAGAAGCTCCAACAACCATTCTTAGCCCTCAAGCTAGACATAAGCAAAGCTTTTGATAAAGTGGATTGGAATTTTATAGAAGCAATAATGAGAAAGCTTGGATTTGCAGAAAAATGGTGTAACTGGATCATGAAATGCATTACATCGGTAAAGTACTCCATTTTGATAAATGGAAATCCAGTAGGGAGCATTCGACCTCAGCGTGGTATAAGACAAGGTGATCCTATTTCGCCTTATATATATCTGCTATGTACTGAAGGTCTCTCATCCTTAATTAAACATAGCATAGAAAAAGAGAAATTACATGGTTTTAAAGCTAGCAGGAATGGTCCTGCAATATCTCACTTGCTTTTTGCAGATGACTCCCTGCTATTCTGCAAAGCAAAGGAAGATGAATGCACTGAAATCCTGCAAATCCTCAAAACTTATGAGCAAGCATCAGGTCAGTCAGTAAACTTAAACAAATCTGCTCTTTCTTTTGGAAAAGGTTTATCTAAAGATGAGAGAGCAAGAATAAGTCAACTCCTAGGAATACATAAGACTGGGGGTTTTGGAAGATACTTAGGCCTACCTGAGTTTATTGGAAGGAATAAAGTCGATGCATTCTCATATCTATATCAAAGAGTGGAAGCTAAAGTAAATAGTTGGTACTCTAACCTTCTTACACCTGCAGGTAAAGAAGTACTTCTCAAAGCAGTAGCAACAGCCATTCCGTCATATTGTATGTCTTGTTTTCTCCTCCCCAAAAGACTAACCGATCAAATGACAAGAGTGATGAGAAGATTCTGGTGGTCGTCTACAAGAGAAACCCATAAAATCTCTTGGGTGGCGTGGAAGAAAATCAACAACTCTAAAAAAATTGGAGGACTGGGAATAAGGGACCTAAGAGATTACAACATATCAATGGTGGCTAAACAGAGTTGGAGAATATTGCAGCAACCCAATCTTCTCTTAAGCAAAGTTTTGAAAGCAAAATACTATCCTAAGACAAGTGTTCTGCAAGCAAGATCAAAAACTAACTCGAGCCATGCATGGAGAAGCATCTTGGAAGGTAATAAACTTCTTTCTAAAGGCCTTAAATGGATAATAGGAAAAGGTCATCAAACAAAAATGTGGTCAGACAATTGGCTCCCTATATCTCCAAGTAGACCTCCTCAAGGAATTGGATCCCAATTAATGCCATCTCTAAAAGTTTCAGACTTTATAAATCTAGAAACTAATACATGGAATGAGCAAAAACTTGTTTCTCTTGTAGATGACGAGGATATCAGGATCATCAAGCTAATTCGCCCAACAGTTACAGAAACTAAGGATAAAATCATTTGGTGTCACACCAAAGATGGGCAGTACTCTGTCAAATCGGGTTATAATCTCCTTAGAGATATGCGAGCATCTCAAACTATGCAGACAAATACAAATACTAGTAGCCCGCATGATAAGGAGATTTATAACAATCTATGGAAGCTAAAAACTCCTCCTAAGATTAAATATTTTTGGTGGAAAGCTCTACATAATGCTCTTCCTGTTGCAGATAACCTTATAGAAAGAGGCATAAGGATTGATTATCCAGAAACAGTTAACCATCTCCTCTTTCAGTGTAGAGTCAGCAAGGAAATATGGGATATGGCGCCTGTTCACATTGAAACACATTGCCATATTAGCCACAATGAGATCAGAAACAATGTCGCATCCTTGCTGAGCGCCACCAAAAGCCAAAGAGAGGATGTAAGTTATTTCCCTTTCATTGGCTGGAGAATTTGGAAGATGAGAAATGATCTCATATTTCAAGGAAAAAAAAGGTCTATTCCAGAAACTATAAGTAAATCTTTGATAGATTTCAATGTCTGGAAAGATGCATTGAGAAATGAGGAGGAACCAGTAGAGAATAGACAAGTCAACATGAGATCTAATGGCATATTCTCTGAGAATGAAAATCTGAATACTGTTTCAGATGTAATCAATCAAACTAACAGATTATGTTGTTTTGTAGATGCCTCATGGACATCCAACTATCAAAAAGCAGGCATTGGATGGGCACTCTATAATAAGGAATCTATTATCCTTGTTCAAGGAATGGCTGCAATCAACCCTATAAACTCAGCTTTAGAAGCGGAAGCGGAAGCACTTCGCATGGCTGTAATTCAAATGAAGAGTCTGGGATTCAACAATGTAACATTCTGTGGGGACTCTTCATTGTTATACAAATGCCTATCTAGCCGCAAACTAAAAGCTGCTGAGCAAATGGATCAACTCAATCATCATCAGACATATATTGAAGACATACTGAACCTAGTTGCAGAACCTTTGTACAATTTCCAGTTTCTTAAAATTTCTAGGATTGCCAATGATGTAGCTGATAAACTAGCTAAAAAGGGTAGAGTGGAAAACTCAAACTATGTAATATCATGGAACTCTTATATGTACTAATCTAACTAAGGAAAAGTTAAAAAGTTGACAAAAAAAAAAATTCATTGAAGAGGTAAAAGATACTTATACCAATGTCTAGAATTATCGGGTGGGTCTCTCTTCGGTTTGACCCCTAGGATAAGCTCTACAGCTCTGGTGGCTCGCTGTTAGTACATCCTCCTTCTGTTAGAGGACGACAGGTTGGAGCTGGAAAACGCTAGACAGTCATCGAGGCTGGGGGTAGGGTTCCGATGGAGGAGATTGAAGGCGGTGACGGCGGATCTAGCTTCTAGGGATGGTGGTTCCTTGAGCTTGTTTCTCGTCGGTTTGTACTGATCTCTTCCCAACTGAAGGAATGGAGCAGCACACACTACCTCGGACCTGTTCGGCGCCGATTCTACTACAAATGGCGGTGGCTAGGGTTTCGGAGTCGGTCTTGGAACCGATGCTTTGTGGCCATGGTACGCTCTGTTGGAGGCCTCGATGATGGTGACTTGAGTCAGATCTTGCCGTTATTGGACGCCCGTCTGTGATGCTCTGGAAACTGGATTTGAAGCCTCGGTGTTCAACGGTAGAGGAGGAGCTCGTCTCCTTAGGTCTTCTTTCCCATGACTGTTTCCTCTTTTCACTTGATTTTGTGACTGTAATTAAGCTTACCTGTAACTAGGGATGCTAAAATGGGTTACTAACCATGGGTTTACCCAAACCCAATATAATGGGTTGGGTTTTTATCTTTCTAAAGTTTGGTGGGTCTTTAATGGGTTCACAATTTTAGAGTTTATTTTTGTTTGGGTTAACCCAATAGGGTATTGGGTACCCACAAATATAACGAAAAAGTGTCGTGGAAAGACTTAGACGTCGTCTTCTTCTCTCTCAGATCAATCTGAATTCTGAAACTGCGTCTCTCCCAAGCTCCAGGTACTCTCTCTCTCTCTCTGGCTCTCTCTCTGGCGCTCTCTCTCTCTCTTTGGCACTCTACCTCTCTCTCTCTCTGGCACTCTATCTCTCTCTATTTTTTTCTCTCTCTCTCTCTCTATTTTATTTTGATTCTGATTTTTCTGCTTTTCTCAGGGAACGAATCTTTGAGAAACATCATCAGGTTTTGAGAACTGATCTCTGCAGCAAACCCATCACCAGGTTTGCTCTCTATCTCTCTCGTCTAGCTTCGTTGTGGTTTGGTTCTTTACCGTAGATCCTTGTTTTTGTTGCCATGACTGAGATCCTCTTTACAAGTAAGAACCTTCTGCTTACTACTCTTAGATTCTGAGATCCTCTCTAGTCTAGCTCTATCTCTTATTTTGATTCTGTTTTTCATATATGAATTTGACCTTTAAGATTCAGTTATTGCAAGGTTTGTTACTGATTTCAAAAGGGTTTAGTGAGATGATGGTGGTGGGGGAAAGGAATTAGAACTATGTGGTTGAGTATTTACAGATAGTTGTGGTATGTGGTTGAAACACGTTTGAGGATTTGTTTCCAGATAGCTACTCTCTCTTTCTTTCTATGTTGTTCTTTGTTTTCACTTAAACAGACAGAAAATAACATAACCTCTCTTTATATGTAGATGGATACCCAATCACTTAGAGTACTTGAAGAACTTGAAAATGAACAAATGGATGAGGATAGAGAGGAGAATGAAGCTGAACTTCAAGGAGCCAACAGTGATACTCAAGTGACTCAACCAACACAAACAGTATTTCAGTCTAACAAACGTTTAAAGGATGATGTTAGGAAGGATTACATAGTGATAGGTGTAGGGATAGATGGAAAGAACAGTGTTCGTTGCATTTATTGCAGTAAGGAGTTAGTAATAGAAGTTAGGAATGGAACATCATCTTTGAAACATCATTTAGAAATCTGTCCAGTGAAGCCAAGAATGAAAGTGATGGCAATGATGAAAGGAAGTATGATCACAAAGTGGATCACGAATGACTAGTGAGATTATTATCTATCATGATTTGCCTTTTAAGTATGTAGAGTATGATAACATTACGGCAAGAGATAAATATTGAACCCAAAGTGTGAGCATATATGTAACAACCTCCCTGTGGGACCTAACTGGCCAGTACGTCGGCACAACCTCGGCTGGCGCTGCAGCGCATCGACCCTAACCCCTCCCATGTGCAGTCCGTCGCACATGTAGGTTATTGGTGAGGTTCGAACCCCCGACCTCACCCTTTAACAACTCTCCTCTAGAGAAGCTGTCACCAATTGATCTGCAGTTCAATTGGTGACACCTTCTCTGGAGGAGAGTTGTTAAAGGGTGAGGTCGGGGGTTCGAACCTCACCAATAACCTACATGTGCAACGGACTGCACATGGGAGGGATTAGGGTCGATGCGCTGCAGCGCCAACCGAGGTTGTGCCGACGTACTGGCCAGTTGGGTCCCACGGGGAGGTTGTTACAAAAAGTCGACTTTTTTTGTGACAACCCGTCCCGTGGACCTCACTGTCCCTTATACTTCAGGTTCACAACGCTGTAGCGCACCGACCCCAACCCCTCCATTATGAGTTCTCATTAACTCCATAATTAGGTTGTTGGTGATACTCGAACCCAGGTCCTCACCCTTTAACAACACTCCCACAGGAGCTGTCACCAATATGTGACAACCTGTCCCATGGACCCATGGCACACAGCGCTGCATAAAAGTCGACTTTTTCTGTGACAACCCGTCCCGTGGACCTCACTGTCCCATAGACCTCAGGTTCACGGCGCTGTAGCGCACCGACCCAACCCCTCCATTATGAGTTCTCATTAGCTCCATAATTAGGTTGTTGGTGAGACTCGAACCTAGGTCCTCACCCTTTAACAGCACTCCCACAGGACAAGCTGTCACCAGATCAATTGGTTACAGCTTCTCTGTGGGAGTGTTGCGAAAGCGTGAGGTCTTGGGTTCGAGTAACGTCAAGCACATCAATAACCCACCTGTGAGCCGAGGCCTATGATTCAGGCAGGTTGTATCACATGGGAGGGGTTAGGGTCGGTGCACTGCAGGGCCGACTGATCCTCCGGGGTGGAGTAGGCCGTTATATAAAAGTCGAATTTTTTGTAACAACCTCCCCGTAGGACCCAGCTGGCCAGTACGTCGGCACAACCTCGGCTGCCGCTGCAGCGCATCACCCCTAACCCCTCCTCTTTGCAGTCCGTCACACAGGTAGGTTATTGGTGAGGTTTGAACCCCCAACCTCACCCTTTAACAACTCTCTCACAGAGAAGCTATCACCAATTGATCTACAGGTCAATTGGTGACAGCTTCTCTGTGGAAGAGTTGTTAAAGGGTGAAGTCGGGGGTTCGAACCTCACCAAAAACCTACCTGTGCGACGGACTGCACATGGGAGGGGTTAGAGTCGGTGCGCTGCAGCGCTCTGAGCCATGGGTCCGTGGGACAGGTTGTCACATAAAAGTCGACTTTTTCTGTGACAACCCGTCCTGTGGACCTCACTGTCCCATAGACCTCAGGTTCACAGCGCTGCAGCGCACCGACCCCAACCCCTCCATTATGAGTTCTAATTAACTCCATAATTAGGTTGTTGGTGAGACTCGAACCCAGGTCCTCACCCTTTAACAACACTCCCACAAGACAAGTTGTCACTAGATCAACTGGTTACAGCTTCTCTGTGGGAGTGTTGCGAAAGGGTGAGGTCTTGGGTTCGAGTAACGCCAAGCACATCAATAACCCACCTTTGAGCCGAGGCCTATGATTCGGGCATGTTGTATCACATGGGAGGGGTTAGGGTCGGTGAACTGCAGGGCCGGCTGATCCTCCGGGGTGGAGTAGGCCGTTATATAAAAGTCGAATTTTTTGTAACAACCTTCCCGTGGGACCCAACTGGCCAGTACGTCGGCACAACCTCGGCTGGCGCTGCAGCGCATCGACCCTAACCCCTCCCCTGTGCAATCCGTCGCACAAGTAGGTTATTGGTGAGGTTCGAACCCCGACCTCACCCTTTAACAACTCTCCCACAGAGAAGCTGTCACCAATTGATCTGCATGTCAATTGGTGACAGCTTCTCTGTGGAAGAGTTGTTAAAGGGTGAGGTCAGGGGTTCGAACCTCACCAATAACCTACCTGTGCGACGGACTGCACAGGGGAGGGGTTAGGGTCAATGCGCTACAGCGCCAGCCGAGGTTGTGCCGATGTACTGGCCAGCTGGGTCCCACGGGGAGGTTGTTACAATATATGCCGACAAACTACTTTTGCCGATGTCTTTAGAAGATATGAGATGGAGAAAGCAAAGCTTTAAAGATTTTTTGCAAATCTCAAAAGACGAGTTTGTTTTACGACATATCTTTGGTCAGCTCGTAGCACGGTGATGGGATACATTTTTTTAACTGCCCACTATATTGACGAGGGTTGGATTTTAAACAATAAGATATTGACATTTTGTGATATCAAGACTCCTCACACGGGTGAAGAAATAGCTAAAAAGGTGTCGGATTTCTTGAAGGAGTATGGCTTAGAAAAGAAAGTTTTCTCCTTCATTTTGGATAACGCTACTAGTAATACTAGTATGCAAAATATTCTTAAGCATCGTCTTCAGATGATTAGTGGGAATAGATTGCCATGTGCTGGAAATTTTTTACTGTGAGGTGTTTTGCCCATATCTTGAATCTTATAGTGAAGGAAGTATTGGAATTAGCTAATGGTCTCTTGGAGAATATCCGCGATAGCGTGAAGTATGTGAAAGCCTCTCAATCAAGGAAAAATTCTTTTTTTTGCGGCTTGTGTTGAAAGTGTTGGGATTAAAAGTGGTTCGAGATTGTCTTTAGATGTATCCACTTGTTAGAACTCCACTTATGAGATGCTTGCAAGAGCTCTTAAATTTTGTAAGGCCTTTGTTAGTTTCAAAGTATGTGATAGGACTTATAACACATTGCCTTCGGAGGAAGAATGGGATAGTGGACCGAATATTTGTGAGTTCTTGAAGCCTTTCAGCACCATCACTACATATTTTTCTGGTGTGAAGTATCCAACAACTAATATATACTTCATACAAGTGTGGAACATAGAGTGGCTATTAAGGAGATATGCAAATTGTGATGATGAAGATTTGAAGTTAATGGCTAAGAGAATGCAAACCAAGTTTGCAAAGTATTGGGATGAGTATAGTATTATTTTAGTCATGGGAGCTATTTTGGATCCAAGGTTCAAGACTCAAATACTCAAATCAGCTTTTGATAACCTAGATCCAACTACTTCTGAGAAAAAGTTGAAGTTGTAGTGAAGAATTTGAAGGAGTTATACAAAGAATATACGAGTAAGCCTTGGAGACATCTTCTTCTAACTATTCAGCAACACCAACTCCAAATGAGCTTCTTAATGAATCACCTCTTGAGGACGACTTGACCTCTGTAAGCATCTCTTGTTTTCATCTTCTTGTCTGATTTTTAAAGTTCAGAGTTGGCTATATTTGTTATATCGTGTCTGATTTTTAGAAATAAGTTGGTTTTGTTTGATGTTCTTGTCAGATTTTAGAAGTTCAAAGGGCTTGATTGGTAAAGCATTAGCATAATCATTATGCTTTCTATTATCCAATCAACATTTATCTCAAAAGCATTTAGAAGAGTATTTACTAAATGCTAATGCTCTCCAAATGCTCTAGGCTCAATGCTCTCATATGAAGCTTTTGGAGGAGTATTTGCATTTAGAATATATAAAAATTAAAAAATAATTATATATAATTGATTTATTTTTATTTTTAATATATAAAAAAAATTTCTAATAAAAAAATATAAATTTATATTTTTAAAAATAAAACTTTCAGTTAAATATTTTTAACTTTTTAAAAGAACAATATTTCACATTTAAAGTATAATATAACTTATATAATTACATATATCATTCATTATTTTTAAAAAACAAGCATAAAATAATATATATTTATTTATATATGAAACATATATATATTATTTAGACACTAATAAATAAATTATATATCATATATTAATTTCTATAGTAATTTTATATATGAATCATTTACTACTCTATAAATAAATATTGATAATTTATATAGAAAGTTTATAATTTATTTATTTATATTTTGTTCTTTTATTTTATAATATTAAAAATTATGTTATATCCAAATATAATTTAATCGTTTAACATAAATTTTACATTTTTGTAAATATAATATTTCACATATAAAACATAATATAATTTAAAAAATGAATAATTTTTTTATTTGTAATAACAAAAAGATTATTAATATAGTATATATAGATATTATTTAAAAATAAATATATTATACTTCTATGATAATTTTTAAATTGTATAATGCTAATGCTCTACCAATCACTTTATTAAAAACTTTAATGAAAGCATATAACTTCTGCAGCATGCTGCTTCTACAGCATTCTGCTAATGCTTTATCATCTGCTGTACCAATCGAGGCCAAAGTTGGTTTTGTTTGCTGTTCTTGTCTGATTTTAGAAGTTCAAAGTTGGTTATGTTTGTTGTTCTTGTCTAATTCTTCTCTTATTACTATCTTTTGTGTCAACAATATAGGATCTTTTTGAACTTGAGAGGAGTATTCAACATGGTTCAGATAACACAAAGACGAGTTTAGAATTGTATTTGGAAGAGACGAGGCTTCCCGTAAAAACTTTTGCAGATTTAGAAGTTTTGAGCTATTGGAAAGAAAACGGGCATCACCATGGTGATTTAGCTTCCCTAGCATTAGATATTCTCAGTATCCCAATAACTACAGTGGCATCAGAATCCGCTTTTAGTATTGGAGGTTGTGTGTTAACTCCATACCGAAACCGGCTCCTTCCAAAAAATGTGCAAGCATTAATATGCACTCATAATTGGCTTCGAGGTTATGCAGAATTTGAAGGTAAAATATTGATTTTCATTTGAGAGGATTATGATATATATATTTGACTAATTTATATTTAAATTTTAGGTGATGTTGAAAATTATTTTGATGATAAAGATGAGACAACTACAAATGTTGCAAGTACTTCAGGAGCATGAGATTCAAGTATATTCTTGCTGTGTAAGTAGCAACTTTCTTTTCATCTTTGTGAACATTTTCTTCAAACTAATTGAATTTATGTTGGATAATGTAAAGATATGTTGTTGCTAAGGGGAAGTCGTACAACTACATGTTTCAGCTTGCAATTTCTCTTTATGGATGTCTTGTGTATTTCATGAAACCATTTTGCTTTTTACTTTGTCATGGCACGTTTATAAGTATTTAAGATTATTTTGTTATGTTACGTTACAATTTGGATAAAACACTTTTATAATCACTAGATGTTGGAATGAAGATAAATAATGTGTTGAGATCAAGCAATGAAGAGAGACCTAACGTGACTTGCAAGCAAAGAAGAAAGGAGTGACCTAACGTGACTTGCGAGCAAAGAAAAGAGGAGAGGCATTTGAAATAAACTAAAAAGACTATGGGGAGATGTAGATCACGTGAAGGAGACCTAAGGGGAGCTACTTCACGTGCATAGACAAGGTCAGAAGCACTCACTCACTTGCAAGACAAGGACCACTCAGCAACTTGCTCATCCCCCATGCTAGCCAAGCACATGCTGTCTCCTTTTGCTCCTCTCACTCCAAACATTAGATCTAGATCAGCATGGGTCTCTTATTATATTTTTTCTATTGTTTATTCATGTATGTGCAGTAGGCTCCTCTTGGTGTCTACTTAAACCATTGTAACCCCATCATTCAAAATCAAGGAGAAAGAATCCTTCACTATTCTCTCTATTCTCTCTTGCATACAAACAACATTCTCTTCATACTCTCTCTCTCTAGTCACGAATTCTCATCATTCTCTCTTGTATTCTTCACTATATTCTTCATATTCTTACATGGTATCAGAGCTCCCAAGCTCCTGAAAACTTCGTAGCTTCCGCAAATCATCAAACTTCCGCAAATCATCATATTCTCAAAACTATCTCCAAAACAGTTTCTGCTACATCTCATTATCCACTGCTCCAAACTCTCTAAGATGGAGAGCTCAAAGGAAATGGCGAATTCAGTATCTGTAAGGAGTCCAAAGAAGAAGCCAAACCATCTCATCTGGTCCAAAATGCTGAAGATAATCCATGGAAGAGACCATTCTTGGAGAAAGGTCACTAAAGAAGCATTAAAGCTAAGTTGTTCTAATCATTCTCTGGCCAGCCATGCTGAAGATGTGTTTCTGACCAACAACACCCACGACCAGCAAGAGGACATGAGGGGTTTGAAGTGTCTCCTTGACCAGAAGGAGAGAATCAAGAAGAAGAGGTGTTGGACAGTCAATCCACACCACAAGCCCTTCAAATTCAAGTGATTCACAGCCATGGAGGTTCAAGGAACTAGCTCAGGTTCCTTGGTTGTAAGTTAGCCTCCTAAACTTCAATAAGAGCGTGTTTAATTATTTAAATTGTTTCTGGTTGTGTTGAGTGTGTTGTTAGTATATTAGGGACAGTTCAATGTTACTAGAGTTGTTGAACCTAGTTTCTGTCCCAAGATACTTAAACATTGTGTATGCATTGTTCTAGGAGAGTTATAGAATTGTTGTGTCTTGTTATTGTCTTAGCTCATGTGTTTGTGTACTGTATGGTCTAGGCGAGTTGCTTAGAACCTGTTGTGTGTCTTGTTGCATTGCTAGAGTCCTAGGATAGTTTCCTTGTCATGTGTTGCATTCATAGTTGTGTAGCTTGATTAGATGAGTTGTCTAGTCTATGCTACTGTCATAAATTGTCATTGCATTCTGTTATTGTTATTTATGTGATAAAATTAGCCTAGATGCCTTGTAACTGATGAGTTATCATACATGAGCATTTAGTGAATTGGTTGCATGGATTTGAACTGAATAAATTGTTTAGATTCTGTCCATTGCATTTCGTTAATCATTTTGGATCAGACTTGGTGAGTTATCAAGCTCTGATCCTAATGTATGGTCTAATTCTTGCTGGAGTTTGAGTGGTGTTTCAGGTACACAAGGGTTGTCATCTGTCCATCATCAAACCAAGACAAAGGAGAAGACGATGCCCATGCTGTTCAGAGCCTACACATGATGTAAATTCCTGTAAATCCAGAGCCTACACATGATGTATATTCCTGACCATGGAGAAAAGAACCGGTTATAAGAAGCGCAGACCATGAAGGTTGTTGAGCTCCTGGTTCAAGAGACGCACAAGGAATAATGTAGAACCGGTTGAATTAAGCGCAGGCCGTTTGGCTATTGAGCTCCTGGTTCAGTAGACACACAAGGAGGGCCATCACCTAAGTCATGAGGAGACCGGTGGTCCAAAAACAATGGAGAAAAGATCAAGGGAGAAACTGGTTGGCTTAAGCGCAGCTGTAGGGGTGATGCGCTCCTGGTTTTAAGCTCAGTATTTCTCACTTCCAAGCTTGGTCCTTCATCTATACTCTCTGGATCAAGCTTGAGGAGGGGTAATGATGAGCAATCCTGAAGATCCAAGTCGTCCATTGCCTCACCTCACATCATAAACCGGTTCAAAGAAGCCACAACAAGGACAGCAACAACTTGGTGTTAGAACAGATGGCCATCAGAGACTACTTGACAAGAAGATCAGGTGTAGAGTCAGGCTGATTGGAATGGTATGAATCAGCCCAAGGCGTGGAGTTAGAACAGTTACCTTCTAGTTGGGAAGCTATGGATCAGCTTCTACAAGGAGTTAGAACAGTTACCTTCAGTTGGGAAGCTATGAATCAGCCCATAGCACGTGTGCATGTACCTGGTTGATAAAGCTTCAAGGAGCCGAGTACCGTCTTATCAAGTGGGGAATTCAAGTGGAGTTCACTCCCCACCATTCTTAAGAAAGGGAAGCACATAAAACTCTCATTTCAATTCGTTTATATGATTATTACTTGAAATGCTTTGAATGATTGTTTAGTGTATTTTCCAAAGAGCTGATGCACCTGTGGGATAATGTATCAGAAAATGAAGATGAAGCTATCCTGGTTTAGGCAGTGGCGTGTCTAGACAAGAAGCTTGGTGCGGTCATGAAGCAATCCTCCTAAGCTTGACTTGTTCCACATGGTCAAGCTTGAGGGGGAGTATTAAGAAGCTTCAATGATATGTGAAGATGGATTCCTTGGTGGTTATTCAATAATAAGAAGCAACCAAGGCTGAGAAAGAAGATGGTACCTTACTTGAGACTCAAGGCGCAAAGAACCGGTCCATCCTTACCTTTCAAGATGGCGAGTAGTCAGAAGAGAGGGGGAGACTAAAACCAGGGTCTAAGAAGAGTCCAAGATACTGGTGTGTGCAAGATGTGGAGTTCACACTTGCAGCAAAAGTTAGGCCACGATCCAGAGCCTAAGGACTCCACCATGAGTTACCTGAAGTTCCTTAGGCTCACTGGCCAATCCCTAGGCTTTGAAGAACTCTACTCTTTTCCTTAGTTGGTTTTATCCCAAATGGGTTTTCTGGCTAAGGTTTTTAATGAGGGAGATTCTTCAAGGTTCCAAGCTTGTCCAAGGATCTCCTATGATCAAGCTTGAGGGGGAGTGTTGGAATGAAGATAAATAATGTGTTGAGATCAAGCAATGAAGAGAGACCTAACGTGACTTGCAAGCAAAGAAGAAAGGAGTGACCTAACGTGACTTGCGAGCAAAGAAAAGAGGAGAGGCATTTGAAATAAACTAAGAAGACTATGGGGAGATGTAGATCACGTGAAGGAGACCTAAGGGGAGCTACTTCACGTGCATAGACAAGGTCAGAAGCACTCACTCACTTGCAAGACAAGGACCACTCAGCAACTTGCTCATCCCCCATGCTAGCCAAGCACATGCTGTCTCCTTTTGCTCCTCTCACTCCAAACATTAGATCTAGATCAGCATGGGTCTCTTATTATATTGTTTCTATTGTTTATTCATGTATGTGCAGTAGGCTCCTCTTGGTGTCTACTTAAACCATTGTAACCCCATCATTCAAAATCAAGGAGAAAGAATCCTTCACTATTCTCTCTATTCTCTCTTGCATACAAACAACATTCTCTTCATACTCTCTCTCTCTAGTCACGAATTCTCATCATTCTCTCTTGTATTCTTCACTATATTCTTTATATTCTTATACTAGAAAGGCTACACCCGGGTTTTTTCCATAAACTTTGAGTACATGTACATTTATATATTGTTTTATTTGAGTATATTTACTGTATTGAAAAATAAAGTGATTTATGACTTGGAAATTATTTAAAACTTAATTATATTGTTTTTAATATCTAAAATATAGGTCAAATAGAAATAACTAAAACTAACTAAAACTTCATTATAATCCAGTTCCTCATTTTTACCTATTTGAGTTCCCACTATAAAAAATTGTTAGATTCATAAATAATTTAACTTTTGTTTTTGGTTTTAGGATTAGTACTGAGTTTCCATTTTTATTATGGTTTTATAAACTTTTTCTCTCTTTTCTCGCATGCTTTGCTTTTCATTATATGGTTATTAGAAAAGCTATATGGATTTATTTATATGTATATGTTAGGTATTCACTCATGCAAATGTTACTTATCTCCTCAATTCATTTTGGATTCTCTATAACTAATTTGAGAGATGAATCGGCTCTGTTCGGATCCACATTCTTGAAGTTATAATTAGCCTTTTACCGGTCAGGAAGAGTTAATCCGCTTGAATTTAACTGCCATGTAATGGTACGCGAGCTGACCCAAAGTGGACTTACCGCGGTTAAATGGTGACGACTGATATGGGATTCAAGGTTCTGGAACTCAAATGACTTCAACAGAAGTGTACATCTCTTTAGCTGTATAAAAACTTGTGCATTCTGAAATTGTTAGGTTCTTGTCACATAGGATATTCAATATGCTACTACATACATATGATAAAATATCACAGAAAAAGAGAATGAAACTTAACACAATAAGAAGAAAATGATTAAAACCTCGAAGAAGGAACAAACTTGAAGTTTTTAATGTGTTACATTATTTCATGCTTTCTGTAATTTATGAAAGGCCATTAGAGCACTTCCACTGGTGGAAAAATCCATTTGAAGTTTCTAGTGATAAAAAATAATATTTTAAATAACAGTTTAGTGTTTAATTTAATTTTTATTTTGTTTTGTTTTGATCAATCAGAAAATGCTAGCATACAATTACTTAAGAGTATCGTGCGAGATCAGGTTTGAAAAACTCATATGTTTCTCTTTCATATTTTCTTACTGTTTTTTAACTTTTTAACAGATTAGATACCCATCAAAAACGTCCAATGGAACTCTATTAGGAAGCTTTAGATGTTTAAACATTTGAATGTAACCCTCACATTTCATCATTTGTAGGGTAAAAGAATGGTTAGAAGTTAAATTTACTTGAATATATATATATATATATATATATAATACATATCTATATATTATATTAAAAAATTAATTAAATTTAGATTTTGTTATATTTAATTTAATTTTATCTCCGTTTTATCCATATAAAATTTAATATATATATATATATTGGAACCGATTATAAAATATAAATTGGTAACATATTTATTTTTATTTATTAATAGGTTTTTGCCTTACAGATTTAGATTAATAAGAACTCACAATTGGTTGTAATTTTATTATTTTATAAAATATTGTTGTAATCTTAATTTTATATAGATAAAATAGTTGTCAAAAGAAGTACTCACCGTTTGTTATAGTTTGATTTTGGAATCATATATAGGATGATGATAAAATTTATTTAACTTTTTTTATAATCCCATTTGTCAAAAAAAACTTTTGTTATAGTCTATGTATTATTTTATCTTCGTTTTTAGCTTTTATATAAAACAAAATTTACAGTTGATTTCAACTTTGTTTTGGCTTCAGAATTATCGTTATACACTTCTACCTTCTTCCTATTTAGGGTTAAGGTATGAGTTCCAAACAATACTTATAACATGAATACATGATTGTAATAAAGTGACTAATATAAAAAGGTAATTTGTAAAATCTTCACAACAAATCGGTTTGACTGTTCTATTTGATGTGTCATGTTACTTTGCTTCCTCTTATATTCCATCAACCTGTTTTCTTTCAGTCCTCGGTTCTGGTTTTGACTCTCTGATTTGAACCACTTCTCACATAAGAATCCTAATAATAGTAGATGAAGGAATCTCACCTTCGAGAACGACTCTTATGAGAAGGTCCAATCATGCAAAATGCAAACGCTATTGCGTGAGGAGAGGCGATCTTGAAACAAAAGGAAGCAGCTGAAAAAAACATTAAATGTAAAACTAGGCTATTCAATATTGGTTTCCATTCCAAGAGTTAACCACCAAAGAAAAGAGATAGAGAGAGAGAGAAAAAGACTTTGATCTCACTACAACGTTTGTAATCGAGGGAATGATCATCCCAAGTTAGTAATCGTAAGTCCATCTCCAAGTTCGAGAAGTCTAGTTATCCACTGAATACTGATCAAAGAGAGAGAAGGTTTCTTCTCCACAACACCGTTCCTGAAAGCAACCAAAGCATCCATCTGAACATCATTTTCTGAACTTAAAGACCTGTTACTTATTAGTCATTCGATTAGCTGAAGAAGGGAAATAATTGTTCTACATAATCATTGCCATGCTTTCTCATCAATCATATAAGCATATCCAGCCCAATTAAACTCTCCCTATCTAGGACCTACTCGGAAAATTTGCGATGCAGTTGCTTTCCCGGCTGATCGCGACATTTTGTTAGTCATAGATTCCTATGATGATTTTTTTTGTGGAGAAATAGGTTAATTAATTTAAGTATTTGGAGAAGATGTATATATAGGTGTAAGTTTGAAGGAAGCGGAAGAGTTGAATGACCATTGATTGTGGAAGTGAATCATGAGGGTTTATTAATAATGAAAGTGGTACTCTACGTTACAGAGGAGGTTTGGAGGAGGTGAAATGGCAGATTAACTCAGACGTCAACGAAGTGGGAAAGGACGATAGAGTAGGGCCAAGCAAGTTGAGCCAAAATATACAATTCGACCCTGATATTATACATCGTAAATAAATTGAGAGTTTTTAGAGCCCATTCGTGTAGAGAAAACATAAAATAAATATTGTTTAAAGATAGATGACATGTTACATAATGATTAGATGATTTTTTAGCTTATATAGACACTCTCTCCTTCAAGCATATCCAACTTTTAGTAATGTAAGATTTGTTTGCATTACAATATGGATCATCATGTTTATATGCCCGTTATGCAAATAATGCAAGGAAACCTTCTCTCTAATTTCTGTAAAGTAGATCTAATTCTAAATATAATAGTAAAACATTAAATTAGTATCATCATGATTCGCGTTTAAAAATAAAAAAGTATTATCATGACTCATGAGCATATATTAGTATCTTTTAACATAATTATTATTAATAACTTTGTTATCATGTTATGCTAAATTTATATTGCTTAATATAATTGTGATTTTAAAATATATGCATAGATTTTAAAATTATCTTTGTAGTGGTATATAAAATGTATAATTTCATTATATCTACAAAATTTTTAATAATGTCTTTGGAACAAATAAAATAGTATCTTGGGTACCAATGGATAAACCTATACCCTATTAGATTATTTTTTGGGTTTATTTTCAACTTTAATGTTTATGAATTTTCATGGGTTGAATATAAACTGGGTCGGGTTATTTGTGGGTTTGGCTGGACTGAATTATTTTACCCTACATTAACATCCTTATCTGTAACCTAGATATGTTGTTTCTTCGGTCGCCGGATTTTGTACTGTTCGTTATCCCTAGGTTGGGGTTGAATATACATATTTGTACTGTTCGTTATCCCCCGGTTGGGGTTAAAATTTAATATATATATATATATTTTTTTTTTTAAAAAGAAGAAGGAAGAAATGGCCGTACTGAAGACAAGGCGGTGCATAGAAGGCTGATTCCAGGGAAATATAACGATGCGTCGTTGGACAGGAACAATGCTATATATGAAACTAAAAATTTCAAAATACTGAGTGAGACTTGGTAGAAAAATATGTTTTTTTACAGTTTAAAAACGTGTCAATGGACTAAAAAAAAAATATTAAATTTCAACCAATTTGCCAAGGCACTTCACTCCAGATATGCATCCTTGCACATTTTCCTTCACAAAGTCGTTGCACCTTTTTCTTCACAAAGTCGAGCATTAGTTCGCGTTTGTGGAGGTCTAGCCATTGTACATGTGCAAAATTCAATCTTTTACCTATTCACCGGGTCCGATTTGTTTTGAGGCAATAACACAAACTTGTAGTCAGAATTTATTAGGATATATTTTATATCCCAATTATATCTCTAGGAATATATTATATATATTCCAAATTAGATTTGGAATTATCAGTTTAGGAAACAATGATGTTGTATTAATGTAAGGTCGATGGACTAGAGCAATAACACAAAAACAATTATTCTTTCTAATTTATCATGCTATCAGAGCTTAAGATCTAAAGACCTAATATTTTCTTAAACGTGTGGCTTGCTTCTCCAACAAATTCACGCCTTTGACCTAAATTGGTTGTCTCTCGACATAACCAAGTGATTCTAATTGACAAAGATGTCGATTGTGACAACATATTCGAAGTACAAGACTATCTCACCTTATGATCTCACGTCTAGTGACAACCCAGGGGCAGTAATCTCACAACCACAACTCAATGGGTTGAATTACGAAGAATGGGCAATAAACTTTCGTATGGCTTTGAGTTCAAGGAAGAAGTTTGGGTTTCTGGATGGTAGTATTCCCAAACCAGAAGCTGCGTCACCGTACCTAAAATATTGGGTGGCTAATAACCATCTCTTGGTTGGATAGATTAAGCAGATGATTGAACCAAAGATTCGCTCAACAATTTCTACTCGCGAAGTTGCTAAAGAGCTGAGGGACATCATTAAGAAGGGGGTTTCAATCAAAAGTGGAGCTCGTCTCCAATAGTTGAGGAATTCGTTGGCAATCTGCAAACAAAATGGTACATCGTTGGATGACTACTTTGGTCGATTGACCAAGATATGGGAAGGTATAGCTGAGTGTATGGAGTCGAAGAGGTGTGTGTGTGTGGAAAGTGCGAGTGTGATCTCAACACTGCACATGATAAGGAAAAGGAGGGTTTGACAATTCATGATTTTCTCTCGGGATTGGATGACTCGGTGCATGGAGTAGTTCGATCACAGTTATGTGCAATACCTCCTTTACCTGACCTTGATAGCATATACCAGACGATCTTGCAGAACGAGACGTTGCGTTTAACGGTAACACCCAATGCTCAAATCATGGGATTTGCGACTCAAACCACTAATCCCATGAATACCCGCCAACAAGCACCAGTCTGGACCAAAGATATAGTGCGACAAGGAGGGACACAGGGAGGAACAAACAATCGGTATTACACCAAAGTCTGCACAATATGTAACAAGAAGGGACATGATGCTTCGTCTTGTTTTAAAGTCATTGGTTACCCGAGTGGTGGCCGGATAAAATGCGACGTAAGTTTGGTGGTAAGGGAACACAAAATACCTCTGCTGGGCGAGGAGTAGGCTCTCAACCGAGAGCTAATATCACACAAATACCATCCGCTAATGGTGTTTCCATGGTACCCAATGCTGGAATCACGGAAAGTGATCGTGTGGGATTGACTGGCCTATCAGATGGGCAGTGGAATATTGTCCAGCAAGTGATCAATGCAGGAAAGTCGAACGGGAACTTTGGAGGTAAAAATAATACGTCATGGATTTTGGATACAGGTGCGACACACCATATGACTGGTGAGATCGCATTACTTGAGGAGGTCCGAGACATTAAACCTCTCTCGGTAGTCTTACCTGCTGGTTCGGATGCATGTGCATCAAAGCTCGGATCAGTTCGGCTTACACCGTCATTATCTTTGAAAAATGTCTTTTATGTTGCAGGATTTCATACCAATCTTATTTCACTTGGCCAGCTTGTAACTGAAAACTTTCTTGTTTTTAAAACTACTGATAAGTTGATGATCTTGCAGGACCGCAATACGAGGATGCTGATTGGAGCGGGTGAGCGAGAGAGAGAGAGGGAATATACCGGTTTCGTGGGACAGAGAATATGGCTTCGTTGCAGACTAGTGTGAAGGCAGATACGGTCTTGTGGCATCAACGTTTGGGTCATCCATCAACCGACATTACTGGAATTGTTTCGGGTTTTGATAAGAGTAGTACTAATAATGAGTTTTTACTTAAGGATTGTGACATTTGTCTTAGAGCTAAGCAAACTTGACAAAATTTTCCATCAAGTTCTAGTAATGAGAATGAAGTTTTTGATTTGATACACATTGATTTATGGGGGCCATATCGAACTACATCTTTTTGTGGATCCAAATATTTTTTGACAATTGTGGATGACAAGTCTCGTGCTGTATGGCTGTATCTTTCGCCAGATAAGAAGATGGTCTCGAACCAGATTCGCAGTTTCCTTGCCATGATAAAACATCAGTTCTTGACGAAAGTTAAAACGATACGCAGCAACAACAGAACTGAGTTTATGTGTCTCACTGGTTTCTTCGGAGAGCAAGGAATTGTACATGAAACATCTTGCGTCCATACACCGCAACAAAATGGCTGTGTTGAACAGAAACATCGTCATATCTTGAATGTGGCAAGGGCACTTCGCTTCCAAGCAAGTTTACCAATTGAGCATTGGGGTGAATGTGTTCTTGCAGCTGAATACCTAATCAATCGGACCCCATATGTTCTTCTGGAGAATAAGACTCCATTTGAGATATTATATGGACATGCTCCAGGATACAAACTTTTACGAGTCTTTGGGTGCTTGGCATATGCACACAATCTAGATCACAAAGGAGATAAATTTGACTCCAGGAGTAGAAGATGCATATTTTTAGGATATCCATATGGGAAAAGGGGGTGGAAGCTGCCCGATTTGGAAAGAAATCACATTTATACATCAAGGGATGTGATCTTTCATGAAAAGATTTTCCCATTTTCTACTTCATTCTCACCTCTGCTTTCTAATGACCAATCTCTCCCGTCGCCACTGATGGATGGGGCTGGGGATAATAAACGGATGAGTGAATCTGGAGGAGAGATTTCTGACTCTAACTTGGCTTCCGATGATTCTATACCAGCAGTTACTACTCCGGAAACTGGGACTTCTCAGCCTGGTAACCCTGTTCCTATAAATGAGGAGTCTGGTTCTCCTATGGATAATATAAGCCCCGACACAGAATCTGGGTCTTCTGAAGTACCATCTACTTTGACTGAGGTTGCACCACTAGGCCGTGGTCAACGTATGAAAAAGCCAAATGTCAAACTTCAGGATTATGTTGTTAAAGCTGTCTCAACGTCCCGTCTCTCTTCCTCTCTCGTCTCACTCTCAACTCCTCCTCAGTCATCCTCAGGTAAATCCTATCCCATTGCTAACTATGTCTCGTGTGAAAGATTTTCGAATAATCATCAGAACTTTGTGATCGCATTATCTACTAACATTGATCCTAAGTCCTTTGCGGAAGCAATGAAAGATGAGTTGTGGAGGGACTCGGTTCATAATGAGTATGACTCTCTTGAGGCTAATAATACTTGGCGACTTGAACACTTGCCTAAAGGGAAGAAAGCATTGGGATGTAGATGGGTGTTTACAACAAAGTATCGCGCTGATGGTACGCCTGAGAGATGTAAATCTCGTCTCGTTGTACTTGGAAATCATCAAGAGGAAGGCTTGGATTATGACGAAACTTTTTCTTTTGTGGCTAAGATGAAAACAATTTGGTTATTCTTGGATTTGGCTGCGAAACGAAATTATGAGGTTCACCAAACGAATGTCCATAATGCCTTTCTTCATGGTGATCTTGAGGAAGAAGTATACATGCAACTCCCACCTGGGTTTCGTCCAGAGGGAGAAACTCGTGTGTGTAGGCTTCAAAAGTCCTTGTATGGTTTAAAGCAAGCTCCTCGATGTTGGTTTGCTAAACTCAGAGATGCCCTAAAGCGTATGGTTTCACACAAACTCGATCAGACTATTCTCTTTTTGTGTACTTCAAAGGTGATATTACACAGATATTGGTGTACGTGGATGATCTTATTATCTCGGGTAACAATCCTCAAGCTATCCGACTATTTAAAGAGTATTTGTCTTTGTGTTTCCATATGAAGGATCTGGGTCCAGTTAAATATTTTTTGGGCATAGAAGTGGCATGTAGCTCGTCTGGTATCTATTTGTGTCAAAGAAAATATGCGACTGATATAGTAGAGGAAATGGGTTATCTGGGATGTCGACTTGCTGGTTCACTGATCGATCAAAATCACCAACTGAGCCTGGCAGATGGTCCATTGCTAGCTGATCCAGAGAGATACCGTCGCCTGGTTGGCAGGCTTATTTATTTGGTAGCCACTCGGCCTGATTTAACTTTTGCAATACATGTACTATTTCAGTTTATGAACAAGCCTCAGACGGATCATTGGCTGGCTGCATTAAAGGTGGTACGATATATCAAAGGAACTCTTGGACAAGGGATTCTTCTTAGTGCTGAATCTTCGAATCATGTCAGTGGCTTGTGTGACTTGGATTGGGCGGCTTGTTCGATAACAAGGAGGTCGCTTAGGGGGTGGATTGTTCAGTATGGATCATCTCCGATTGTGTGGAAAAGCAAGAAGCAGGACACTGTCTCACGGTCATCATCTGAGGCCGAGTACCGGGCTATGACAGAAGTAACTTCGGAGCTTAGATGGATCAAGATGCTCCTTCATGAGTTCGGTGTTGAACATGAGGGACCAATATCACTATTTTGTGACAGTAAGCCAGCCATCCACATTAGTATGAATCCGGTGTTCCATGAGCATACTGAACATATGGAACTAGATTGTCATTTTGTCAGAGATGATATCATCAGAGGACTGATCATGCCAATTCATGTCTCGACCAAGAACCAGCTAGCCAATATTCTAACAAAAGCATTGGGGAAGAAAGAATTTGATTCATTTCTTGTCAAGTTGGGCATTTCAAATTTGTATGCTCCAACTTGAGGGAGGGGAGTATTAGGATATATTCTATATACCAATTATATCTCGAAGAATATATTGTATATATTCCAAATTAGATTTGAAATTATCGGTTTAGGAAACAATGATGTTGTATAAATGTAAGGTCGATGGACTAGAATATATTATTCAATTCTATTAAGCAGCAAAAGCACCATAGTTTAGGACAAATGAAAGATGTCAAAAGCCTTACTGATTGCATTACAACTATATCTCCCGGTACAAACACAGTGGTCAAATAAGGAACCTGCGACATTAGAGACAAAAACAAAACACAAAATCCATTCATATGGAGATTGAACACTGGCAAGTCCCTAGCTTCTACCAACTCACCCATGGTGCCCAAGACATGCTGAAAATGGCAATCTGCGCCACAAACACATGCAACAATTATTTACAGTAGCCCTTTCTCAAAAAGAAAACAGTTATTTATAATATCGTATTAGAAACTAAATCAAGCAACGTACATTTATGAATTCCATTAAAAGTCGGTTGATAAAAGCTTGCTCTCTCCAATGGCAGAAGCAAATCTTGGCAATACAAATAGCTGAGAGAAAAAAACATTTAGCAAGGCATAACTTGCAAACATTATTCCAATAAAAGCTATATTTGTACGATATTATCTATGATATAATATCTTGAGAAAATCTCTCAAATAAACTTTTTAAAAGTTTTTGTCATAAAAATAGACTTAAAAAATGACCAAAACATTTTTTTTTCGTTTTTCATTTTGAAAATTTTAATATTTTTTTTTTCATTTTAATTTCCACCTCTAAAATCTACCTAATAACTCTAAACCCTAAATTTAGATTAGTTAACCAAGAGGTATAAATGTATATTTACACTCTTTAATAAAATTTATTTTGGTTAATCTTTTTTTAATCTATTTTGGTGATAATTTTTTTTTAAAGTTTATCTTATGGTATTTCTTTAATTTCATTTTTTAATTTAATAACCTGAGTGATAGACCCACTATAGTAACCAACAACATGAGATCAGCAAACTGGTTCTTGTCAAATCCAAAACGTGCTTTCAGAAATGATTGCATGGATTAAAAATCATATTTTTGTTAATATTAATTGATAAGTCAAAGAGAAACTATGTATGTAAAAGAAAGATCATATCATATGAGCTAAACAAAGAAAGCGGACTCATTCCACTATCTGAGAAACTGCTGAAGAATGTAACAACCAATATGGTACTGCATTGTGAAACCCATATCCATCACTATATTTAGGATGGTATATACGTAAAATGTTATTGATGATGGTTTTTCATCGGTGAGGTATAAAGGACACAAACGGAGGAACAGGCCGCCAAGGAGCAAGAGATCTTTCAAACCGAAGACCAAAGAAGATGCTGCTAAACAAGGGAAGGAAGTCATATTCACACAAAAGGCATCTGCAGTTAAGAGAGGAAGAGATGATGATTCACAAACTTCTTGTCGAGTTTCAAAAAGGCAAGCACCAAGGGTGATCCCGCCTGAGGGATCGCCGAAATCCTAATAAGCATCTGGAATTGCCAATAAGTGGGACAGTCTCATGATTTGGTAATTCCTCGTCTCAAGGAGATTCGTAAGATAGATGTTGTTTTAATGGAAACCTTAAAACGTAGAGATGAAATGGTAGACCTTCAAGTTTGGTTAGGTTATGATAGGGTCTTCACTATAGATCCAATCGGTAGAAGCGGAGGGTTGGCTTTATTTTGGAAGAACGGTGTAAATATTAACTTTGGTTGCACAGATAAAAAAAACTTTTGGATCTTCATGTTAATTATGGTTCTTTCTCCTTCTTTGTCTCTTGTATATACGGGGAACTTTTAAAGGAAAAAAGAGCTGCTCTGTGGAATAAAATCAGTAGGATAAGCATCAGTAGAAAAGATTGTTGGTGCATGGTAGGTGACTTTAACGACTTGCTGCATAGTGGAGAAAAGATTGGTGGACCAAGTCGACGTAATGAATGTTGCAGTAGCTTTGGAGACTGATAAGCTCAATCACGTGTAATTTTGAAGGAGGAAGAGAGATGAAGTAACAAAGGGGATGGAAGAAGAAACAAATCAAACATAAAGAGAGATTCTGTTTCTAACATAGGGTTTTCTGTTACATATTTGAATAAAAGCAATTCTATTTTCGGAAGACTTCTTTTATGCTTGTTGTTGCTGAGTCGTGATGAGACTATGAGATCGTTATGAGATCTCTGTAACTTTCAAGCATCTTACTTTGTACTCTGAAAATTTGTACTCGTAATTCATTGATTCTTCATCAGTGATAAGGATTTGAGTGTTATTATGGAAAGAGTATTCAAATTCTTATCAAATTGGTGTGTTGTGATCTAGATCGACAATGGCGCCTCCGAGGAATGACCAATCACTTTCTACGATGCCGATTTCATCATCGTCTGTACCACTGACAGATGTGGCTGCGATCGTGCGTCGGTTGGATATTCTAGAGTTCGGTTATCAAACTACTGCAGCGGAACACCTGAATATAGCTGCCGATCAGCGACATATGGAGAATAGTCTTGATTCGAAGCTTGATTCGCGTTTAGAATAGTTCCAGCACAAGATCGAAGCAAATATAGAGCGACTTATTCAAGCGATGCCGCTTCTTGAAACTCAACGTCTTGTTGGTTAATCGAGTCAACCAGGTGGAAATCCAAATATAAAGGTTCAGCAAGAGGTTCAGTTTCCGGTGAGTGAATATGGAGAGGTTGAGATTTTGGATTTGATTCCGATGAGCTTGGAAGGAGATGCGTTGAGTTGGTATCATCATGAGATTTTACGTGAACCATTCCGGAGTTGGCAAGAGTCGAAGCAGAGGTTACTGGCTCGCTTTGGGATGTTTCACAGTAGAGGACCGAGTCAGAACTTATTTTGTATCAAACAAACAGGTTCACTGCCATCCTATGTCCATGAGTTTGAGGATTTATCAGCTCAAGTTCCAGGTCTTGATGATAACCAGAGAGAAAGAATGTTACTAAATGGCTTGACATGGACATGAGAGAGGTGGTTCTTATGATGCGACCCCAAAACCTTCCTGAAATGTTGGCTGTGACAATTGCAATGGAATCTAGTGCGTTAAGAAGAGTGGTGGAAAAAGAGATTCAAGCACATGCTGGTACTTTTAAGAAACAAGCTTCTGCATCTGCTAATTGGCGGACTAAAACAGTTGTGGCTCTTGTGGATACTCAAGCAACTGCTAAAACAACAATAAGACCCCGACAACGATTCTGATGCTGAGTTGGATTTGAAGAGAAGTCAAGGTCTATGTTTTAAGTGTGATGCCAAATGGTTTAGAGGTCACAAACCGGTTTGTCCCAAAGCTATGTTGCAAGTATTGACAGTTCTGAACGGGTTTGAATTGGAGGTACTCGATGAGAATATGGTAGAATGGAAGGAGGAGCCATTGGTTATGCAAACCGAGCTAATGGAACTCTCTTTGAGTTCTTATCTCGGACTCAATACGCCAACTATGACCAAAGTAAGAGGGAGAATTGGCAACAGAGAGTTCATTGTCTTATTGGACAGTGGAGCAACTCACAATTTCTTAACAACAAAGGTTGTGGATGCTTGCAAGCTAAAAAAAATGATGGACAAGAAGCTAGACATTATGTTGGGCACGGGAGTCACAGTTCAAGGCAGCAGACTGTGTCCTCGAGTTATGTTTTCGTTAGGGGGCTTGGATTTCACATCTTATTTTATTTGTTTGGAGATTGGAAGTGTCGATATGATCTTGGGAGTGCATTGAATTCGCACTCTGTGGAAATTTTATGTAGACTAGGATAAACACGAGCTCAGTTTCAACTACAGAGGACGTTGGGTGACTTTCTGTGGACATGCTAATTTAAATGTTGCGCTTCTATCTCTTATGTCACTCGCTCCAGCACCCTCAGCGGTTTCTAAAGGCTTTGAGTTGGTCATCTATAACCACTTGTCCTCATAGCTGCAAGAGAAGCAAGTGCTACAGCATGTACAAGAGGTTCTTGATCAATTCTCTGCGTCATTTTCTGAACCATCAGGTCTGCCACCTCTTCGTGGTCGTGAGCACGGTATACAGCTTATGCCAGGAATCTCTTCGATCAATGTGAGACCATATCGCTATCCACAAGATCACAAGGAAGCGATATATAAACTGGTGGCTGATATGCTTGTTTATGGGATCATTCGTCGCAGTCAAAGTCCGTTTACTAGTCCGGTTTTACTGGTTAAGAAGAAGGACGGTATGTGGCGTTTTTGTGTTGACTATTGTGCTCTTAACAACACCACAATCCCATAGAACTTCCCGACCCCGATGATTGACCAGCTGTTAGAGCTTCGTGGAGCGGTTTATTTCACGAAGCTTGACTTACGCTCGAGTTATCATCAGATCAAGATGCAGGAACATGACATTCATAAGATGGCTTTTCGCACTCATGATGGCCACTATGAGTTCTTGGTAATGCCATTTGGCTTATCCAATGATCCGGCAACCTTCCCATCGCTTATGAACGATTTTTTCCGTCCTTTCCTGCGTCGTTTTGTGTTGGTGTTTTTTGACGACATCCTCATTTACAGACTCTGTTTAGAGGAAAATCAACAACACATAGCTGCAGTGTTGAGAGTTTTTGCAGAGCAGTAGCTATATGCCAACAAGAAGAAGTGTCTTTTTTGGGCAGTCTCAAATTGATTACTTGGGACATGTTATATCACGTCAAGGTGTGTTTACGGATCCATCAAATACTGATGCCTGCGCCTGTGGCCAACCCCAAAAACTACAAAGGAGCTGCAAGGATTCTTAGGGTTGACGGGGTACTACCGAAGGTTTGGGAGGGGTTATGGTACTCTTGCTCGCCCATTGATTGAGCTATTGAAAAATGACATGTTTAAGTGAGATGATCAAGCTCAGATAGCGTTCGAGAAACTGAAATAGGTGATGTTAACGGCTTCAGTCCTCGCTCTACCGGACTTCGAGAAGCTGTTCTTTGTGGAGACTGATGCATCCGGGTTTGGGTTGGGTGCTGTGTTAATGCAGGAGAAGCGTCCTATAGCATTTTTCAGTTACGGGTTGAAGCCAGTAGTACAGAGGAAGCCTATCTATGAGAGAGAGTTGATGGCGATTGTGTTCGCCATTCAGAAATGGAAACATTACCCTATTGGGGCGACATTTTGCAGTGCACACTGATCAAAAGAGTTTGAAATTTCTATAGGAGCAGAGGGAGATTTCTTTGGGCTATCAACGTTGGCTTACAAAACTATTGGGGTATGATTTTGAAATACTGTATAAAACGGGAACTGAAAGTACTGCAGCTGATGGGTTATCAAGAATCATTCATCCTGAGTGTTTGTCGGTTTCGAGTTTGCTGTTGGCTATAACAGTTCCGTGAGTTTTACAGCTTCGGGATTTATATGCTGAGATTGATAAGAGTCCAGAGATTCAGGAGAAGATCAAGGCTGTGGAATCTAGTGTTCTTCCATCATCATTGTTTACTGTGAGAAATTGGTTGTTGTGGTATAAGCATCGCCTGGTTATTCCATCGAATTCTGCTTTCAAGGCATTGATACTGGCAAAGTATCACAATGGCTTTTTCGGTGGTCATTCCCGCGTATTGAAGACGCTTAAAAGGACTCAACAATCATTTTATTAGGACATATGTTAAAGGATATACAACGTTATGTTTTTGAATGTGGGGTGTGTCAAATATACAAGTATTCCAAGTTGTATATGGGAAGATATAAACATGGATTTCATTGAAGGGTTACCTTTATCACATGGGTTCAACTTCATTCTGGTGGTGGTGGATAGGTTATCCATGTATGGTCACTTCCTTCCTTTACGTCACCTATTTACTGCTTCAGACGTTGCTCAATTATTCATCAAAGAAGTGGTCCGCCTTCATGGGTTTCCGGATTCGATCGTGTCTAACAGAGATTGTATATTTCTCAGCAAGTTCTGGAAGGATTGCTTCAAACTTTCTAGCACCAAGCTGAAGTACTCCACAACATTTCATCCGCAAACGGATGGCCAGACGGAAGTATTGAATCGTTGTCTGGAAACTTACCTTCGTTGTTTCACATCATTGCACCCACGTTCTTGGTCTAAGTTCTTGGATGGGCTGAGTTCTGGTATAACTCATCATTTCACAAGTCTACTCCAGTGTACTCCGTTTGGAGAAGTGTATGGCTGTGATCCACCTCCCACCATGCGTTTTGAACAAGATTCCACGATTATTGCTTAGCTGGAACAACAATTGCAGGAGAGGGACGCTATATTAGAACAGCTGAAGGATCATCTTATTAGATCTCAGGACACGATGACTAACAATGCCAACAAGCACCGTCGAGATCTCGAGTTTGCAGTGGGGTCATCAGTGTTTCTGAAAATCTGGCCGTACCCTTTGTTTTCCGTGACCAAACGTTTATGTCAGAAGCTTGCGGCAAAATACTATGGTTTGTTTGATGTGTTGAAAAGAATTGGGAAGCTGGCCTATCGTTTACAATTGCCAAAAGGTTCAAAGATTCATCCCGTTTTCCATGTGTCTCAGTTTAAACCGGTACTTGGAAGGATCATCAAGTCACTTCTCTTACAATGGTCTTCAATGAGTTGGATGAGTTAGTTATTTGTCCTAAGGAGCTTCTCGAGACACAATACAATGGCGATCGATATTTTGAAGGGAAAACCTTCCCGTAACTGATGTTTCTTGGGTTATAATGATGGAATTTGTCAAACAGTTTCTGATATTTGAGCTTGAGGACAAGCTCCATTCTTACCAGGGGGTATTGGTAAGCTCAATCGCGTGTACTTTCGAACGAGGAAAAGAGAGGAAGCAACAAATGCGGGGGAAGAAGAAACAAATCAAACATAAAGAGAGACTTTGTTTCTAACAAAGGGTTTGCTGTTACACATTTGAATGAAAGCAATTCTATTTTCGGGAGACTTCTTTTATGCTTGTTGTTGATGAGTCGTGATGAGACTATGAGATCATTATGAGATCTCTGTAACTTTCGAGCAGGTTACTTAGTACTCTGAAGATTTGTACTCATAGTTCATTGATTCTTCATCAGTGATAAGGATTTGAGTGTTATTGCGGAAAGATTATTCAAATTCTTATCAGATACATGATCTGATCCTGTAATATGGAAGAGCTTCCTGGTAATGGGAATACTTTACGTGGAGTGGAAAGAGGTACAAGCATTGGATTGAATGTAAGCTCGACAAAGGATTTGGAAACAAAGCATGGTTCACTCAATTCCCTGCAGCAAATCAGGCTTTTCTTGAGAAAAGAGGCTCTGATCATCTGCATGCTCTGATTAAATTGTCAACTTCTCAAGACTCCTATAGAGGTCACTTCCATTTCTACAAAAGATTTCTTTTTAGGAACGATGTAAGAGACTCAATTTCCACTGCTTGGAATTTAAGAACAAGAGGTTCTAGATTTTCTGTATCTGATCGCCCAAGGTGATGCAGAAAATCTTTCAGCAATTGGAAGAAATCTCACATGTCAAATGCCAAGGGATCCATTCTCTTCAAGCTGCTTTAGAATTAGAAAAATCTTCAAATCTTTCGAGATCCTCTAATGTTAAAGCCTTAAAAAAATTAGCCATTGCCTACAAAGAAGAAGAGGACTATTGGAGGATAAGGAGCAAAATAGATGTTTAAGAGTTGGTGATAGAAGCTCATCTTTCATTCGTTATGTTGTTAAGAGAAAAGGAGCAAAGAAAAGATTGGAAAAACTCTTTGATGAGAAAGGAGATGTTTACAGATCAGAAGCGGCCAAGGGAGAAGTTGCATCTTCATATTTCAGGAACCTATTCAAGTCTTCTAATCCTGGCTCCTTCCTCAAATTTCTTTCAAGGCTTTCCTCCAAAAGTTACTCATAGATCCTATATTCTCAATAGATCCTTCGAGTACCCCAAGTCCAGATGGTATGAATGACCTCTTCTTCCAACACTATTGGAGTATTATAGATAATGAAAAAGAGGTCAGAGCTTTCTTTGATACTGGTGTCTTTCTTAAAGAATGGAATTATACTCATCTGTGTTTAATTCCTAAGATCACAAATCCTACTCTTATGTCGGATCTAAGGTCAATCAGTCTATGTTCTGTCGTCTACAAGACCATCTCGAAGATTATGGTCAGGAGACATCAGCCCTTCTCATCTGATCTTGTTTCAGAATAGCAACCAGCTTTCGTGTCAGAGCGTCAAATATCTGATAACAAAGTAATAGATCACGAACTGGTTCACAATCTCATCTCTCCTCCTCAAATCTCTACAAACCACATGGCAATCAAGTCTGTCTTTTCCAAAGCCTTCGACAGAGTAGAATGGAGCTACCTAAGGTCTCCTCTTTTGGATCTAGGATTTGATGAGAGATGGGTTAATATAGTCATGTACTGTGTGTCTTCGGTGACCTTCTCAGTGCTCATTAATGATCAAGTTTCATGGATTAATTTGTCCTCAGAGATTGTTAAGACAGTGAGATCTCTTATCTCCATTTTTATTTGTCTTATGTTCAGAAGTTCTTACTCATCTCCTCAATAAAGCAAAGGCCCATGGAGCCATTGAAGGCATCAGATTCTCATATCAGGTTCCCTCCCTTCATCATCTGCTTTTTGCAGATGATAGTATGTTTATGTGTAAAGCCAACCTGGTTAAAGCACAAGAGTTGAAAAGGATTCTTCTTCGTTATGGAGCTGCCACAGGTCAAATAATGAATGTCCACAAATCCTCTATAACCTTTGGAGAAAAGGTTTAGGATCAAATCAATACAAATAATCATGAGTTGATGGGTATTCAAGAATGATGTTGGACCATGAACTTACTTGGGCCTCCCTGGATGCTTCACCGGATCAAAGGTGGAATTGATAAACTATTTGAAGAATGGTTTAAAGAGCAGAATTTCTGGTTGGTACACAAGAACTTTATATCAGGCTGGAAAAGAGGTTTTTCTTAAAGCTGTTGCACTTTCTATGCCGGTTCATGCTTTAAATTTTCCAAAACCACGTGCTCTAATCTTGCCTCAAACATGTCGAGATTCTGGTGGAACTCCCTAGAACACACAAGTAAAACTCAGTGGATAAGCTGGGAGAAGATGTGTCTATCCAAAGATCTTGGTGGTTTAAGTTTCAAGGACATAGTACTTTTTAATCAAGCTGATGCGACCTGGATCAGCCTCTACTTCAAGGATTTGAAGGGCACGTGTGGACCAGCTAAGTCAGTGCTTGAGGTGTGGTTCAATGGGCCATTCAGTGAGCTCATTGGTCTGATTCATGAGGTATTGGACCGAGAGAAGAAGAATGCTTATGATATGGCCTTGGAACAACCTGTACCAGCCAGCAACATCATAGTTCAACCAGAACACGAGCCAAAGATGACCAGGATCAGCTTGTATCACAACCTTGAGAAAGTTGGATGATCAGCTTACCATAGGGACGAGAAAGCGGGAGTAAATGGTCTATAATGGAATATACAATGGAAGGTGTTGCATGAGAACTTGGCTAGGATAAGGAAGAAATCTAAACACGACCAGAAGAACACTAAGAGCAGATTGAAGACATCATAAGGTCCCTGGGACGGGCTCTGAATTGTGTTGGTTGAGCAAGACCCATATCAGGCCATAAGGAAAAAGGATCGACCACCTTGGGCCTTACTTGGTCGATTTATTTAGTTTATGTTTTAGGGATTTTGAGTTAACTGTAAACCTATAGGTTTTGGTTTTGTGTTTTATAAACCAGTTAGGAATAGGTTTTGAGTTTCTTAAACCAATTAGAGATAGGTCTTGGTTTTCCTTTTTAGATTAGAATTAAGATTTTCTAGTTAGGGTTTTCTGTTTTTCTATATAAGCCAAAGCTACTGCATATGTAAACACACCCATTCTTTTAATAAAAATCATCAAGATTTTGGCTTCTTTTTGTCTCTTGAAGACCTCTACCTTGATCATACACGTGATCATATTCATCTATCATCACCAGGAAGTTATCTCTTCTGTTTCCGTGATTTCCAACAGGCATCAACCTATACGAGGTTACACTCGTAGATAGCCGCAACAAGACAACCTTAGGGTATTCCATAACCCTATTTTGAAGATCATCCATCATCCAAGAGCCTTAAAACTCAAGGATTCATCCCCAAACGTCCTTCAAGTGATTCATGGGCAAGACAGCCTATCTAAGGCTGTATCAAGTTCTATTAGAGCCAGGTTGAAGGTTTAGGGTTTGATGATCTTAAACAAGGGTCACGACTTCCATCAAATATCCAGTAATCATCTATGTTTTCTTATAGAAAAAAAAGAGATAAGGCTAAACAACAAGCAACAAGGGAAGCGTTGCAGCCGAAGGAAAGAACCAAAAACAGGTTGAGCTTGAGAAGGAGCAGTATCTCATCTATAAGCAACTAGGGAAGCATACTTGGCTTTTTCACGAAGCCAAATCAAAGACGACCTAAGAAGTATTCTGTCTTCATTCTTTGAGGATGGTTTAACGGTGCTCGGACCATTAAAGCCAGCACGTGATGATCCTGATCTAAAGCCACCTGAGGAGAAACTTGAAATTGAACCGAAGCTGTCCACTTCTTTGCAAGAAGACAACTTGGACAATCAACCAAATCAAGAGGAGCACGTACCAGAAGCTTCGTGTGGTCCTAACTACGACCTCACCAAGGTTAAAGATGAAGAAAAGCTTGATGAGGCTCTTGTAGTTCATAAAGAGTCATATCAGACTTTGATTGAACAAGGTGGATTCATTAATTTTTTTCTCTCATTATTCACTATTCATAGCTCTTGTATGTGTTCAGTTAAACCTCATGTATCACTTAAGGTTTGTGAAGAGGTTTCAGAACTTCATATTTGAACCAGGAGGAATCACATGTGTGTTTAAGGATCTTAACAACATCCTGGTCCAAAAAGAAGAAACCTTGCAGCTGAAGTCACACAAATCATTGATACTTGAAGAACAAGATTTGAGGTCAAATCCTTTTGAAGGGAGAGCGAATGGTGTGATCCAAATCAGCAATAAAGTCAAGGCAAGAGAGAGCAAGTCGGAGCTGCACGTGATTATTAAAGACTTGCAAACATTGCCTCATCATCCAAGGCCAAGGAAGCTCGTGGATCTTGCATATAAAGGGTCTATGATAACCTTGAATAAACCACATTCAACTATCCAAGCAAGGGTATCAGGAGAAACAGCTACTAAGGTCAAGTTCCTTACTCCCTAAGATGACCAATGGCTTGTGGGCGAGTGCATACAGACCATACTTGATCCAAGAAAGGCTCGACATGAACCAACACTTAAGAATGAGTATGGGGATCATTTTACACGACCTCCTGATAAGAAAAAACATGTTATACGATTCACTTGGAGGTTGGATCAAGTTGTGCTGAGAGATGGCCGAAACTTGCTTACTCTCGGTTGTAGTGGATTGGTTCGACCACTAGAGTGTCAAAGAAGGTTCTTTCTTAATCTTGGAGAGCCAAAGGTACACAAAAGCACAAACAACACACTATCTGAAGGTAGAACACGTTTGGAGCAGCATACCGACAGTTCTATCTTATTAGATGGACTGGATTTGAGGACAAATCCTTTTAAAGGAGGAGAGGATGATGCAACCTGGATCATGATACAAGCCTAAGCTATCAAAGGCTGTATGACTCTCAGTACAAGAGAAGGAGCCGATCTGCACAAGGGGTGACTCGTCTGGATTGATCTAATCAACCAAAGGAATCTGGACAGAAGTAACTTGATGGATTGAAGTGCACCACACGAGGAATGGAGGGACTCGTGATACAACACAAAGCTTCTCTAGGCCGTGGAGGTACTGGTCTCACAAGGCAGAGAGAAAGGAGGCGAATTCTAGAGAGAGAATTCTAGGGTTTCCGAAGAAAAGCTTTTCTGTTTATTCAAGACTGCCCAAAGAAAGGGGGCGTGCAAAAACTATAAATAGGACTAAAGGAACAGGCTCCTTTAGGTCAGGAAATAAAAACTATAGTTTAAAAAAAGGAAATATAACAAAATGACATAATTCGTCATAGCTTGGACCGAAATAGCATCTAGGAATTATGTGAAGCAGATTGTGGCCTCGTTAAAAACCTTCCTCCGTAAAACCCACTGGGACAAAACCAAGAGCAAGGAAAAGAGCACACACAAGGAGCTTGGCCTAGTTACTTGATCAGTCCAAGAGTCTTGCTAGGCAAGTTGGTCTTCTATGGCAATGATCATCAGATTGTTGTGACTGTGGTTTGGAATGAATGGCCAGGGATCTCCTCTTGATGCTTTGGTATGTTCATCCGGTCCATCATCCTTCAAGCTTGGCTCTCCCATCTTCAGGGCATCCATCTTGGTGCTATCATCAGTAGCTTCTTTAGTGGTGTTAACCTGTTCAAGATCAGAAGCAAGTATCATGCTCTCATTAAACTTATGTTGAAGTATCTTAGCTCTTTGTCTGGTTATAGCTCCCTTGTATACGGTTGGTACTGGCACTTCTTGAACAGTCTCTGCCTTAGTTATCTTGCTGATCATGTCTTGGATATCAGGTTCAGTTAGGTCTGGTTCAAGCTCTGGTTGAATGTCCTCATCATTCCCTCCCTCTTCAAAAGGTTTTGACCTCAAAACTGGTTCATCTGCAAAACAAGGAGATAAATCAGCAACATTGAAGGTTGATGACACGTTCAACTCACCTGGCAGGTCAAGACGGTAGGCATTGTTGTTGATCCTCTCAACAACTTGGAAAGGACCATCTCCCCTTGGTTTCAGCTTGGAACTCCTCTGGTTGGGAAACCTTTCTTGCCTCATATGTAACCAAACCCATTCTCCTGGTTCAAACACAATCTCTTTGCGCCCTTTGTTGGCTTGCTTGACATACTGCTCAGTTCTCTTCTCCAGGTTCTCCTTAACCTTCTTATGCAATTCCCTTACATACTCAGCTTTTGCTTCTCCGGTTAGACTAACCACTTCAGCTGGTGGTAATGGCTTGAGGTCTAAAGGGGTCTTAGGGTTGAAACCATAAGCAGCTTCAAAAGGTGACATCTTAGTAGCTGAGTGCTGAGCCCGGTTGTATGCAAACTCTATGAATGGAATGCAGTCCAACCAGTTCTTCATATTCTTCCCAATGGTGGATCTAAGCAGCGTAGAGAGGGTCCTGTTTACTACTTCAGTCTGCCCATCCGTTTGGGGGTGACATGTGGTGGAGAATAGCAGCTTTGTTCCCATCTTCTTCCATAATGTCCTCCAGAAATGACTCAGGAACTTGCTATCACGATCAGAAACTATGGTCCGTGGGACTCCATGTAAGCGTACCACCTCTTTAAAGAACAGATCAGCCGTTTTAGATGCATCATTCACCTTGGCACAAGGTATGAAGTGTGCCATTTTGGAGAATCTGTCCACCACAACAAAGATTGAATCCTTATGTTGAATCTTGGGTAAGCCTAGTACGAAGTCCATGGAGATATCCACCCAAGGAGCAGTGGGAATAGGTAGTGGCATGTATAGGCCATGGGGTTGTACTCGGGACTTAGCTTTCTTGCAAGTTACACATCTTGCACAATGGGATTCTACTGCCTTCTTGAGATGAGGCCAATAGAAATGTTCCCTTACCACAGCTAAGGTTTTATCCACGCCAAAATGTCCCATGAGCCCTCCTCCATGAGCTTCTCTGGTGATCAAGTCTCTCAGTGAACACTGAGGGATGCATAGTCTCTTGCCTTTAAATAGAAACCCCTCATGTAAGTAGAACTTCCCTTGTGGACCTCCGGTACAACTAGAGTAGATCTCAGCAAGATCCGGATCCCCTCCATATAGATCCTTGATGAATTCAAACCCCATCACCTTGGCTTCCATTGTGGCAATCAAAACATATCTTCTTGAAAGGGCATCAGCTACAATGTTTTCCTTTCCCTTCTTGTACTTGATGATGTAAGGGAAGGTCTCTATAAACTCCATCCAGCGGGCGTGCCTCTTCTTAAGGTTTGTTTGGCCTCTTAGATGCTTTAGAGTCTCATGGTCAGTATGGACCACAAACTCCTTAGATAGCAGGTAGTGTTGCCATGTCTCTAAGGCCCTCACTAGAGCATACAGCTCCTTGTCATAGGTCGGATAGTTGAGAGCTGCTCCACCTAACTTCTCACTGAAATAAGCAACTGGCTTCCTTCCTTGAATCAACACGGCTCCAATCCCAATCCCTGATGCATCACACTCCACTTCAAAGGTCTTGTTGAAGTCAGGTAAAGCTAGGACCGGGGCATGGGTTAGGCGATCCTTTAAGGTCTGGAAAGCTTCTTGTTGGGCCTTTTCCCATGTGAACCCAACACTCTTCTTTACTACGGCAGTGAGTGGTGCAGCTATACTACTGAAGTCTTTGACAAAACGCCTGTAGAAGCTGGCTAAACCATGAAAACTCCGGACTTGGCTAATGTTGGTGGGCTCTGGCCAGTCTTGTATTGCCTTTATCTTCTCCTCATCAACCTGTAATCCCTGTGAACTCACAACAAAACCTAGGAAAACAAGTTTATCAGTGCAGAATGTGCACTTCTTGAGGTTTGCATAAAGTCCTTCTTGCCGAAGTGTCTCTAATACTTGCTCAAGATGTGTCACATGATCAAATAAACAAGTACTGTAAATTAGGATGTCATCAAAGTAAACCACAACAAACTTACTGATGTATGGTCTAAGAATATGGTTCATGAGACGCATGAAAGTGCTAGGGGCATTGGTGAGTCCAAATGGCATCACTAACCATTCGTACAAACCTTGCTTTGTCTTGAAGGCAGTTTTCCACTCATCACCTTCTTTCATTCTCACCTGATGGTACCCACTCTTAAGGTCTATTTTAGAGAAGATGGTGGCTCCACTTAGTTCATCTAGCATGTCATCTAAGCGAGGTATGGGGTGTCTATACTTAATGGTGATGTTGTTTATAGCACGGCAGTCTACACACATCCTCCAGGTTCCATCCTTCTTTGGTACTAATAGGACAGGTACAGCACAAGGACTAAGGCTTTCCCTAACATATCCTTTGTCTAATAGGTCTTGAACTTGTCTCTCTAACTCTTTGGTTTCCTCAGGGTTTACCCTATAGGCTGGTTTGTTTGGTAAAGGGGCTCCGGGTATGAAATCTATTTGGTGTTCTATGCCTCTAAGTGGTGGTAAACCGGCTGGAATCTCCTCTGGAAACACATCTTTGAACCTGTCAAGAAGCCTAGTAATCTCTGGATGAAGTGTAACCTCATCAGAACCTGCACTCAAAAGCTCCTTAAAGATCATTAGTAGCATTGTGTGTTTAGTAGCAGCAGCCTTCCTGACATAACTAGGCCTAATAAGAAAATTAGACTTAACAGATTTCTCTTTCTCTTTAGCCATTTGTAAATGCAATTCATGAACTTGTGCTGGTGTGAGAGGTGCTAAGCTAACCTTGCGCTTATCATGCATGAAAGTGTACATGTTAGACCTACCATCATGTTTAGTTTCTCTATCCCACTGCCATGGCCTACCTAACAATACATGTCCTGCTTGCATAGGTACTACATCACACGTTACTGCATCTTGATACTTACCAATGCTAAATGGAATGTTAACTTGTTCTTTAACTTGTAATTCAACCTTATCATCTAGCCATCTTAGTCTATATGGATGCGGATGCTTAGTCTTTTCTAAACCAAGTTTATCTACCATATAAGCACTAGCAGCATTGGTGCAAGACCCACCATCTATGATGAGATTACATACCTTGCCTCTGATGGTACATCGGCTGTGGAATATGTTTTCTCTTTGGATGGTCTCAGCTGGTTGCATCTGGACATTAAGCACACGCCTGATCATCAAGCTCTCTCCCACGTCTGGATATTCAATCTCTCCAAGTTCTTCTTGAATCAACGGATCATCTTCATCATGAGACTCATAACCACCATCTTCAGTGAGCATCATGACTCTCTGGTTTGGGCATTCTCTTGCCATATGTCCTCGGCCTCTACACTTGAAGCAGGTAATGTCTCTGGAACGCTGGGGGTTAGTGTTCTTCCCTGGTTCTGCTCTGGTGTCTCTGTTGGGTTCAGTGGGACGAGTCTTAGGTCTGTTATCCCCTTCAATTCCTTTTCCCTTGTCCACTGGTTTGTTGTAGTTGCTGTTACTTGAGTTCCAGGTAGATTGAGACTTGCTTCTGGAGTTCTTCTTCTTGATGTGTTGCTCCGCTTGGACAGCTAGGTGAAAGAGATCCCTCATATCAGTGTAACCCTGCCTTTCAACCTTGCAGCTTATCCTATCTTGTAGTCCGTCAATAAATTGAGCCATAGTAGCCTCTTCATCCTCATTAAGGTCTAGGCGATTTCTCAGCTTCTCAAACTCCTCATAATACTCTTCCACTGACTTGTTGAGCTGCTTAAGTGATCTGAACTTCCTCTGTAGATCCCGGTGAAAGTGTTGTGGAACAAATCTCTGCTTCATTGCGTCCTTCATGTCTAACCAAGAGTCTAGTTGCCTCAGATTACTTCTCCTTCTATCTGAACACAATCTGTCCCACCAGGAAAGAGCATTGTCCGTGAGTTGAGCTACTGCTAAAGCAACTCGTTTGGGACCAGGGTGGTTGTAGTAGTTAAAGATATGATCCATCCTCTTCTCCCAATCAAGGTAAGCTTCAGGATCAACCTTTCCAGCAAAGGTTGGGGCTTCCATCTTGATGTGTTCCCGCCCTTGGTGGTGGTGCTGTTGGCGAGGAGCTCTCAAGGGAGGTAAGTAGTCCTCTTCTTCAAACTCTTGGTGCCTGTTTTGCCGGCGAGGAACTCTAGGTGGGGGCAAGAACTCCTCTCCTTCCTCATCACCATAGTCATCTGGCTGAAGGCCTGCTCTTTGGGTTGGATTAGGGACACGTTGCTGGCCAGTGTCTTCATCAGTCTGTTGATTCCGTGTACTAGTCTCCGGATTGTCATTGTGGTGCACACCTTCTCTTCTGTTGTTGCCTTGGTTCGGATTGAGGAACCTGTCAACATTCCGGACTGCTTGCATTGTTGGTCTTTGCTCGACCCTAGTTAGCCGATCTCCAAGGTCTTGGCGCATTGCCATCATGTCTTCTCTCAAGGCTGCAAACATCTGCATGAGGGCGACTTGCTCAGCTGCTTCCCCCATGGCTGCTGTCGATTAACCTAACAAGAAACAAAGAAGACCTAAGTTTCTGCTTGAGTTAATAAAAAGGAAAGACAAGAAAAATATATATTTTTTTTTAAATTTGAAGAGTAATAATTAAAATAAGTTAAACTACTTTTTTTTTTTGAGTTTTAAAATTCGAAAAAAAAACTGAAGAGAAAAGAAAAGGAGTGGTTTGCAAGCAAAATAAATGGAAAAGAAAAGAGTATCGACCAAAAAGGAAAATAGTATCGACCAAAATGGAAAACCGGATATGCACTTAATACTAACACTTTTTTCTGATTCTTTTGCACGAAAGTAATGATCTAGGGACAACCTAAACTCGACATCAATAAGAACAGGATGAACAAACGTGTTTAAGAAAGATGAAACAACTAGATGCAAAAGAGACAAATCGATTTCTTTTTAAGGTTTTCTTTCTTTATGAAATTGAACAAGTTAAACTAGATGCAACAGAAACAATATGACTTCTTATGGGTTTTATTTCGTGAATGCAAAACAAAAATAAACGATTGCAAGTAAGAAGAGATAGGATAGATGCAACCTGATGCTGAAGGAACTTCAGCTCTGATACCAGAAATGATACAAGCCTAAGCTATCAAAGGCTGTATGACTCTTAGTACAAGAGAAGGAGCCGATCTGCACAAGGGGTGACTCGTCTGGATTGATCTAATCAACCAAAGGAATCTGGACAGAAGTAACTTGATGGATTGAAGTGCACCACACGAGGAATGGAGGGACTCGTGATACAACACAAAGCTTCTCTAGGCCGTGGAGGTACTGGTCTCACAAGGCAGAGAGAAAGGAGGCGAATTCTAGAGAGAGAATTCTAGGGTTTCCGAAGAAAAGCTTTTCTGTTTATTCAAGACTGCCCAAAGAAAGGGGGCGTGCAAAAACTATAAATAGGACTAAAGGAACAGGCTCCTTTAGGTCAGGAAATAAAAACTATAGTTTAAAAAAAGGAAATATAACAAAATGACATAATTCGTCATAGCTTGGACCGAAATAGCATCTAGGAATTATGTGAAGCAGATTGTGGCCTCGTTAAAAACCTTCCTCCGTAAAACCCACTGGGACAAAACCAAGAGCAAGGAAAAGAGCACACACAAGGAGCTTGGCCTAGTTACTTGATCAGTCCAAGAGTCTTGCTAGGCAAGTTGGTCTTCTATGGCAATGATCATCAGATTGTTGTGACTGTGGTTTGGAATGAATGGCCAGGGATCTCCTCTTGATGCTTTGGTATGTTCATCCGGTCCATCATCCTTCAAGCTTGGCTCTCCCATCTTCAGGGCATCCATCTTGGTGCTATCATCAGTAGCTTCTTTAGTGGTGTTAACCTGTTCAAGATCAGAAGCAAGTATCATGCTCTCATTAAACTTATATTGAAGTATCTTAGCTCTTTGTCTGGTTATAGCTCCCTTGTATACGGTTGGTACTGGCACTTCTTGAACAGTCTCTGCCTTAGTTATCTTGCTGATCATGTCTTGGATATCAGGTTCAGTTAGGTCTGGTTCAAGCTCTGGTTGAATGTCCTCATCAGATCAGCCTCTACTTCAAGGGTTTGAAGGCCACGTGGGGACCAGATAAATCAGTGCTAACACGAGCCAAAGATGACCAGGAGCAGCTTGTATCACGACCTTGAGAAATTTGGACGATCAGCTTACCATATGGACGAGAAAGCGAGAGTAAATGGTCTACAATGGAATATACAATGGAAGGTACTGCATGAGAACTTTGCTAGGATCAATAAGCAAGCTAAACACGACCAGAATAACACTGAGAGAAGATTGAAGACATCAGAAGGTCCCTGCGACAGGCTCAGAAGTGTGTTGGTTGAGCAAGGCCCATATCAGGCCATAAGGAAGAAATATCGACCACCTTGGGCCTTACTTGGTCGATTTATTTAGTTTAGGTTTTAGGGATTTTTAGTTAAGTGTAAACCTATTAGGCTTAGGTTTTGTGTTTAATAAACCAGATATGAATAGTTTTTGAGTTTCTTAAACCAATTAGAAATAGATCTTGGTTTTTTTTTAGATTAGAATTAAGATTTTCTAGTTAGGGTTTTTTGTTTTTCTATATAAGCCAAAACTACTGCATATGTAAACACACCCATTCTTTTAATAAAAATCATCTAGCTTTTGGCTTCTTTTTGTCTCTGGAGACCTCTACCTTGATCATACACGTGATCATATTCTCTATCATCACCAGGAAGTTAGCTCTTCTGTTTACATGATTTCAAACAGGCATCGACCTATATGAGGTTACACTCGTAGATAGCCACATCAAGACAACCTTAGGGTATTCCATAACACTATTGTGAAGATCATCCACTATCCAAGAGCCTTAGAACTCAAGGATTCATCGCCAAACGTCCTTCAAGTGATTCAGGGGCAAAACAGCCTATCCAAGGCCGTATTACAAACTCTTTTAGCTAAACAAGCTTGGAGACTTCTTCAGGAGCCAAGCTGTTTGTTGTCAAGAGTTCTAAAGAGTAGGTACTACCAACATTCTTTCTGGATTCTAATTTAGGATCTAGACTTTCTTATGCGTGGATAAGTGTTTTATTTGGTAGAGAACTTCTTGAAAAAGGTCTTATTCAAATGGTTGGCAATGGGCAGTCTATAAGGTTTTAGTGTGACAAATGGATTGATGCCAGAGAAGAAATATGCATGGATCCATGGATAAAAAAATTATCTCTTTGATGTTAATCTTGTGGTTAAAGACCTCATTGACTGACTGTAACTCTGTTTCTTGGAGTCCATCAAAACTAGAAGAAATATTTTTTCCGGAGATATCACCAGAATTCAAAAGATCAAGCATGTTCTGTCTTTAAAAAGTCCGGGTGTTTTCTGTCAAATCAGCCTATTGTCTAGCATGTCAGACTTACAAAAAAGACTTAATTGCAGAAGCTAATTCTCAGCCTTCGTTCTTGGTTCTTAAACAGGAGATATGGAAATTACAGTCTGAACCGAAGATCATGAATTTGATGAGGAAAATGCTTAGTGATGCTCTTCCAGTGGACGACTTACTTGCTCAAGGAGGTATGAGAACTGATGGTGTATTTCCAATTTGTGGTCTAGATGGAGAGTATAAATTATGTCATGTTCTCTTGTTCTGTTTCAAGGCTAACTTGTGCACTATGCCTTCCATCACCAAGAGATGGATTTCAAAATGATTACATTTATCAGAATGTTGCCTTTTTGCTATCATTGGAAGAGAATAATGAGGTTAACATTGTGCTTACTGTTTGAACTGAGTTTCGTCGGATTTGGTGACAGGAAGACAAAACTCGTCGGTGGGTTAACACAAAGGCGTTTATTAGATCAGAAGGATGTTTGTCGGTTTACAAATAAGGAAAAGAACGGTGGCCAGAAAAGTACAAGTCGACAGAATACAAGACAAATGAAACCCTAATTCTAGCCGCCAAGTAGGTATGTGTGTGTTGATCTCCTCCCCTTCCCTTTCTTCTTGTTCTCCTTATATAGACGTCTATCTCCTTCTTGTCCAAAGTCGGTTCGCCCTAATGGGCCTTTTATTTTGTGAAGGCCGGCTTATTAAGCCGACGAGGAAAGCCCCCAGGGGCAAGAGGCTTTGTCGACTCGGGCGTGATTGGGTAAAAGCAATCCTTCTTCCGCTAAAAGCAGTATTTAGTCGAGCTGACGCGTCCGCCTTAGATTATGTGTGCCGAGCCGACACTAGGAGAGCAACAGGCCAGGCCTACAATCTGTTGGGCATTATGGAGGGATTTCCACCTCCTATAGTAAGTCTCCTCAGTTCACTTGTGAGTGACTCGCGGCCAACCTAAATGAATTTGTGGATTGGGTCCATAGGATAGTTGGTCCGACGATCTGTTGCGGCGATTAATCATTTTCGATTGTACTCATGTTGTGGATTTAGTCGTAGAAAGATTTTCTTTTTGTTTTCATCGCTTGTCGTCTCTGGGGTGGGCTTTGATTTGGCTCGCGGTCTTCCTTTATTCTAACCTAGGTAACCGGTCGAAATCGAACCAGTTTTTGGTTTGCATTAAGCAGAACTGACGCGAGGGGTAGCGAGCTGTTTTGGGTGGTTTCGAGGCATATTTAGGCCTTTTTAGACCTAATGATGGTGCCTCTGGGAAACGCGCTCCTCCTCTCCTTATAAACAGTCGACCCCCTCCTCAACATCTTCATTCTTCTCCGCATCCTGAGGTACTCTCTTTGTCTCTCTCTCTCTCTATGTATCTCTCTCTCTACTCTTCGCTCTTCTTTCTAGATTCCATCGTTGATTAGTTAGTATATTTGATCCGACAAAAAGCATGTCGCCCAAAGAGAGATTTTTTTGAGAGGAGAAGGGAAAGGCGGTTACTACCGAGTCGAGCCTAGTTAGGGATGTATCGGCCGATGGTAATTCTCTTGATGAATTCAACTTGATGCATTGAGAAGCTATGATGGACACTGCAAACATGGACTTGTCGCATAGGCTTTTAGTCGCCATTATGGTGCGGCTAGCTAGGGGTGACGACGATGGCCATGCTGCTCCCGACACTCCTGACTTCCTCCCAACTTGTTATTATCCAGGATGAATTTTCGAGGAACTCCCAGCTGTGGCTCCTGAGTTACTTCACCCTTCAAACGTGGAGGGACAATCATGGAATGTGTGAGACCCGATCCACTCCGGGCAGCGTGAAGAGGTTGCTGAAAGAGTGCAATGATGTGGGCGTAACCTTCCTCATTCCAACGTACACTCATAGACCTTGGTCTGCACCTGTGGGATACCATTGCGTCTATGAGTCGTACTTTCAGAAAAACACAAGGCTTTGGTTTCTGATTCCCCAACTATTAACGTCCTATGTTTTTCGTTGGGACGTAGCCATCAGCCAATTCTTGAATGCGTCCTCCCTATTTCGGTCGCACTGATGGTGATGGCAGCGGTGATCAACATATCTATTAGCGTACAGAGCCTCGAAGAGTTGTGCTTTATAAAGCCAATGCCAGATGGATTGTATTCAGTAATGATGAGGCCAAACTACAACATAATCATTGGCCATCCGAACAAGACTTCCGATTGGCAGCGATACTATTTCTTTGTCAAGCCTAACGAGTCCGTGTTTGAAGAGCCGCTGAACAACGACTTTCGAGTCCTTTGGAATTATCAAATCGGTAGATCGCCATTTTTAACTGAATATCATTTGTCTCGCTACTAACCTTTCTTTCCTTTTTGTCGTGCAGTCGACCATCCAAATACCATCGATTTCCCAGAGGGATTCTTTGATAACGCTCGAGCCTTAACAACACTCAGTCATCAACGTTGGCCCGACATAAGCGAGGAGAGATTTCACCGGGCCTTGGAATGGATTTCTAGACGTTAGTGTGCCTTGTTAGTTATTCCCTTCTTCTCTCTTTTTTCTAAATCGTTGGATTTGATCCTCTCTATTTTTTTGTCAGTCTATGCAGGTGATTGGGCTTCCGACTTACTTACCTAAATCGTTTCCGGGAGAATACGCTTATCACTCTTCTCAAGGGAGGAACATCAACGGGTGAGAAGAGCCTAGAAGATGAAAGCCTTGCCGGATCTTAGTGCAGTGTTCGAAGGCCAATTGGGATCTTCTAGCGTCAGTCTGATGGCGATGATTAACGGAATCAGTCTGGACGGACTGGAGCACGCGGATCCTCAATTGGATATTTCTCATGTCGTTGTTGACTCGAGAATCAAGGAAGCAAGTCGTGATGCGGAGGCTCCCAAGCCGAAGAAGAAGAGTAAGAAGAGGTCGCAGGACTACCCTTCTGTTGCAATGGACCAGGAGGGTTCGCCTAAGGCTCCAATGGATGAACGTCCAAAGAAAAGGAAGAAGAAGAAGTCCGCTGAAAAGATCCTAGGATCCTCCGAGGTAGCAACGATCCAAGAGGCTACTTCCGATGAAAAGTTTTGGCTCTTAAGACTGAGGGGGAAGCGTTTTCGTCGGAGATACCGCTCGTGAAGAGGAAGAAGAAGAAGTCCTCTAAAGGTGAAATGGGGGGCACCGGCCTCCGAGAAGCCGGACGTTCAAAAGGCCGATCCGAATGTTAGGGAAGACGTCGGCCCCTCTGATGGTTCTGTCGGGCGGGCAGCTTCACAACCCGTTCATGGTTTGGGTGCAATGCCCAGCCGAAGGCCCCACATGATATTTCCCGATGGCGTTGAGTTCCGTTACGATGGAGACACTCCTCTGGTTTATAACGATGACCAATGCGCCGAGCTGGTGCGTCAAATCAGGGGTGGGCCGAAAGATATGATGGCTGTCAACGACCTTGTGTTCAAGGACGCTTATATCAACGCTGCCCGAGCTTCGTTATTGGTAAGTGACTTGACTTCAGCTTCTTATCTTTTTCTTTTCTCTCCTTTTTTATTGTTTCTCGATCATGAGTGACTTCATTCTTCTATGCAGAGCAAAGGTAGTATGAAATTCTTGGTGGAGAAGTACGACACAGAGCAGAAGAAGACGCTCGTGCAGCTGGGGAAGTCCGAGAAAACAGTCAAATCCCAAAATAAGCGTATCGCCCGCTTGAAGAATGAGTTCATGGCTGTGTCTGAAAAGGCCATCCAGGAAAGGGATTGTGCAATTAGCCGGAGGAAAGCTCAGACGAGAGCTGACATACTTTAGGTCAAGTTGGTACACGTTTGAACGGCGAAGGAAGTGCTGGAGCGTGAGATTGCTGCTTTGGAGCGGGAAAAGGCCGACTTGTAGCGGGACAAGGCTGCCACCGCTCTAAGTCACTTGAAGGAGGTTGCCCAGTTGAGGGATTCTCGAAGCTTCAGGGTCACCCACGAACGAGTTAGGGTGCAGACGGATATGATCGCAAAGTGCTTCAATAATATTCGCGATCGAGAAACGCGGGAGTCCTATGACACAGCGCGCTTTCTATATAGCGAGGCTTTTAGCCCGAGGAAGTGTTTGGAGATGCTTAAGAGGAAGGCCTCTGACATTCCCCAGGCAACGATGGACACATTCACCAAGCATGAGAGCCGTCTAGAGCAAGAAGCCTCCCGGCTTGAGGTGGTGAGATCCCTGAAGCTGATCTATCCTTATCCCCACTCGTTCTTGAATCCAAATTTCTTAACAAGCACCTTCTGGCGGGGATCGATCCCCACCTTTCTAACGCCGACCTGATCGATGTGGAGATAGCCGCCAGCCTCTAGACCCCAAGTCGTTCTCTCGACCGCCTTTCGGGCGAAAGGCGCGAAAAGGTATCCACGGGTGCTGATCCACCAAAGGTTGGTTCTGGATAAAACGCGAGCAAGGAAGGGTCAGATGTGGAGCCTCGTACAGGTGATGAGAGCCTTATTCCAGCTTTGGCAAGTAAACAGTTCGACGCGAGTCCTAGGGTCCTAGTTGATGTTTCAGATGTTTTGAACGAAGACGAAGGAGACTCAGGCGATAAGTTGTGAGAGCCGAGTCATGTTGAGGAGGGAAACTTGGAAGAGGAAGCACCAAAGTTTGCGACATATGGAGCCAAAAGCCTCCCCGAGTCGGTCGAGCATGCTGAGAGCGAGGGAACCGGTCATATCAAGGGTTGATCTCTGTTTTTGTTGATTTTTTTTATTTCTCTATTTGCCGAAGCTTGGCCTTGTGAGGCCTTTTGTTGTTGTAACTTTTCGGACAATTGCAGTTTTATTTCAAAGTTAAGAAATTTTCCTTTCTCAATTTTGGCTCGAAGTAATCTCGTTTTACCCGTTTGTCGGGTATTATAGAGATTATCGTAGTGTCATTTCCTTGATGTATGTTAATTGATTCGAAGTGATTCAGTAAGTCGTCCACTATTTGGTTTTAGACTTAGAATTATCAAACCTTTTTGTTTTTTTAAGTTGTTTCCTTTTGAATAATTGACAATCAAGCCCGGATACGACTAAACACAAAGAGTAAATTTTTGGTCTATAATGGTTCTCCAGTCCTAAAGTAATTTTGCTAAGATTTTGGTCGGCCAATCCATGCCAGAAAAATATTAAAGATATTGGGAATTACCGTTCCGGTTAGACAGTCAGTTGTGGTGACATGACTGAATCCCTCGGGCACATGTCTGATCAGAACATGTCCGATAGTCGGGTACGCGTGCTCGTGGCTTGGTATGTGCCGAGGTGTTAGCAACATAGAGTCATGATCGTGTGAAGTAAAGATGGCCTCCAAGGCGCATTTTACTTGGTCCCGATGACCTATCGTTTCGACGTAGTTGTTTTTTTTTATTGCGGATGGACCGGTTAGGGCGGCCTACGTACCTCTGTGGAGAATTTATACACTTTTCTTTCATATTTCTCGAGTAAAAGTGGTTGTCAAGGCGCATTTACTCGGTTTTTTGTGTTGTTTTTTTATTCAAGTAAAAGTGGCTGTTAAGGCGCATTTACTCAGTTTTGGGCGAATAGAAGTGATTGTTGGTCAACTACTCGTGGGTAGTCTGATTGTGCGAGTAAAAGTGATGGTTATTCGTCTACTCGCACATGTAGGTGATTTCGCTAAGAGTAATACCGGCGGAGATGCATGGAGTTCCATGCCCGCGGTATGGCTTCACTAGTGAAAGTTTCTAGACGGTAGACGCTGGGCCTTATGACTTAGACTATTTTGTAGGGTCCTTACCAGTTTGTGCCAAGTTTTCCGGTTTTCGACTCCTTAGTGTTATCAAACACTTTTCGCAGAGCGAACTCGACCAACTCAAGTGGTCACGATATGACTTTTTGGGTGTAGAAACTTTCATCTTGGTGCTGATAGTTTTGGATGCGAAGTAGAGCCTGGTCGCATCTTTCCTCAATTTTTTCTAGGGCGTCAAGAAGCATGTCGCGGTTCAACCCGGTGTTTTGAGGCATTTTGGATATTCGGAGACTTGTCACGTTTACTTCCACCAGATCCATCGCCTCGGCTCTGTATGCCAATGAGAACGGGGTGGCTTTCATCGCGCCACGTGGTGTTGTGCGATGCGACCACAAGAATACGTCTAGTTCATCGGCCCAACAGCCCTTTTTTAAGCCGAGATGTTTCTGTTTGTCGTCGATGATCATTTTGTTCGATGCTTTCGCTTGGTCGATACCTTAACGGTATCTCGGGCTGGATGTGTTCAGGCGGATTCGCCATTTTTCGCAGAACTCTCGGAACTTACTTGACATGAACTGAGATCCATTGTCGGTGATGATTTCGTGGGGTATCCCGTGTTGGAAAATAATGTGTTTCCAAACGAACCCCTGAACCTCTTTGTCGGTGATTTGAACAAACGAATCCGCTTCTATCCACTTTGTAAAGTAATCGGTCAAGACTAGGATGAAACAACGTTGACGAGAATTAGGCATCAGACCGATGATATCCATGGCCCATCGCATGAACGGGTAAGGCGCAGTCATTTTTCATAATCGTTATGTCGGGCAATGGATAGTTGGGGCGTGACATTGACACATGTCGCAGCGTTGAGCGTAAAATTCGCAGTCGGTGTTCATTGTTGGTCAATAAAAGCCGAGATTTCTGACTTTCAGGGCTAACGCATTTCCTCCCGAATGGTCCCCATCTGTGCCCTTGTGCGTTTCGACCATAACTAACCTGGTTTCCTCACTGTTGATACATTTGAGAAAGACTCTGTTGGTGATCCATCGGTGAAGTTCCCCTTCCATAATGCTGTTTACAGGAATGGCATGCTTTGAGTCATCGTACGGCCCACTTCTCAACATGCAATTTACCATCCGAGAGGTAGTCAATGAATTATGTTCTCCAATCCTCGATCGACTGATCAGTCTGATCGGAGGTGGGGTCCTGTTATGTGTCCATCGTGCTTCTGATAGGCAACGATGTAGTTCCTTTTTGTCGGCAAGTCGATACTCGGTTTGTTGATCCTATGTATAGGGATCGTCTGTTTGACTTGGTCATGGAGCTTGCTACCTAGTGCTGCGAGGGCATCATCACATACGTTTTCTCCTCGAGGAACTTTCATGAGCTCAAAGAACTCGAAATCCTTGGTAATGTCTTGAACTAGTTTAAGGTAGGCATCCATTCTTTCGTTTTGGGCATCATAGTCACCGCTGAACTGACTTGCAACGATTTGTGAGTCACAGTAAGCACTCAGCCGTCTTGCTTTACGGCTTTCGCCAAACGGAGTCCAGCGATGAGCGACTCGTACTCTGCTTCGTTATTCGACGCGACAAAGCCAAAACTAAATGACTATCTTTTCAGTTCTCCGGTCGGTGATTGCAGCTTAAATCCAGCGCCAGCCCCTTTGTTTCTAGAGGAGCCGTCCAAGTGTAAGATCCAATTTTGGTTGGTAGAACCATGTCTTGTTAGAGTTCTGGAGCGAGCTCGATTAGGAAGTCAGCAAAGACCTGAGACTTGGCGGCCATCCGGTTCTTATAGGTTATGTCATTTTCACTCAGCTCGATCGCCTATTTCGAGAGTCGTCCGGATTGATCGCTATTCTGCATTACTGTTCGCAGGAGATGGTATGTCAGTATTTCGATTGAATGGAACTGGACATAAGGTTGAAGCTTTTGTGCTGAGGTGACGACGGTGAGGCCATTTTTCGAGAGTTGGATACCTTGTCTCTGGGTTGGTCATGCGTTTACTCGTATAGAAGTTTGGTTTTTCCTCACCACGATCCTCCCTGATGAGGACGCTACTAATCGCTATTGAAGAAACGGCGATATAAAGGGAAAGCGTGTCTCCGTCTTCAGGTTTGGATAGCACTGAAGGGGTTGTCAGATATTGTTTGAGCTGACTGAACACTTCCTAGCATATTTCATTCCAGAAAAAAAATTGTTTCCTCATAGTAACTCGTAGAAAAGGAAGAATTTATCTATCGATCAGGAGATGAATCGATTGAGGACTGCGATTCGGCCGGTTAAGCGTTGGACTTCCCGACTATTCTTCGGGCTGGGAAGGTCGAGAATCGCTGAAATCTTTTTAGGGTTTGCTTTGATCCCCCCCCCTTTGAGTTACTATGTAACCGAGGAAATCGCCAGACATCACCCCGAAGGTGCATTTTGCCGGGTTGAGTTTCATCCCGTATTCGTTCAGTGTCTCGAAACAATCTCAAAGATGGTTGAGGTGGTCGGCGTCAAGGATCGAATTGACTAGCATATCATCGATGTAGACTTCTATCGTGACTCAGAGTTTGTTGGCGAAAATCCGGTTGACAAGTCGTTGGTAAGTTGCACCTGCGTTCTTAAGACCGAAAGGCATGACCTTGTAGCAGTAGGTTCTCCTATCGGTGATGAATGCGGTCTTTTCTCGATCATCGGGATGCATAATGATCTGATGGTATCCCGATAAGGTGTCCATGAAGGTCAAGATCTCATTACCAGCAGTTGATTCGACTAAATGATCGACCGTGGCGATTAACAAGTCTCGAGCAGCTTGTTGATCCCCGCAAAGGGTGCGGATCCGGCCGTCTTGTCCGGGGAATTTGACGACTAGTGGTAGGTTGACGAGATCGCTCTCATCGAGTGAAACTAAGGCGTGCCAAGAATGACACTGTACAGTGTCGATGTGCTTATTCCAGAAAATTTAACTGTGCGGGTCACTCCGCAAGCCTAAACTGGGAGACAAATTTTTCCGAGAATTGTTTATGATGCTCCGTTGAATCCTGTGAGAGATCAAGAGGACGGTTTCATGTCACGTAGATCTACTCCCATCTTATCGAGGGTTTCGCGAAAGATCAGGTCAACTGAGCTGTCGGTATCTATTAGCACTTTCATAACTTCACAGTTGCCTATTCCTAGTTCCAGTAGGAGGGGTTTGTTATGCAGGGTATGAACCTTTACAGCATCGTTGGGCGACAAACTGATCGGTGGATCATTCTTGGGCCGAGACAGCCACTTTTTCGCAGTGGTGGCTTGTCGGCGATAGTCTTTCACTGATCGGAACGAATCACCACATGGAGGCGAGCTGCCCATGATTACGTTCAGATGCGATGGGCGGTTTACTTGCTTAGACTGGAGTTGGATCCATAAGTCGTCGGATATACTTTCAATGATAGTTATGGGGCCCTAGCTGCTTACTTGCTGCTTCGAGCCTTCGTCTCAAGTCTGAGATTTTAGGGCGGTCTAGCTTGACTTTGAGGTCATCGACTTTAAAATTAAGTTTTTCGCGTAGATTGGTGGTCTCTAACCCCACGACCCATCGAGGATGAAAACTGGGACTGCCGAATTTCCAAGCCTTGCACGCTTTTATTTTAGATCGAAGATCGTCCGTTTCGTCATAGCTGCTTTTAATCGTTGCGTTTTTTTGCTTAAGATGGTGCCGTAAATCATTGTCAACGTCAAAATTTGTCGATTTTTGATGTAAGTGTACGCGCAGGTCTGTGGGCTCCGGTTGGGCATCTTCGTCCGATGAAACGTTAGGTCGTGTGAGAACTACCTGCACGCGTCTTCGATGCCTTGGTTGTTCTTCATCGGCGGACAAGTCGCTTTTATCCAGTCCCTTGGGAGCGACCTCTTATTCTTATGCTCGGAATCCCTCAAGCTGGGTTTGACCTTGTGATTTCTTGGTTTTCTTGGATTTAGTTTTACTCCAGCTTCTGGTGTTCTTCGGTTTTGGTCGGGCGTTTAAACGTTTGCTGTGCCATTGCTGAAAGAAGCCAGAAAGTCTTCGTAGAGTTTCTTGTACTCCTTCGTATCGTGTCCCTTGATTTTATGATACTCGAAGTATTTGTTGAGGTTGACCAGGCTCGAGCTCGACGGCCTAGACGAGGGTTGCAGCTGTTGATCGGTTGCTCGGTCCCAGCGATTCAAACCCTTTTCACATACCACTACTGTAGAGGCTGGCCGTTTGTCTTCATTGACGACATAAGGGCAAGATTATTGGTGGTCCTTAGGCGGAGGTCCTTAGGCGGAGGTCCTTAGGAACAGTTAAGGACCTGTTTCTTAATTTTCAACTGAAAAAGTTAAGGACGTCTCTTATATAAGAGACGTCCTTAAATTTTTCAGTTAAAAATTAAGAAACAGGTCCTTAACTGTTCCTATGGACCTCCGCCTAAGGACCACCAATAATCTTGCCCTAAAGGAATTTTTTCTTGTGGGGTGTTTTGTGGCTGGAAGAATGCTGTCGTGGCTCTTGACGTGTATCAGCGGTTTTAGGGACAACTTGTTTTGTGCATTTTGTTTGCTTATTATCGCCCGCGTGTCTTCTTCCATTCGGATGAAATTATTTGATCGACCGATAGCATCTTGGAGAGAAGATGTTGGAATCAGGTAGAGATCGTCACGGAATTTTAAGTGTACGTAAAGGGTGTTCATTAACGCGTCTACTGCGATGCTATCAGGGATGCTGACTTTCAAGACAACGCCCTTGAAATTCTCCATGAAATCGTGGAGCTCTATACTGGGGCTTGAGACAAGTTCCAGAGGTCAGTAGAAGTGGCTTCTTAGCAATTGAAAATGATGTGGTTCTCGAGCAGTTGGGAAAACAAATTAAGGGCCGGTCCTTCGAGACTATCGACAAAAATCTAACAGGTTCCAGCATCTTTTTCCTCGTCGGAGAAGTTTTCACTTCCCATCTCTATTTTTAACGAGATTATGTGTTCGGTTGGGTCCGAATCGCCGGCGAAAGAAGGGAGTCGTAATTTTTCAGTTGGCTGGAGCCGTACATTGCTAATCCTTCTAGAGAAGAAATTTCGGAGCGTTCCAGAAAAGACGCGCTCGATGTGTGTGGCAGAGGTTGTCATGTGATGTATTTTGGAGTGTATGTCCTGGAGAGAGAGCTTAAGTTTGGCGATTTCCTGGACTGTGACCTGATCCGGTTCGTTGGGGTTTGTGCGTCAAATTCGGTGGTTCGATTGGCGACAGCTTCTGTCGTTGCTCCCGTAGTGACCGTCCGTTCAGTATTAAAGAAATTTCTTCGTATGGTCGGTGAATTACTTGTGTGACCGTAGAGGGGCGAGGACAGCGGCTAGTGCGGCGAGTTGCTCGGCTGTTGCCTTTTGGGATTCTTCCTGTTGAAGCAGATAGGCCATGACGATACTCATGAATTCCGACATGGTTGG